>NW_010588191.1:123433-142608 GCF_000705375.1 Tinamus guttatus | reverse complement strand
CTTGTTTTTACCCAGCGAAGGAAACGAACTGCACGAGCTGCTTTCTCAGCTCGCCCCTCGGCAGCCCGCGCCGCTGTGTTGGTTGCCCGTTGCGACCCGTGAGAGCCCCGGCACGCCAGGCGTCTGCGAAGGAAGCGCAGTGTGTCCCAAGAAGCGAAATGTTTGTGTTGACCGGCCAGTTCTTTTTGCCTTTATTAATAACAAACAACTTTTCTGGGCCACACTTTCAAAATTCTGCAATTGGCAGTTTATACCTCTGGAGCATAATTAATGATTTGAATATTCACTGCAGACATACAAATTTTCTTTTTTTCTCTCCTCAGAAAGAAAGATCAAAAATGTAGCAGTTATTTTACTAATAGGAGCACTCCTTACCCTTCCAAACTGCCTTTCATCATGGATCATAAATCACTTTATAGAAACTCATTTTTTAATATCCACAAAAATTGTACGAGTGAGGGAAGCTGAAGCATAACATTTCACATGGAGCACCCAATGTTATAAGGCAATTTAAAAGCAAAGTTGGGAGTCAAATTAATTGCCTCTTAATTGCCAACTGCTAATGAATTACAGCCTTGAAAATGTGTTTCCCTTTCATTAGTGCTTTACCACTGATGCACTCATACAGTGCGTATGTATTTGGGGAGTGGGTGAGAAAACAGATGGTGGGTCCAGCAAATACAAGTAATTTGCTGGTCTCCATCCGAGCCTGGCATTGCAGGATGCCGCGTTAGAGGCTGGTAAGCTTAGACACGACTTTGGAGGAAAGTCCAGTCCAGGGGCTAGGGCTGTGGTCAGGTGCAGCATTTTGGTTTAAGTCATTATTTTCTAATACACGGGCAAATTCAGGGACATATACATTATTTCTCAGATGTCAGCTCAGAAAGGAGCCTTTATGGCATTAAGCTGAACTTTCATAGGGGGTTTTGGGGAGGAGGCATGGAACAGTTGCATGAACTTATAAGAAACTATCTGGCATGCCAAGCAACTTCAACTAGTGATTTTTGGCATGGAAAATGTCTTGGTATTAGGAGTCATTCCTGGCTGAGGCGGCGGCCAAAGCTGAGGGCTACTGAGAAGCAGAAGGGGCCTGTCCTGGCCAGGACTGGAATTTGCCAGTTCGTGACTTAAGACATAATCCAGTGCAGCACGGCTTTGGCCACAACTCTGAAATATTTCTAATGAAACCGCATTTGGCTTGTTACCTGCTCTCATGGCTGAGCCAAACCAGAGCAAGGCCGTAACAAGCAAAAAAAGGAAAAAAAGGAATCCAACAAAATAGGATTCACTCTAAATGTAAAAATTGCGAGCACATTTTTTTCCAAAGTAATCAGCTGATTCTCAGAAACCAGCATGAAGCTCTGGAAGGAAAGACAGTTTTCAGAAAGTGACGAGGCTTTGAAAATCATCATCTGTTTAAGGTATCTGAAGTTCAGATGTCAAAAATCAGGGCAACTCAAATCTTTATCTTCATTGCAGCGCGTCAGAGGCCTCCATCAGCTTTGTGGCTTTTACTTTATCTTAATTAAAGTTATCTTTCTAGCCTCAGGTTTTTATCTGACTTCTTTCGTAGTCAGTGGCAAAACGAGGCCTTCTGTGTACCCGGTCACCCGCCTCTGAGACGTGGATCAGGTGGTAGGACGGCCCCGCTCTGGAGGTCCCTGGTGATGGATGAGGGATGTGAGGGATGTAGGGATCGCCCCCAGGTTGGACACATGACTTGAGGGTGGTTAAAGCTGTGTTGGCTCACGTCTCATGCGTGCTCAGCCGCTGACCAGCGCTTCCTCAACAAGTGTCTGCCCTTGGCTTACCCTCCCCTGCTGTGACCAGGACACTGCTGCATGGAGAGGTGGCCTGGGCCCAGCTTGCTGCCGCCCCCTTCGGAGCATGAGGTCTGCTTTGGCGGGAGGTTGGCGACTTGGAGTTGTGAGCAGCCCCTGGCTGCGGCGGCGCCGTTCGCGCCTCTGGTGCTGCCTGAGCCAGAAAGAGCAGCAGATTTCTGCTTTTCTTCCAGGTTACCCCACGAAGCGCGTGATGTGCGTGGCCTGGGAGGGTGAGGTGTGCGGCATGGGGATTCCCCGTGGCAAGAGCGGGTATGCGACAAGGCTGGGGACGGCCGCCTCGTCCTTGCGTGGGTGACACCGGGAAGGGCCACGGGGATGGGAAGCACATCCACAGCGCTTGGGTCTGCTGGTGGGAAGCAGTATGTAGAGGCCGCGTCTTGGTATCGCTTGCTAGCACGGTGCTGTGGTTTTGCTCGGCAAGGAACATGAGTAATGAAGCTTGTCAGCCCTCAGCATCTCAGAACAGCAACGTCCTTCCATCTGACCTTGGCGAATGCAGCCTTGCGCCGTCTGGGGTGCTGTGGAGAAGACCACTGCCCCGTGCCTGCCCTGCTCCTCTTTGTCATGTCTAGCACCCTTCAGAGCTCCCTCTCCAGTGATACAGAGTCACTATTGCCGAGACCCAGTCTTCAAACTTTCTGTTTAGGTTTCAAACATTCATAATATCTCTTATTCTGGCCTTCTTTCTTCAGAGGAGAACCTAGAAGATATGGGAAAAAATAATGTGTTATGTATGCTCTTGCAAAACCCTCTCTAAAACTCACCGCTGCTAGTGTGATGCATGGCAAAAGCAGATGGATTGAAGCTGCTGGAGATGCATGTTCAGCCCATCACGTTGGATGGTGGTTTGGGGCTCCTTCCTTCCACTTCTCCTTCGCGAGACCCATGCTGCAGCCTCTGCTGGGGACCTTATTTCTGTGAGTGGAAGGGCCTTCAGACAGCACAGCTGCTACCTGGGTTCACAGGCGCCACCCAAGGAAAAGATCCATCTAGCTGTTTGATATCATTATTTTTTTCCAGTATGTGCAGGAATTTGTGTTGCCAGTTGATAGAGGGAACTTCCCAAGAGTGGGAAAGGTGCGGGAGATAGGTGTGGGAGAGCGCCTTGCTCTGCACGTGCCCCTTTGGTAATATCTCCCAGCTGGACGTCTAACTGCTATCTGGGATTGCTTCTCAGGAGCCAGCGGCACGACAGAGGTTACCAAGGATGGGAGCTAGCCGAAATCCTGACCCACAACTGGATTAAATCTCCTTTTACCCCAAGCGCCAACTTGTTTTGATCTGGCTTTGCAGAAGCTACTCAATTAATATTGTTAATTTTAACACCAAGTTTTATAAGACTTTTCTTCTGGAGGTGAAGGAGGGATCCACATATTTTGATTCTACTTTTATCACTGTCTTGACTGGGTTTTTCTCCTTCTGTGCTTTGCAGAAAGGAGCAAAATTTTAATAATTCACTAATATACTTTCACTTCATTAACATTTAATCATTCTGACGTTGTGAGTGTGACAAACTCTTTCTTACATTTGTTCAGGACCTGGTCTTGTCCCCATACTCTCCCATCCCTCCTGGTATGGAAAGCCCTAAATGCTGGCAATATTCTGCTTCTGGAAACAGTTTTTCTCTTTATCTAATAGAAGATAGTAAGTTAAAAGAAACACGTATTTATTATAAAACGGAAACGTATCTGCAAAAAGAGCAGTAATGGCTAAGCTGGAGCCGTTGAGTGTCAAGCACATGGTCATTACAATACTTAACGGTGTGGCCTAGAGGGTGGAAAGACACAGAGCACTACTGCGATACCATTTACACTATCTTGAACTGCTGAGGCCTGTTCGGCTTAAGCAGAGGTTTGTGCTGATGTTAAAATACTCATAAAACTTTCCATCACCTTCACCAGGGCAGTGTGATGCTTGTATTAATTAGGACCATGTCTTTACACATCATGTGATCTGGAAAATGAAGTACATAAATTTGGTGGGTGCCCATGTTGCATTAAGCAGATTCTGTTTAGCTGTGTCCAAATCTGAAGTCAGGTATTGAACTTCCATGAGAATTCTCCTTTCTTTTGGAGGATTGTGAGGTAAATCTCTGAATTAGTGCATGATTTATTATTGCTAATTAAATACTGTTAGTGCAGCAAATTGGGACAGGCTTATTCGTATCTCAAAGGGAGCCAGGCAGAGCTGACAAATGGGCAGTGAGTGGGTGAAAGAGGTTACAGAGCTGAATGGAAACTTTGGAATCGTGGGCGCTGGGGAGCTGCAGGCCAGGGGAGGTTTGCAGAGGTTGGGTGCACACGGAAAAGATCGTGGCTGTCACCAGGCCGGAGAACAAGATATCACTGTAATGGCCGCAGAAGATGTTGAGGGATCTTGTTGAGAGTTTTTACTTGTCAGAGAGAATATATTTGCTTTTAGAAGCATCAGAGCAGAACCTCATCTCTTGTAAATTTGTATAGTCCTCCTGCAGTTAGCGGAGCTGCACTGATTCACAGCAGCAGAAGTTCTGTCCCAAGGTATCATGAAAAGAGTAACAATGAGACGGGCAGAGGACACGGGAGAGGGCCGAGACTCAGGGAGGGTGGAAGCGTGTTTGGAAGAGACGGAGGTGAGGAAGTGAAGCGGTTCGGTAGGGCAGATCAGACGACGCGCTGCAGCTATCGCGGGTCTGATTTGATGCTGAGACGCCAGGCAGAGATGTCAGCCAGGCAGGCTGAGAGGTGGGCTGGGTTTTAAGGGATCGCAAAGCGCATTTCTTGTTGGCACGGTCACTGCTGGCGTGCGAGTGGAGACGATCACCCGCAGCATGAGGAGAGGAGAAGGAGACCGTCCAGTCTGCAGCCTTGCGGGGCATCTGGGGGGAGAGGACGTGGGGACAGAGGAAGAGCGAAACCAGGACCAGGAGGGCTAGAAGACAGCATCTCACGAAGCCAAGGCAGGGGAGAAAATCCAACTTATCTAATATTATGTAAAGTTTATAAGAGAAAGGGAATGACATTGACTTGTTTAGAGGCATCAGCCATGAATCATCTCTCCTACAATTAGTAAATTTTGAAAGGCTGAGCTATAAATAAACTGCAGCTTAACTGCTAGGTATATTTTTTTTTCCTGTCTTCTGTAGTTGCAAAGAAGTCTATTGTGATAGTGCAGCAGACTGGGTGTCCTGGGGATGGTTACAGCAGCATCACTAATTCATGCTGCGTGTGCTGCTGTGGCTGTTCCCATGCCGGGCTCTGCGGGTCGTTTTTCCAGGGAGGTGAAGTGGTGGCTTCAGAGTGCTCTTAAGGTCTAGATGTGCCTTGGGACTCCCCTGTATTATCAAGATGGGATTGATCTATTTGTAGTATTTTTGTCAGTGCAAATGCTTTGACTGTGTCTCTGTTTTGTCCATCTTCACTGTGCTTTCAAATCCGAACTTTCTTTTGTTTAATTCATTACTCTGGAAATTAGTTCATTCTTTGCAGAAAGCCTTCTGGCTGTCTGCACAGGGCCAATACGTCTTTTATGCAATTTCAGCATGTGAGTTTTGAGACGACTTTTGGGGGCCTAATTCTGATTGCACTTTTAATTAAATTCCTCTGCCCTCAGTGGCAGTAGCCCGGATTTGCACCCGTGTCCCTCGGTTCCACCTTGTGCCCGTTGCACTGGGGTCTGGGGGCGGCCCTGGGCTCACGCACCATGGTGCACTGTGCCCGTTTCTCTGCTGAGCACAGGAACCTGCTGGATGCCTTAGGAGTGACGCTGGTGCTGGGGGGCACCTGTTTGCCTGCCTTTTCAGCTGTCAGCTGTGGCACTGGAAATGGCCAGCTTCGCCTTAGAAGAATTTGAAGTCAGATAATTGCTAAGGAAACTAGAACAGGTGCAGGGAAGTCAGAGGGTTTTTATTAAATATACCCATGTTACATGTGCCTTAATGGGATACAAAGCCTTTTGGCTGAGGCTTTCCACCCAACCTGGTTTGCAGTTGAGCACAGCTTGTTGTCAGAGACTCATTGAAGGTTTATTCCAAAATCAGCATAGTGGATCCCCATCTACTTTCCATCATCCCTGTTGCTCCTGGCTGGTACCAGGCAGGAACCGTGCTCCAAGCGAAGCAGAGGGGCTGCCTAGGCAGCGTGGAGACCGGTCCTGCCTCCGCACAGCGTGGGCACCAGGGAGCACCAGTCCCGGAGAGCAGTGGGAGCCACGGAGGACGAGCAGTTTAACGGGCTCCCAGGGCAGCGCTGCGAGGAGCAGAGCTTCAGCTCACCTCCTTATGTACAAGAGAAGGCAGAAATGCGGTGTCTGCCTGTGGTGGTGGGAGATCAGTCCTGGGTGGTACAGGTGATTTACAAAAGGCTGATGAAAATTTGGAAAGGATGAGAAGAAAGTCACAGCCACTGTTAAAATGCTGGAGAAAATGCCTGCTAGTGAAAACTTCATTTCTGTAACTCCACTGGCAGCAGGAGGAGAGTTGACTTGGTTACAGCATGTGGGTAGCATCACGGGGAGAGGGTACCTGCACTAATGGGAATCTTTCAGGGAAAGACATAATGAGAGCCCATGGCTGGAAGCTGGAGCAGATCAGATTGCTTCAGATAGGAAATAAGGCAGATTTTAACAGTGGGAGTGGTTTGCTGGAATAAACCAGCATGATGTCAACCGGGGAATTTGCTATCCCTTGGTGTCTTCAAATGATTTCACTTCTTCTGGAAATCCAGTTTGGCAATGCCCAAGTTATGCTCCGTGCGGAATGAGCGGGGTGTTGTTTAACCACCTGTGAACTCCAGGGGGACAGAGTAGATGACTCGCTTCCTTTTGAGTTGTGAACTTTTGACTTGAGCAGGTTAAAGGATTTTATTGAGGAAGGCCTGGGAAAGACTACAGAGCTCGAGTTTGCTTTGTGGCGAATCAGGAGATCTCATTCTGGCCATGTTTTGTCATTGAGTAACTTTGTTCGAAGAGGAAGAAAAAACAGTCTGAAAAAAAGAGCAGTAAGTAGCAATTAGATGTCTTATGGTGGTTGGCCTTGTTCACAAATAGATCTTTTTACTGGAGCAACTGCAGCCCATTTTCAGTATTGGGCCATTGCACAAAGACCTAAAATAGCCTGACGAGAAATGCGATTGACTTAATGGTACCAAGATAAGAGAAATAAATAAATGAACAGCATCAAAAGTGAAAAGTGAATTTTGAAATTCCTTTCGCTTTTCCTATTCCAGGGTGATGCATAGTGACATTCCAGTTTTCAGATCATGCCTTTGGTGGTCTTCCTATTCAGTGTCTCAATAAGCAGCCTAGATTAGAAAGCCAGTGTCTTTTGGAAACAGAAAGTACTTGGCTTTCCTAGTGGAGTGGTAGCAGTTGCTTGGTTGCTTGTTTCTGTCAAAATCATGTTTTGTTGCCATCACAACATTGCAACTCTAAAAATTCTCTCAATCCCGCAGGCTGAGGTTGCCTAACTAAAATGGGGAGGATAAGCCTGGTGGTTGGCTGGGTGCTTTCCTGCCTTGTCCCACTCTCAGTTGTAGCAGCGACTGTAAAGCCAGTTCCGAAGTACCCTGGTCTCCTGGTGATGCTCTTGCTGCCCAGACCACCCGGGAGCTGCTCCATGGGATTCTCAAACAGTAGCACGTCTTCCACAGGATCTCCTCTCCCATTGGGCCCCTGGAGCATGGAAAGACTGTCAGGGCTTGAGTGAACTAGCTGTGTCCTTGCTGCAAAGTGGACAGGTTTGTAGCTGGAATGAAGACAGCCCCGCGTTTGGTCCACGCGCTCTGTGGCTTTGGTGAAGGCCCTGGGCATGTGGCCGGAGGGTGAGTTAGAGGCAGAGCTAAGCGTGGGCCTGGGTAAGTCAGCAGGGAAAGTGCTCTGCCCACCGCTGCTTCCTCGAGGCCCTGCCCGGGGCCAGTGCTGTGGAACGAGCCCTTCCTTCGGGAGACGTGGAGGGCCGACTCCGCGCGGCCTCTCGAGCTGTGCAGGGCAAGCACAGCCCTGGCAGCTCCGGTGCTAAATCGTGACATTTCTCTCTTCTTGGACTCTCTGTGTTTTCAATCTTATAATTAGGCAGAGAAAAGTCCTTTATATATAGGCAGGCAGCAGATTACGCTGGAGTATCTAGAGCCTTCTAACAAAACAGATTTTGAGAGAAAAGCTTGAGTATTTTGAAACTAACATAGTTTAAAGATCACTCCTGGGGAAAGCAGAGTGAGGTCTGGATGGCTCTGAGGCACGGTAATGGGATGTAAAGCCTTTCACTTATAGGTCACTCATGTGGATTAGTTCCAGAAAGTAGTAGTTACCATCTGTCAATAGTTGTCAGTGAGCGGCCGTGGCGGCGCGAGGCCCCTGCCTGCCTGCGCTCCTGCCGCCGGGAACGGCACCGCGGCGCCCGCGGCCTGCGCGGGCCCAGCTGGGACCTGCCGCCCTTCCTCACGGGCTGCTGATGCTCAGAAATCACCAACACTGCAAAGACTGCAAGTGTAGGATCAGACCTCTGAGCAGGCAGTGCCTGTGTGGTTGGGCTGGGGAGAGTTGCTCGAAGGTGTTAGAGGTGTTAGCAATGAGAAAAGGGACAAACATGAATTTAGAAGCCCCTTCCTCAGGGGCCTAATTCCTGGTGCTCCTGGGAAAACCTTTCTTGCCAGGGTTTTCTTTCATCAAGGCGCTGTACATATCAGCCATTGCTATACTGGTGAAAATCATATTAGGCTTGCCCAATTGCTTTTTTTCCATTAGCCAGTACTAATCGGAGCTGGTGAACTCTGCCTGCTCTGTGCTGCTCGTGCCTGCCTTATTCAAAGCAGGCTTCCTCCGCCTTTCTCTTCTGTGCAGATTGCTTCCCACCCAAATGAGGATGCCTGTTCGTAGGGTGACACAGGCAGTTCAGGAATTGTTTTGAAATATGAAATAGATTTTTTTTTTACTCCTGGCAATATTCGTCCTGAATTTGAGCCTGATCTTGCCAGATTAGTAGTTATGACTAATTGTACAGGGGTAAGATTCTGAGACCCAGAACAGCCAGGATCCCAATCATCCCCCTATGTGATAGGCATAACATGGAAAAAAAGATTTTCTTTCTGATCCTAGAAAAACTAGAGCTTAAATAAAGCATTTGGAACTAAAATCACCCTAGTATTTTAAGTCTCTACACCAAGATTAGTATTAGTTGTGCTTTTATATTTTGCACTCTTTATGTATGTTCCTGCAACCTGTTAGTAGCATGTGAGCACTGGGGAAATTTGGAGGGTCTGCACAAAACCGTCGGCATTACTTGAGCAGCTGCTTCTGCACTGCTTGTGTTCAGCAGATTTCTTCCTGTCAAAAATACTTTCAGCACATGAATGAATGGTTAGGGAAGCACACGCATATTGATTTATATAGACAGCTACTGCCTTCTCACCTTATGCTCAAACACAACAACAACAGCAACAAAGGCAGTAGGATTCAGCCTGTGTGCTGTCAGGAAGGGCTTGTTTTATTTTATTTTTAAGCATTATTTTGATGGAGACTCTTAGGTACCAGAAATAGTCTGTTGTTTCCAGACTCCAGAGACAAGATTTTCTGCAAGGGGTGCCAAAGGGCAGCCTGCTACCTGTGCAAGGGGCTTGACTTGTACGGCTGTCAGAGCAAGCATGTGGCACCCTGAGGGATCCAACCAGCCATTTCCTCAGGTGCCGATGTGGATGCATAGGTGGTACCTAAAGTGTTGGCAAAGGGTGAAGCTTGTCCCTTGCCATGCCAGCATCTACTGGCTCAGCTCAGCTTAACTGGTTTCATTGAAGGTTTTGGGTGAGCAAATAGCTGGTTTCCATGCTGGTTCATGTTTAAATGAGGCCCCCTTCATGCATTCCCGTGGAATTCCCACGGCATACAGTGCCAGTTGCATCTGATTTTGTGAATATAGTTTGCGCCTCTCTTGCTGTCACCAATATAGTAGCAGTGGTAATAATTATTATTCGTTTCTGTTCTAGGGGCAGGTAAGGAGTGTCAATATTTTGCTCCCACGCCACCAAGTTCCCTCTCTCTCAAGTGCCTTCTTGATACACAGGGTCATTTAAGTGAGTGATTCCCCCTGTGCTGGTGGTGCCCATAAGGCTGGTGCTGGAGCCAGTCAGTGAAAAGGCCTCTTCGTATATACATACATGCTGCATCATGTATTTATATTGCCATAAATGTGAAATCTATGTCTTGCTGTGAAAAACCTTCCATCTATTTCTTCAACAGCTCAACCATCCAAACTAGGAATGGAGAGACAAATCCAGGCCTCTGTATGCAGGGCCCTGGCCTTTATGGAGCTGCAGATCCTCAGGCCTGTAGACTGTTGTTGTTGTCTTGTGACTACTGCAGCTAATGAAGCTGGGTTGTCTACATGTTTCTGTGGCAATTAACATTTGTGGTGATTAACTCCTGTGTCTAATAACTGTGATCTCAGGTAGCAGCCTTTCCCTGGTTACCAGATTAATCAGGTCTGTCTCTTGGCCACCTTGCTGTACAGAAATTTGCAAGGACATAGTTGTCTTTAAATTAAAATTGGCAAAAGTTATTAAGAAGGACACAGACAGATGTGGGCGGCAAAAAAACTGAAGCCTATTTTAATAGATAATAAAGCTAGCCCTCTGCATCTAAAATGTCTAAATAGCAGCTTGAAGAACTGTGTTGTCTGAGAGCTATAGAAGAAGGAAACATATCTAGAATACAGAAATATATGTAATGAGTTTATTGCAGTGCATTAATTACTCCTGTGAAGAGTTATACTCCATTATTAAAGCAAGTTTCTTCAAGATAAAATAATGAAACATACATTTTCATTTATCTTTGTCAGACAAAAGCCCCAAATGAGATTCCTATCCCACTTTTATCTGTGGTATAAAGTGATGTAACTCCACTGAAGTCAGAGTTGGACAGCTGGAGAGAAGGCAGCTTCCTTTTCACTAGAAAGCTTTAATGCAACATTGTTTTATTTCCACACATTAAAGTTAATAACACAGCAAGCAAATTCTGAACTTAAGTATTTCTAGGATATCTGTATGTTAAATAACTGAGAACAAACTTTATAGTCACTCTATAGGACTTCATGATATATCATTTTGAGCTACTTTCTATCTATTACGTTTTATCGGCCTGCAAAATCCATTTCTAATTCTGGCCATATCTACTTTGCGATCACTTGCTTGCAATCTATTCCCAGGTTTCTCCTTATTTTAGTGAAATATCTCTACTTCAGCACCTTTCCCAAGGTGGCTGATCTAATCACGGCACTATCAGTTATCACTTCTCATTTCCTTTGCTAGCTCCGTCAAATGCAATGCACAGCCTAACAAAGTGACATTCAAATACTCCCAGTGACCAAAGCTATTCCCCTCTCCTTTACTCCGGAAAACAGGAGTTGTATGTGGCTTCCTAAACATATGCCCTTCACTCCACATTGCAGCCAGGAATCTGACTTGTAAAGAAATATGTAAAGCACACTATGAGAAGAGTTAATATTAAGGAGATAAAATAATTATTTGCTCATCTTCCACACTTAGGTTCTATTTATATTGACCATCTGGTATTAAACCCCACATCCACCATCTCGTTTTTCACGTACAGGAGAGCAATGCTGCTTCCCAGCCAACTGCGCCGCCAGCAGAGGAACAGAATTTGCCACCTTGCCGGTCCTGACCTCCATCCTCTGCCTGTTTGCCTTTAAGTGAGAAGGAGTATCCCAGAGAGCACAACCAGGCATGGGTGCTCCTCAAGGAAGGAGTCATTTGCGCAGTGGATCCTCTGCTAAAACAGTTTCTATGGGCACAGGTGCAGCACTAGCATCTCCTTTTTTTCCCCACTTCTGTTTCTTTTGCTGACAAACCTCTTAGTGCTATCTTAGATTGCTATCACAGGCTACTCCTTGTTTTAATAAGTGTGTGGCCGATGGTGCTCCCTGCACTCCAGAAGATAAAGTTGTCCTCTTGTCTCCTTGCAGCCCTTCCCCTCTAAATCTTCCTTTTTCCAGGAAACCTGGGAGCAGGCAAGCACTGGAGTGCTCAGGACACGGCTGTAGCCCAGTCTGTGCCCTTGCCCTGGCTCCCGAGCACAGGGCACTGCAGTGGGAGGTCTGTCCTAAAATGGTAATTTCCAGTATGGCTAAATAATGAGGACACTGCCGAATGGCTTAAGAAAACTGTTCGTTGCTGCAGCTTTTTTCTTTTTTTTCCTCTAGCTGTTTCTTCACTGTAGGAAGGTAAAGAAATCTGTGATAAAATAATAATTAAATGCCGCCAGTACTAAATTTCCACCCAGCGTGAGTTGGCAGCAGTAGCAAACCATCACATTAGGTCATTAAAAAAAAAAAAAAAGCTGATTAAATGCCTCTGTATGCTTTTCTGATTAGCTATTCTTAAAAAGAGCATGTGGCAGTAATAGATGGGTGTACTTGACAGCAGCAGTTGCTTTTTTGGGGAAAGGTAAAATACTCAAGTTTTAATGTGTATATATGTATGTTTGAAAGAATTTCTTGCTGATCTTAGCTATGGGGATTTATATCTTACTAATCATCCAATTTTAAAAGCCCCCAAGACATCTCCTGTCCAGGAAATATGTGAAATGCCCTGAATATTATGTTTCTGGAAAGAATAGTTAACGGTGAGTAATGCGCTCGGGGTTTTGTTTTGCTCTCCCTTTCCTCTTCTTTCCTGGCTAGACGGAGCTGATCCCGCACTGGAGAGTCGCGCCGCCGGGTGGGCTCTGCTCTCTGATTGCAGGGTTGGAGCAGGGCTCCCTGAAAACGTCTGCAGATGAAAACAGACAGATTTGTGGCTTCCCCCATCACCTGGTCATCGTCTGTTCCTGCCTTTGATCCACAGTTTCCAGCTTTTGCCCTGGTTTGCTCTGTAGCAGGGTTTTAGGGGGCTGATGCCTACAGCGCACATCTGTCCAAGGCTCCTTCCACATCTGGAGCAGTTTGGGGTAAGAAAGACTGAGGGATTCATGGAGAGATCAGGATCATGCGGCTGCCAATGTACTTAGCACTTTTATTAAATCTTCTAAGGACAACAGGGATATTTATCTTTCCCCTAGGAACTGGACAAGTTACATATATTTTCCTCTTTGCTATGCATTCCAAAAAGCAATTTCTCAGGAAGAGTGGTTCCAGTTTAATCTCCAGATTATCTGGATTTTTTTTTTGTTTTCCTCCAGGATAAAGCAGCTAAATAATCAGCTAACCCTAAATCAGGCAGAGCTGGGGACTATGTATGAGCATATGTGCAGGGATCCAGATTCAAAGAGAACTGCTTAAGGTGGCAGCATTGCAGCCTCACCGCTTCAGCTGGGGTTTGTTGGTTATTGGAGGTGAGAGCACAGTGAGCAGCAATCAGATCCCTGTCCCCCCGCCGAAACATGATTTGGAAAGCTGAGGGCAGCCTTCATTTCTGCAGTCGTTAGAGCTGTGGCTTTATTTCGGCTTTCACTGCAGCAAGCCAAACCAAGGGAAAATATTGGCCCGAGTGTATTTCTCCGTGGTGCTGAGGTGCGCCCAGTGCAGAGCAGATGGAGGCTGGTGGCAGCCGCGTGCTCTCCGGATGCTCCCATGCAGGTCCTGGCGCGAGTCGGAGTTACCGGCAGGCGCCCCCGCTGGTGGGAGACCCCGAAGCCCCACAGGCCCCGTGTGCCAGCCCCCCGGCTGGGGTGTCCCATGGGGCCAGCCCACCCATGAGCCCTGCCACAGCCACGGGTGGCTCATGCAAATGGTGTCTGGGGCCAGAGGGGCCACTGCTGGCACCCTGGGAGTGTAGTCTGGCTCTGAGAGCCCCTCCTCATATTTCCAAGCTCATTGGATTCTTAGAGTATCTGCACAAACTATTTCTCTCCTGACATTAACCTGTTTGACCCTATATAGTGTAAGGTAACCAAGCAGTTTCAGGCCATTAATCTCCAAGTGCGCTTGTCAGGTACTGTATTAATTAGTCCAGGGACACACAGTGGTGAAGCTGTTAGTGTAGACCATGATAAGACACTTGAGCTCCTCGTTAGTGCTGAGTTAGTGCATAGTTAGTACTGTCTGCAGCCATATCGGCAGCTCTGAACTTCAGCAAACACCCCACCAAAAGTGGCATCACTGTGGATTGATCCTAAATGCACCCCCAGAACCACAGCCTGAGCTCTGCTGGTTGGGTTGGTGAAAGCTGGCCAGTACTCACATAACCTCTAATGGAGCCTGCCTGCTTCCCAAAGGTCTCCTGCTTAGTGGATCAATAACCAGAGACTGTCCCCAAAGCTCTTGGCTAGAAGGGCTGCTTTTGATGCGGGTGTCAGATGTTCTGGCACAGTTGGGATGAAGACAGGGTGCATGACTTTGGTACGTGTTTATATGTTGATTTTATTGCCTCATTTCTTCCTGAGAGGAATGCTTCAGGCATCCCATGGCAGAAATTCCCCTTGGCAGTGCCCAAGAGTTACTCATTGAAATAATAATTGATAATAAATAGTGATGCTTAATTCCCAGACTTACAGAGTGCTTTGACATGTCAGACTATAACTATTGTGCAGAGAGGGACCTTCTTTTGTAGCTTGAATTGCTATAAAAGGCTTCAATAGCCTTTCTCTGTCAGACTGCTCCTACTCATAGTCAGGAATTTGGAGTTTTGCAAGCTCTGTTCCACGTATATTGATCTGTTCTTGCTCCTGAGGTGAGAACTATTTATATTTTAATACATTAAGTTCTGCTTCTACCGTTCCATATGGCAGTCTTGTTTTGAAAGTATAAGAAAACCAGGAATGAAGAATGTTGAGATGTTTTAACACAGCAGAAAGCATTTTCTTCCTACACAGTGCCATTTCAGAAAGAGAACAGCTTCTTCTCCAGTTCTGTTTTGGTCTAGCTCTCTCTCTTCTGAGATTTAAGCATATGCTTATATCAGCTTCTCATCTGGTGTATAGCTGTAGACATAGTATATCCACTGACATAATGAGCTTTGCTCATTTGCACCTGATGTTTTTGTTGTGGATCTTTGAAGTCTGTAAATTCTTCAGGTTAAAAATGTTCCCTTAACACAGCTATAACGCAAGGACTGTGTTCATGAGGAAGACTATTGTTTTCACGAGGAAGACATTGACATAATTACCAGCAGGGTAGGAAGATTAGGAAAACGTTTTATTTCCTGACCTCCGTAAGATTTCTTCCTGCCGCTGAGGCGGTTGCCGGTGCTCGGCCGGCGCGGAGCTGCGCTCCGAGCGGCTGGATTTCGGGCAGTGGCGTGGGGCGCCCCCGGAGCAAGATCCAGGCGTGCTGTGGGGCTGCGGAGCGCTGTCACCTCCCTGTGCCAGCAGCCCAGGGCTGGATGCGCTGCCGAGGCTCTGGGGTTCTTCACATCCCGGGGGAGCGCTGGGATTCCCAGAAGTGTGAGGGTCCCGCGGGAGCCCAAGTCTTTGAAAATCTTTGTATGGCCAGGCAAGACGCTGGCAAGACAAGCCATAAACTGCCCTAGCGTGTTTAACTGTGTCCTAAACCTGCTGGCATCCTCAAAACGTGCGTGTCCTGGTGCCACTCTTTGCAGTGCTGTGCCTGTCTGCAGGAGGCTTTGCTTTCAGATTTGCCCTCGCAAATTATTTTATTTATTCATGTAATTTTGTCCTAGCTGAAATACCACTGAGGAGATAGAGTAGCAACTTCAGCTTCAAGTCAGGCCATCTGCAGAAAAGATGTTAAATATCAAAGATTGGGATGAAACCCTGATCCTAATGAAGGGTCTCAATGGCTTGGAGGTACTGAGGTCTACAGAGGGTTGTCCTCATCGTCTGCGGTAGGTGTTCTGAAGGACACCTTGGCAGGAGCAGCCACAGCGATGCAGTTCTGTAATCTTTGTTCTCTCAGTTGCTCCTGCTCTTCTGGTTTTGTTTTGTGTTTTTCTTTTTTCTTGTTTGTTTTTCCCCAGATCTATTATGTTTTTCTCCTTCTATGTCCACACATGAATTCTTCTGCTAATGAAGGAGTCACACACAGATTTCAGTCTTTTTTTTAAAGAAAAAGACATCTTGCTTTCATTATGTTTTTGGACAGGCTACAAGGGGTAAAGTAGAACTCGTTTGATGATAAATGGATATTATCATACTGAGAGTTTACTAAGTGCGAAGTGGTTTGGAAATACGTTGATTCTTTTTTCCCTAAGAAAATTAGACACTGTATTTTTGTAAAGAAACATTTTTGATGTGGCATTTGGGATTTTTTTTTCCCCAGTTCTTCAGTTCTGTGCTACAGACGAGCCAATTTTTGAACTTGACCTGAGGAGTGCCATGATGGTGTAGTCTGGGTATAAGCCTGCAAGCTAGTTTGGCTGTTACTAGAATTTAAGTGAGGTCCTTTAGAGTAATGGAGGTAATTTCTTGCCAGGAATACCATGCAGTTTCTATTTGATATGGTTTGATTTAATTATGGAATTGTCACTCGTGCTCAAGACCTGACTTCATGCCGCAGTCATTCCCACTGTTAGGGCCAGGTAATCACTGAAGATTTGGGTAACCCCACAGATTTCCATCCTCGGTGAGCGCAGTTCCCTGGGCTGCAGTGAGACAGGATCATCTTGTCCAGCTGGCTTAGGGTACAGTACTGTGTAACCTGCAGCGGTGGGGAAAAGAGTAAGAGCTGTAGTATAATGTGAAATCTGGATAATAAGTTATCTACTGCTTTCTTTCTGATTGCGGATTTGCTGTAACGCCATAGCTAGAAGTTTCACCTTTCCCAGAGACACGGATTCTTTTTCTTTTCTCAGCAAGCTAAGCAGAAATTGGAGCCTGTTCCTATTTGTGGCTTGCATGTAGTGTTGCCGTGTGGACATACATCCTCTTCTCTTCCAGAATATGGAAGGCTTCCAGTAAATTGTCTGGAAATAGGGGGTGATTTTTCCTATGGACTCTTGCTGTTGCTCTCCTGTGTACAATGACTCATTCTTTCGTATTAACTGCTTATACTTCAGCATCTGCAAGAGGGGATTGACTCTGTGAGCACTTAAAGAGTAGGCAAAGTAGAGCTGGCTTTGATTGCCACTGAGGTCTATGATGCTGTGCTCTTTTCAGATGCAGACAAAAGCGGGGCTTAATCTTGAAGAGCATGCTTATTCTTAGAGGAAAGAATAATCTGATGCTCACCTGAGTTTCATCATTTACTTGGAGGAAAAAAAGTCTCCTTAGAAAAGAGAAAGCTATTCAAAATCTGTTTGGGGCATTTTAATTGCAGTATGTGATGAGAGCTTTGAAGTTTTATTACCTATTATATACTTGATTCAAATTTAGCCTTCTGCAATAGCTCAAGTCTTTTTTTTTTTTTTATTTGCCTCAGAATATTAACATTTCTGTTTCAGGCTTTGAAAGAGCAAACTTTCTGAGCATGATTATGAACATTAGGTTAATGCATAATCCCCACTCAGAGGTTCTCCTAGATTTCCGTGTGCTTGTTTAGAGGCTGTTCAAAGGTGCTTAGCTTTAATTGCCATTATGTGCGCACAGAAATAAGGACCCAAGAGTCTTATCAATTATTCTGCTCACAAATTCGTTTTTAGATAGTCTCAGAGCTGTTCCAAGTTGAATTTACATGCAGATTGCTGGGAAATGTAAAGGTTTTCCTCTAAGTGGGAAGATTGTCTCCATATTTAAATGCTCTATGATTATATAATCTTTGGTCTTAATGTGGTTGATGGGAACTTATTTATCTTTTCTGGCACCATTTTTACAACCATTTTTACCTTGCATTTGCAGCTTTCTGGCTATCCACATAGAAATAAAAATACAGGTCTGTTTAGAAATGGCACAAATATCTGAATTTCTGTGGCTTTCAATGAGCTTTAAGATCTTACATGCTTGAGTAGGAATGGAAGATGGACTCTGGCTTTTAATAGCTTTGAAAATTGTGCTTGGAGAGCTAGGACCGGAGCAAGAGGAGTGAGTGGGAAGTCCTGGTGTTCCCATGCGGGACCGTGACTGGAAGTGGATCAGACCTGCTGCCCGGCCCGTGCAGGCCCCGCGGGGCAGCCTGCCGGGTCCCAGGGCCTGGCCGGCACTTGGAGAAATAAAAAATACAACCGCACGCCCGTTCATCTTCCTTTCAGCCTTTCCATCTTTTTTTTCATCATGGTCTTTTTCAGACTCTCCTAGAGCTTGCTATAGCATTTGCCCTGAAATACTTCTGGTTAAGTTGAAACTCTCCCCTCTTCTGACAAAACTGCATGTAGGGGGGCCTGCGTATGCAAATGGGGAGAGAAAAATAGCCAGTTTGTCAGTAAAAAAAATCAGTTAGGATAAAAGATTTGGTTTACAAGTAAGGCCTGAAGCTATGGGTTTTAGGTCATGAGCCTCATAAAAATTCTTATGGAATTATGGAAAATGATCAACAGCAGATTTACAAAATTCTCCAGGAAAATCAAGTGAATTTTTTCACGAACCCGTAGTCATTTGTTCCACATGCCATAAATGTTATCTGCTACCAGTGCAAACGCTGCCGTTACCCTGATGTCGTTAACCATCTGTGCAGCATGTGAAACTCCTCGGGGCAGGGATCATGTCTTTGCTCTCTACTGTGTGAGACAGACTCTGTAGCCAACACTTAAGAAACAATTAATGATAATGCAGCTCAATAGGGTGTTCAGATACCCGGCTAATAAGAGTGGTATAAATGCCTGGCTAGATGGGATTAGTGAGAACTACTGTGTCCCAGCAGTGCATCTCCAGCAGGTGAAAGGGAATAGCCTTAAACATCATCTGATAAGGAGTCCTGAAAGTCGAAAGAGTGGCTCTGAAGGATGTGGAAGAGCCAAAGATAGAGGCAAGTCGCAGTTAGGGTGTATATTTGCGGTTTACTCTTTTTCATTATTATTATTATTATTATTATTGTTTTTCTGAGGTTTTCCAACTAAATATTTTTGCCTGCTGTCGAGTAAGGGCTCATTTCAGAGCATTAATCTCATTAGCGCCCGCTCTCCCCTCTGCACGCTCTCCTGCGCGTGTTGCAAGCCGTCGCTTTCTCGTGTTTCCTTTTGTATCTTAATGATCCCTGTGTGCCGGGAGGAGCGGGAGCCGCACGGTAGATTTTCATCTTATGCTAATCCATCAAAATCAAGTTAGTTGCAGGCGATGGAGGATCTAAGCGCGCGCTCGGAGACGTCAGCGCGGAGCCGAAAGCTTGCCAGTTGCCCGGCAACCTTCCTGGAGGAAGATCGATGTCCTGCCGTCGGCGCCGCTTTTAGCCATGGATCCGCTCAGTGCTGAGCGGATGGGCTCCAGCGTCGCCCGCGGGGGCCGTGGGGAGTCTCCTCGTGGGCTCGTGCGGAGGGGTGGCAGGAGGTGCTTCATTCGCTCCTCCGTAGAGCCGTTAATTTG
>NW_010588191.1:80838-122487 GCF_000705375.1 Tinamus guttatus | reverse complement strand
CCGGGCCGGGGCTGCCCGTGCGGCTGCGCACGGCCATGGGGAGCAGTGGGCCCCGGGGAGGCGGCGTTCGGCTGCGGGAGAAGATGTGCAGCTGCAGGGAGCTGCGTGGGGAGCCGTCCGCTATGACTCTTGCTTACTCTGTGCTTATATATGTGGCAATTATGTGCCATTTTGAATGCACTTTCTGCTGGCAAGCTATTTATCAACTGACTACTGAACTCGTTATTTCCTAAAGCATATGGCGTGCTGCTCCCGACTGAAAAGCTGCTGCTCTGCCTTCTTATCCCTCCGTCTTCCACGGGTGCTTTTCTGCTTGTTTTTGCTGAAATCCTTCAGCTCAGGATTGATAACTTCCATGAACGAGATCGCGGAGCTTTGTTGGGTGACAATGTTCTTGTCTTTGCCCAGGTTGTTTCTAAAATGGCTGTGCTGAGTGGGGTGGAAAGAAGCACCTGCAGGCGAAGCATCAGGTGCCTGAAATTCGAAAGCAGGAAAGTTTCTGGAGCACTTGTGGGAAGCGGATGGGAACTGAAGCAAACGAATGATGTTTCCCACGTGGCAAACTGCAATGGGAATTATGGGTGCATATTGAGGTTTTACCTGAACATGAGTTGTTGCTCAGAAACCTTTCTTACAGTAGGAGGTGCAGCCCTGTTCCTGCTGCAGTCCATAGCAAATCTCTTTCCTACTGCAAGCTTTCAGGGCAGCTTGCAGACATGTTGCCAGAAGAGTTCGTCAGCATGGTTTTTTACCTGGGATATGTCCCAAACTTGGTGCTGGTTACTCCCACTTCCCCTCTGGATCAGGAGGAGTTGAGGTTGTCCAGTGCCGTCGAGGAGTGCTAGCCCCCGAGAAGCAGGGTGGAAGGGTAGAGAGGCCAGGTAGCAGATTGCAAAGAGCTGCTAAAGAGAAATAAGAATATCTTCCCTTATTTGAGACCATTTAATCTTTTTGAATGAGTAATATAATATTTATAATATTATGGGAGCAGTAATAACTTGCTTAAAAATTAAAAATATTTAATCAGTGAAATGGAATAAGTATGTTCAGTGCTTCTCACTGAAATGCTGCTGTACCTCCTACTACAAGGGTTTATATAAATGTATGATTTTCCTCCATTTTAACAATGTCGAGTGAAGCAAACAAACTGCCTCTGTATTCCCTTTTGGATGCACTTCAGGCTGATGAAGTGAAAGGCATTTAGAAACCCTCCCGTCTGCTCTGTGTCCTGGGGTACCACTACCTACGGTCAGACCCGATGGGGTGTGAGGACAAGTAATCCCCAGGCACAGCAGGATGTTTTTGGTGGAATGCATTGATCTGCCCGCCCTGGGCCCTTTTGGGGATGTAGAACTGTGCCTTCTGAGGTAGGTGAATTTTGTGTTTTGTTAGAAAAGATTCCATCTTTTATGGATTGTCTTCTCCATGTATCGATTTGCTCTGAAAACATTTTTAATATGTAAATAACCATAGAAGTTGGGTGAAAACCCAAATGCCTGCTGCCCTTCTAGGTCTGCCCGTCCATCCCTGTGCTCCCCCGCGCGCAGGGGCCGTGCTGACACGGGCAGTGCTCAGTGCTGTGCGCTCGTGGTGTCCGTGTCGTCCATGCCGAGGCATTCCCTGGTACGCAGTGTGGCTCCCCACCCTCCGCGGTGGGAACCATGTACGGAAGAGCTCCTTGTTGGTTAGCTTTTTTTCCCATTTTTTCCCCAGTTTCTCTTTTCAGAGGTCAGTACAGGTAAGTCTGTAATTATCTTAGGAGATACAAGAACAAAAAACATGCACACCGGCAAGTGGAAGGTCAGGCTTGTGGTGGATCCTGAGAGCAAATGTGCCAGGAACACCCCGACTCAGCCTGATTTTCGGGGAAGTGCTGTTTCTTGTACTGTTTTCCCCAAGTGGTAGAAAGGCCTGCTGTGCTTGAGGACCTAAACTGTTGATCACAGTGTCATTCTGGCACTATTGGAGGCAGTTTAGCTCTGTTGGACCCATGCCCTGGGGGACTTGCTGAATGGGAAGAGACACTGTTTTGTTATGGATGGGTGGTAAAATGGTATAGGACGGGATGACCGGGCATTTTGTGCAAGTAGCAGGAATCTCCACGGTACTGCCGGCTTCATACGTGGGTAGACTGCATGGCTTTTGCTAATGGAGAGGTGGTGGAAAACATGACTAACTGCAGCAAGATCATCATCTACTAGAGCAGGGTGGGTTACCATACCCAAATTGATGGAAAGTGTTATTCCACTCGTAACCATTGCTGTGGATAGTTCAGTAGCAGTGTGAGATGCAAGGCTGACTACAGGCTGAATTTATCGATTGGGATGCGGTGGGGAGCAGAGGAGGGAGCACCTTAAAATAAAGGGACCTACAGTGTCTGTGCAAACTCCTCAGAGTCTTCCCTTGTCCCACCAGACTGATCCTTGCTGTGCTCGGATCTAGGCCAGTTGTCAATGGACTGGTCCCATCCAAGTAGCTGTGGTTGCGTGTTTTCATGTGGTGAAGGTTCTGTGTCATATTGACAATGAGGATGCTTCAGTTCACGTGGACGTTAAGGAGGAGACAGGAGGACCTCTCTGCAGCGGTGGGAGAGGTGTGTAGACATCAGTGTCTTCCCACTGCCAGTGGGGTAGAAGGAGCACTTGCTGTGACTTGCTGGTATCCAAGACAGATAAAATGAAACCATGTACAGCGTATGTGTATGTGTGCACAGATACATAAATATATAACATTTATAAAGTATTTGGTCTTTTAAGGTGCTGATTTTTCAGAGATGGGGGAAAGAACTTGGAAAAAATAGAAGTTTGAATTAAACAGATGATTTTGAACAATATATGACTTAAAAAACGTAACTCCACATTCACAGAAGAGAACCTCTTTAAATAAAAATATATGGTGAAGTGATGGTAGTAGCTAAACATTTTTAATGGCTAGGCCCAGATAACTTGTAGTCAAACTCCTAAAAGGAGTAGATGCAAATGATCTTTGGCCTCTTCTGTTAACTTCTTGTACTTCTTGGAAATTCACCATGAGCAATAACGTTCTGCCTATAGTGAACATTAGCAACAGCAAGAATCAGGTTAACCTGACATCAGTCTTGGGCGAAAGAATAGAAGAACTGATAGTGGATTTGGAGAATTTAAGGTAAAGAATATAATTAATGCCAGTCAACATTCTTTTTTGGAGATATGTCTTGTCAAACAAACCTGATTTGTCTGATGAGATTGCAAGTTTGGAGAATGAGATAACTGTGTCAATATAATGTCCTTAAACTTCTGTAAGGCGTTTGATTTTATTCCAAATGACATTATGATTAAAATATTAGTACTATATACTTTCACTGAAGCACATGTTAAATGTATTAAGAACTGGGTAACTGACAGATCTCAAAAAGTAGACGTCAACAGGGAATCATCGGTGAATGGGAACATTTTTAATGTAGCTCTGCAGAGATCAGTCAGAGCCCCCATGCTATTCCTCACTTGTGGCAGTGATCTGGAAGTAAATACAAAGTTTTTGATAAAATTTGTGGGTGGCACAAAGATGGATGAAGTGAGAACAAGGGCAGTAGGATATAGTGCTCTCGGTCACTTGGTTAATTGTCCTTACTCAAACAAAGCTGCAAAACTATTTTTAATGCAATTAAAGAAGAAAGGTTTATACATCCGGAGAACAGGAATGCAGTTGACAGTTGTGATCATAGCCTGGAAAAGAGAAGGGTTATGAGTTTCCCTTCTGTTCTTCCAGTCTGCTGACCTCTTTGCAGAAAGGTGGCAGCAATCAGAGTCTGCCTGCATACTGCCTCTGCCCGGGACCAGCGGTGGTCAGGGGCTCTCAGCTGGGGTTGGCAGAATTGCTGAGTGAGGAATCTCCCAGAGAAGGAGACTAATGAGAAACACTTCTTCATCCAAAGTGCTGTGAGGGCCTAAGGAAAAAATGGAACTGGGACAGATTGGATGTCCATGTTTGACTGTGAATCTTTGAACTCTTGAGTATTTTTTCTCACTGATTTTGACAGAGGTTTCTGAAGATACTTCTTTGTCTCGTGGAAACATGGGGACCGGACTTGCTGCAGAGTTTGGCCTGAATATGAGGCAGGATCAGTCCTGCTGTGACTAGCTTGTAATTCTGGCCTAGCACCTCCCAATTTGAGCTGGACTGCAGCAGCAGAGGTCAGTACCCAATCCCATATTCAGGCTGTATTTGCATTAGTGCCTTGGTGTGTAGCACTAGGTCTTTTAACTTGTGTCTCTTACCTCTTGCCCTATTCCTGTGCACTTCCAAGAGGAATCTGGCTCCCTCTTTTCTACACCGTCCCATTAGACAGTTGTAAGCTTTTCACGGAGTCTTCTCTTCCGAAGGCTGAACAAACCCGACTCCCTCACACTCTCTGTGAATGTCCCATGCTCTGCACTGTGACCATATTGGTGGCCCCCAGACGTGCTCCAGTCCGTGTCTTTCTTGTGCTGGGAAACGCAAGACTGGATGGAGTGCTCAGGGATTGTTGCTCAGGCACTGAACAGAGGGGTACAGTCATTTCTCTCAACCTGCTGTTATGCTCTAACTACTAAGATCAGCAGAAATAAAGTAAAATCTGGCTTCATCACCACAAAGCTTAAGATTTCCTAATACGCTCTCAGCATGTGGCTGTTTTAAAGCAGGTGAAGGCAAAGCAGGGGTTTCAGTCGGGCGAGAACAAGTTTAGCCTTGGGCAGATGAGAGAGCAATGAGGTGCCTCCTGGAGAGGTCCACCTGAGAGTCAGCTCGGCCAAGCTGCCCTCCAGGAGGGCCTTGCACAGGCTGTCCAGTGAAGGCACAAATACCAACGAGGGTACCAACAGGAACTTCACGTCCTCACAGCAAAGTGTATGAGTCCATGATCCTTCCTTCCCTGCGCTGCACCGCTGCATAAATTTTGATGCACCCTCATGGTTTCTCCTTCTCCACTTGAACGACCTGGGGCTATTCATAAAGGGACTGACTTTCAGTGTAATATTCCAACTGCACATTTCCTTAAGCTAAAAGAAAACAGTGTATCTTACTAAATAAATGATTAGACATCAATGATTTTCTGCCTTCTAGAGCAGAATTATTTGGAAGCATGAAAGGAAATTGCTACAACAATACAAAACCACTGCCCTTTGCACTTGCATCTTTCCCACAGAGTAATCCTTCATTCTTTGTTTACTTAATGAGAAAAGAAGGAGGTTAATTTATAAAACCAAATAAAAAACAGACAGAAGACTTTATTTGTGGAACAAAAAACTGAATTAAATGAGTACCCTGTCCATTAATGCTGTTAATTGAGGGAAATACGCAGACCCTTGTTTGTGTCTTACCCTTGCTGATGGAGCCTGCAGCTCCCCTACATTTACAATCCAAGCCAACAAGAGTTTCTAAAAGAAATTTTCTTGCTTGCTGAACTGTTTTAGCTCAGTCCGTGGCAGACTCAGCCTCTCATGGATTTCTCAAACGTATCAAATAAGTATAGGAATAACTGGGAGAGATGATCTTCCTAATGAGTGTTGCCTGCCTGAATCATTTTCAAATTCTCATGAACATCCATGGGGAACTGCTGGAAGGAAGAGAATGAAGGACTCTTTCATTCATTTTCTTGCTCCAGACAAGTCTATCACATCTACTTCATAATTCAGGTGTTTATAGCCTATTTCTGTTCACTGAAGGGTGTTGCAGAGGCTGGAATGAAATCAAGGTAAGGGATAAGTTCTGCATTTTTTAACTGGTCAGTTAAGTCTGAAATCTTCGATCAGGTTGAGAAAGTTAATGGGAAGCTATGCTGTGATCTGGATGAGAGATGGTTATATCTGCATTAATGATGGCTCCTTGATGCTGAGGCCAACTGGACGCTAAAGCTCTTGTATCCTCCCTTTCTTGAGTTAAATCTGCACAGGACAGAGTGCAGGGAAGGGCAGACCTTAATACATGCATGCATGCTGCAACTGAGGTATATTTTGGGCATACTGGTTTTAGGAAACAATTTTTTATTATTGTTTGTTTATTTTTCAGAAGACAGAAGTTAGAGTGCCTTTAGATTTGTTCTTGGGTATGTGAAATGGAAATGCTAATGAACTGTCTTCGTCAAGTGGTATGACTCGGTGTAAGTATACCCAAGGGGTGACTTTTCACAGCCCTCATGCAGTAAAATGCCACCTCACCTGTCTCTTGGTACCGAACGCCTGAATGGGGTGAGGCTGATCAAGAAACACATCTGTGCTGATTGGAAAGGGTGGTCAGTTCATGATGACATCTAGGAATTTGCTGTGAAGGATAAATGAAGAAATGCTTGTTTGAGACAAATACAGTGAAAATTGTCTTCTTGGAATCCTCTGTGATAGTTTAGAAGATTTGAGGTTGGAAAATGCACTTTCCTCTGGGCAGTGGCTGAAACTAAAGAATGTACATAAAAAATGATTTTTTTTAGTGAGAAAAATGCTCCTTAGTTATTGAGACCTCTCATGATTTATCAGCACCTAATGCATCATGAAGGTTTGCATGTTCAGATGTAAACCCTGCCACCAACCTGTGAAAGGAGCTTGGGAGATTTTGTTTCCCACTACTCCTCACATTTGTCAGACAGTCCTAAGCCTTGATTTTCAGATTATAATGGTGAGGGTGAAATACTAAATTAGTACATACTTAAACCAAACCCATACTTTGGAGCATGTCTATATTTTGTTGCAAAAGGAAAACCTGGAGCAGTGATACTAGAGGCTATTCTTTTTCCATTCTTATTTCAGGCATAATCATCACTCTTTAAATTTAATCTGTAATTTGTTTTCTTTCTGATGTGATAAAACTAATCTTCTTAACTTTAAGCATTTTTTTCTGCATATATGTATTTTATAGGTATATTTGAAAAAGTATGCAGTTGTTGCACTGCAACAGCTTACTGGTACACAAAATTATATACAATCTTTGGAAAGTGGATTCTTTTAAAAGTGAGCTTTGCTATATTAAGCATTCGGTGGACATTGTAATTATTGTTGTGTGTAACTCTTAAATGCTCAGTGGAAGAAGTTGCAAACATTGTTAGAGCATATATTTGTTTATAACGTGCTCAGTATATCTTTTATTTGCCAACTGGCTTCCTTTCAAAAATGTGCTGTCAAGCAGACTTCTTTTTTTATTGTTGTGATATATTTTTGGGTTGTTGTTGTACCTTAAGGGATATCCTAAAATGAAAAAAAAATCTTTATTATCTTCTGAAAATATTTGTGAAACATAAGACTGTGCTTTTTCTATCCTGAGAGTATTGGCAACATTTTTCTTGGCTTCAGTTTGCGCATGAAAATATTTTTTTGTCTCCCAAATCAAAGTAACAGTTTTGCTTGCCAATGATTACATCAACATGGTATTGTTCATTTTGCCTAGAACATACATAAGCTGCAATATCTTCATGTCTGAAACTGTGGCTGAGAAATGATTTGGGATCCTCAGGATGGATTGTTGGGCAGGTGGAGTTTGAGACGAAACAGATTCACGCGTGGATAAGAATGAGGATAAGGCCTGAACCATCATCTGGAGTGTGCTGTTTACTCGCCGCCTTCCTTCGGCTTTGCCCTGACGTGACCTGTGTTTGCGCCTTGGTGGTGCTGCAGACCACTTGCACTTTGATTGGGGTTTTGAACCTCTAAGGACACATGTCATTGCAGAGGTCAGCGTTTAAACATGGAATTAAGTAGTTCCCCAGCACTGGCCATCAGCTGCCATGGCCACTTGGTGCTGGTGAACACTTAGTTTTGGCTTTTAGCTTTTCACGTTCCATTCTGAGAAGAGGAGCTGTGTGTTTTTCCTGCGAGCCAAGAATCTGCACCATCTGTCCTTCCTCAGCCGCCCTCTGGGCCAGGGGCACTTCAGAGCCGGGGGTTGTTGCACTGTGCATTTTCCTCCTCTTCCTGTCCTTCTGCTTTCACTTAGATGCCTGGATGGCATCTCGTGGAAAGCATATTTGAGGGGCACTGCACAGTGTGTGTACACAAGGGGTGTATGCACAGTTTTACCTTTCATGGTCCTTCATAGCCTCCCCAGGGCACCCTCTGAAGGGGGCAAGGGACCTGCAGCCCCCTTCATCTTCTCCCGCTCCTCCTGAAACACTGTGGTGGTCCCGTGAGGGAGGCCACAGTGTTTTACAGGCTCACTTAAAAATGCCTCATTTTTGTCGGATATTCCCCTTAAACCTGACAGAAGATGTGTTAGACAGGGATAGCCAAGACCGTCCTCCCATTGTTCTCCTGGTGGGGACCACGGCAGGATGTCCTCGGGTCCCCGCAGGGACAGGCTGCGTCACTGCCCCTCTCCTCGGGGACAGGCAGAGCTGCTGCCTCAGGAGAGCTGCAAAAGGAGACGAGGAGCAGGGCCCTTCCCGGCTGCTCCCCTGAGGCGATGGCGGCGGCAGCGGTCGCGCCCCTCATGAGGCGCTGTGCGTCACGCGGGCCCATGCTGGGGACACGGCTCCTCACGCGGCCCCGTGCCGGGTACACGGCTCCGAGGGAAGGGCGCTCCGTCCTGGGCAAGAGCCGGGGGCATCGCTGCGGCCTGCACGTCACACGCCTCCCCAGCATCGCTCTCGCCCTCCTTGGGGCTTTCAGCACTGATGAGATCATGGCACAAGGTGGAATAGCTGCAGGCAAATCACTGTTATGACAGATATATTACTGCAATAAAATTATGAATTTACTGCAGTCGAGGATCTAGGCATGTGCCCATAACTTTTACTCACTCTGCGTATTGTCCCGGTTAGGTGCTGTGTAAACTAAAATGAGATGTAGAAGAAGTGGAATATATTGCATTTACTATACCCTCCTACCTGAAAGTTTCTATCCAGGCTCTCTCCTGTATCACGCGGCATTATGAGAAGTTACTGTAGCACAAATAATGATGTTTTTTTTTGTGACAATCCCGGGTTGAGGGAGTGTCTGGGTTCTTGGGAAAATATGTGGGAGATGCTAGTTTTCCTTGCCTCCGTTTTCAAGCCACAGCACCCAGAGCTTATTTATTCACAGCAGCACGTGAGTAGGAGATAGGATCGAGGCCGTGGTCAGTGCAGTGCAACTCAGAGCAGAGGTGGTGCTACCTGCTGCGTGAGCTTGGCCCTGGTTTTCCCAGTGGTCGTGCGCCTGGGATCTGACTTCCCACCGTCAACTCGCATACCTGGAGATTGTGCTCTCTTTCCAGTTTGTCCAGATCGAATATGTCCTTTTTATGTTGCATTCTGGAGCCTTTAATTACTCTCAACAAGTCCCTTTCACACTTTGAAAATCCTGTAGCAATTTCTATTTGAATTGTTTTCTCTGAGGCTTCTGTTTAGATGAGTGCACCTGCTCTGGAGTCCCAATGGCAATTGGACTGTAATAGTTATGATCCTTTAAATGCACTTAAGGTACCATGAGCTTTAAGAATTGATAATGACACAATCTGGCATCTCAGTACTAGTTTTGTATTGTCTCAGAGCTGAGCATTTTAATTGTGTTGTTTTGCCATTCACATAGATTACAAATATTAGCACTGGGTAGAACTTGGATGTGTTTTTTCAAATACTGCCCTCTGACCACATTACCTTCTTTGCAGGTCTGAGTCCAGTATCATCCCTGTTGAGTTCAGTGGGAGTTTTGGCAGAACAAAGTGCTAAAAAAGAAGCGTGGCTCATTTGAGCACTCGTGCTCATTTGTGCACCAGCCCAGGCTCCTGTTAAAAGGATATTAAACAAAAATACTAAAGAACCTTGTCTTATCCTTGCCCATGGCAAACCTTTAATCTGAGACTAGTCCACCAAGTTAAAGATGGAGGTTCCTATAGTTCATATGTTACGTGATGTTTCGTTTTGTTGATATGATGAATAGATCGTGGCCAATTTAAGTTTTAAGCTTAAAGCTGCAGCCTTAGTTCCCCTCTAGGGATCAAGAGAGGGGAAAAAAGGAGAAAACTGCTAGTCATTTCTCTTAGGAGTAGAGAGAGGAGTAGTAAGCCTGTAGCCCACTGCTGCACTAGATGTAAAATTTCCAAAACTACAACGTGCAAGTGTGCTAATGAGCTCAAAGTAAATATGATTCAGTTTAATATGAGTCATTCTTTGGGGGTTTAGCTGGACTCAGATGAGCTGGCATTGTCGCTGTATGAGAGTAAAGTTTTGTTGCAGAATTAGAATGATGTTGTTCTGTAGAAAAGACTGCTCTGCAGAACAGAGCAATAGCAACTGAGTGTCCCCAGGCAAACCTCAGGGTGACAGAGAGTTCCCAAGGATGGATCCTGGGAGTGCTCCGGGAGGTGGAGGAGTGGGGAGATCCCACAAGGCCCCAAAATCCAGTAATTCACCTGCACAAATTGGACTCTATTGCTGCTGTTTGAATCACTGTAGAATGAAGTCTGTGAGGTTAAAATTATCACAGTGAGGTGGAAGGCACGATTTTTCCTCCATCCTAAAATCTCTCCAAGCTTTACAGGAAGCGTAGAAGGGGCATGAAATGATGGTAATGAGAACAGGTGTATTGGGACATTATAGCAAATGAAAATAAGCATTTTATGTTCTTCCTTCTAAAAGGAATTTGTGATCCCAAAATAGAACCACCAATGGCTCAGGCACCTCACTATGTCCGGTCAAGGATGGCATTTTCCTGAGGAAAGTGAGGACATTTTGGCTTCATGTGATGTTCTAACTTGGTGTTTTTAATGGCTTAGTACTGAGTGCTGTACAAAGAATTTCAAAATATAAACTGTGCTATAATGGAAAGAAGAGAAATTGCATATCACCCTTTTTAAAGCTAGGATCATGATTATGAAATGAGGTTCTTAACCTAATGCGGAGAGATTTATGTAAGTGATTCTTATTGATGCCACCGGGAATTACTCAGAGAAATACAAGTGCATCACAATAAGAAATATGTCTTGGCAGTTCACTATTAATATTTGAAGATTGTACAAGCAGAGTTTCCTTCTCGATGAGTCAAGAAGGCACAACTAGTGGTATTTTGGAAAAAAAGAGTTGGTGCCCTATTTTGGTCCCCTGATGGGTTATGGGAAGGTGAACTATTCATACTCACAAGTCCCCAAAAATAAATTTTCTTACATGTAGGCTATCTTAACTCTTCTCATGATCATATCTGCAAGTGCTTAACTACTGTCCACTGGTTACTGATAGACAATAATAGCTTAGCTGTGTCTATAGGCGCTGCTGGTCGCCTCTGCTGACCCCTGCAGTCCCAGCACTTTGTTCCTGTCACTCACTGGGTGCAGAAAAGGTTGGTCCCACTCTGCTAGCGGGTACATCCATTAATAAAACAGGACAAGGAGACTGCAGGCAGAAAAGAAGAGGCAGAGCAAAATGAGAATTTTCAATTTTAGTGTAGTGAAATATCTCAGAGCTTGCCTCTTTTGAAGTGGCCAGTGAAGCGGGTAGGAAGGACTGCGAATGTACGTGAGATATAAAGAAAGGCAAACATTGACCTCTACTTGATGTTTCTGAGTTACTCCTCTGTTCACCTTGTAGCAGTAACAAGATTTCAAGTTGACTTTTCCTTTTTTGTTTGTTTGTTTTGCTTTTGTCCTTTTTACTGAAGTTTACATGAAATGTGAGCCTTCAAGCCTGCCGCCAGCAGTGTGCGTTGTGCAGCCGCATGCCCCGTGCCGCGTGGCGCCGCGCGCTGCCCGCACGCTGCTGCTCCATGCACCTTCCTGCCGCGGGGGCAGGTTTGCACAGCGCGTCGGGTCTCAGCGCGTTGCCCGCCTCGGCCTTGTCGTACCTGTGACTGATCGCTGCGGCGCTGCTTTAACTTTATTGTGCCCAACTTTTTTTTGTTCTTAGGACTATTCCACGAATAATTTCTTACGGAAGTCCATTTAAATAAGGAAAAGTAGAATTTATCTCTCCTGACAGCTGTGGAGCACACAGGCCGTGGTGCTGTGGTGCCCCAGCAGTGCTAGTGGCTTAACAGAAGGTTCACCAAAGCAAATCTTGCCTCCCACGCAGCAGGTGATAAATGCTAAAGCAGCCATTGGAAGGCAGTAGGTAAGGCCCGTCCCAAAGCCAAAGGTTCCTCACTGAGAAAGTCTTTGCCCATAGCTGGGCAAGTTGAATTTCATTAGTTTTTACATTCCTAGCCAACATGCTGCTGGAGCAGAAGTCAGTCCCGTAGGTAGCGGAGTGCAAATCTGTGATCTCTATAATCCACCAGAGATAAAAGAACACTTAAATAAATGTCCTGTTTGATGGTTAGTCTTTTGAGCAGATACGGATTTCATCCTGCTATGTCTGTCTGTAGATAGATACGAGAGTTCATAATCCACTATTCAAGCATTTGATCCTTTGTTTCACTCTTCTTTTTTTTTTTTGCATTCCAACTTGCTGAAGTGTTTTAACTGTGTAGAAATTATATGGGAAAACAGAGAACAGTCACATAATAGTTGCACAGATTCAGGTCAGCAGATAATTAGGTGTTGAAAACCACAGGACTAGGAATGTCCAGTTGCTTGCTTAATAAAAATATTTTATTGGGCAATAAAAAAGAAGAAATTCTTGAATGTTCACTGCTTTCTGTTGTTAACAACCAGATGAACATGGGAATCAAGTAAAGGTACACACGCGTCTTCCTTGCCCTGCTGCCTGGCAACTGGTACAGGACATTTTACGAATCATGAAAGGCTTCTTACCACCACTGTCATCTCTGCTGCTTAACAGATGTTAGTACCAATGGGGCTCAGCTGAGTCCAGGCTCCTAGGGACCAACCAGCTTTTATACTACTCTGCTAGTTAAACTGGCTGAAATAAAATCTGATTATGAAATTGGTGCGGCTACAGGACCTTGCTCAGACCCGATTCCCTCCAGGACGTGGCCACGGATCAGTAGAGCTGGCAGGAATAGCTGGGGGATGTGGCTCATGGACACCAGAGAGGAGCTGGGTTGTTTGGAAGGGAAGAAGATATTTTTATCCCAAAAGCTAAAACCCTTTTGTATTTTGGTTTCTGTTAGCAGTTATTTATCCAAAATGTTTGGGAGAAAAGCTGTCTCTCTATTAAATATTTAACACCCTTGCCTTCAGCTGTGGGCTGAGAAAGCTCCCAATCCACATGTGAGTCACCAAGATCTCCTCTGACAAAAATAGGAGAAGTCAAAACTTGAGAGAGCTATAGGGAAAAAAAAAAGTTTGCTGATTTGGAAAAAACCCAAGTGTTTCGTATCTCATGTATATGGTAAAATGAGCGCGGCAGTCATTCTGTCATGTACGTACTCCTAGAGTCCGGGTGCTGGTGGAGCAGGTCGCAGCATGCAGGGTAGCTTGGCATGGCGTGCAGTGCACGCAGGGAATACACCCCCACACTGGGCTTGGCTGTGTATCCTGGCGTGACAGATCACAAGATATAGGTTCACGCTTCCCTTAGTAGTGTGATCCATTGGTAAATTAGTGTTAGTGTTGAGTTAAATCAGCTTTAAGTCCCCATTCCAGCCATCAGTTGATATGCATCTTTCTGCAACACAGTGAAATCCGTGTTTGAGGGCACCCTGCTCTCGCGAGAGGAGAGCCCGGGACTAGACTTGAGAAAGCAGGAGCACAAGCGTGTGCTCTCTGAGGTGAGTGGCACTTCCTAGAGTGGGATGTAAGCAGTGGGATGTAAGGCATGTGTGGACAAGCATGACTCTTGTCTGTCTGAACATCACATTGATGCTCTGGTTGCAAAGCCTTCCACTGAGCTGGCTTTGGGTTGCCGTGGTTCTCTGGTTATTTCATGAAAGTCTAAGCACTGATCAGTTCTATTACTTCAGTACATTTTCTGTCCTTCTTGATCTGCTCCCTTAAACAAATAGCAATTATTGGTCCTTCTGTTGCTGGCGATTCAGTGTTGCCATTTGATTAATAAAGGAGGCCAGGACCCCGAGTGAGATGAAAAAAGAAATGTATGGGAACAAATCATGTGATAACAGTGATTTATGGTAAAACAGATCATGTAATAACAAAAAAAGGTTGGAGGTAAAGTCTAAGCTACTGGCATTGCTTTTGGCAAGCGCTATTACATACTATGCGTATGGTACATATGTATCGTGGTTGTAATCAGATCAGCTATCTATTTCTATTAAAATGACAGGCACTGAACAAATCAAATTAAGATGAAACTTTGCCATGTTTTTCCACTTGGCCATATTATTCTTTCAAAATCCAAATTAATTTATCTGCTGCAGAGATACATGGCAATCCCTGCCCATCGCTGTTTACCAAGACAACTCCAGCAGTGATTCTCCAGCTCTTACCACCATGGACTGCCTCAAAAATTTGGGTGGTGATGTGGATTCCTTATGCAGTACATGTAACCTGCTGAGAACAGGTTTGCTTTCCCTCATTACCTTTTGCAGGTACCTTAAAAGTAGTTCGCAGAAAGTAACAATAGTTTCGCTGGCAGTTTTTGTGCACTCTGAAATGACTTGTATAGGGCAGTAAAGGATATAAAACCTGTTTTTATGATATATGCGCAGAGTACTTTTTAACAACTTCTTGCAGTTCATGGGCCTGATTGTGGTTTCAAAGTAGATTTTATATACGAAGCTTACTCCTGATTTAAGACCATGAAAGTAAGTATATTTATATATTTTCAGCTGATGAGATTAGAAATATAAACCTTAGAGTCCCTACCACTTGGTGTTTGTTTGAAGGTATAGAGGTGAGTCCAGTAATGTCTGTCAATAACAAGTCACTAATTAGGAACACTAATTGACCAGCATTTTCTGGGGAAAATCATTTGGCTCCTTTGCTCCTTTGACCTATTCTCTCCTCAGCAGATGGACCTTGATATCTACCTGACTGCCTCATCCCAGAGTTAATGGATGTGACTCCCTCCTCCTTGTCTGGGAGGAGTGAATGAGCTTACTCTTGAACAAGACAGTATTAAAGACAGAAAGCAGCCAGAAACCATGTGGATGGCATCCTACAAATACCCAGAGATAAGGTGGTTTGCAGACAGTTTGTATCAGCATGATGGAAAACATAATCCCTTTAAGAAAGCTCTCCAGCTGGCTGTGCCACAGGGTGTATGTGGTTAAACACGGTGAGGACTTCTCATTGGAAAGGGCAGTTGCCCATGCCTCGGTGCTGCCTGATGAAGCTGCCAGCCCCATGCCCATCCGTGGTGAGGTGGCCTGGTGCAGCAGTTGTCAGCATAGCTGGTGGAAGCTGGTGGATGTATTGGCCTGTGCAGCGCTAGGGGTGAAGGAGCAGATTTGCAGTGAGTTTCCCAGTAACGTTCCTCCTGATGCAGAGACCATGCTGAATAGAAGGGCTGTTTTCTGCTGACGTTCTGGTGTCCTGGTAAGAGATGACTGTCTTCTGCCTTCCTTTGGTGACAGTGGTGACCTCATGTTTGTGAAGATCACAGCTGCACTAGGCAAAATTAGTTCTGGGTAGAACGGTCAGGTAGACTGGATTTTCTCAGTTGTGGCTGATAAGCTTTCTTTGGGGCTCTTTTTGCAAAGCCATTTGAAGTCCATTCTATGGGAAAAGCCTCAAAGAGAGGCCTGCCTGTGCTCTAATTCTCTTTGTGGCCTGTCCCCACATCTTTCCAGAGGAAAGTTTCCCAGCAGGCTCCGAAGTTGCTCTGCAGCCCCAGACTGTTTTGTTCCACCACAAATGTTGGATCAGGCAAGGCTTTGCTGAAGGCAGCAAAAGTTTCCCATGAGTAACAGATTTGCTCTGGTAATTGTGGCAACTAGAAAATGTGTCACATATCTGTCTGTCTTGGTGGGAACACATGACATATGATTGTGATTGAGAGACACGTTCATTCTGAGCATGATAATAGATAAGAGGGAGAGTGACTTCCATCCACACGTGTTTTACTTAAACGGCTTAACCAGCAGCGTGTAATTACAGCAGTGCTCTGCACACTGGTGTGTTATCCTGGGCGCAGAAAGCAATCACTGATGGAAAAAGTGTCTTTTTAGGCGTCGTCTTTGTGGAGCTCCTGTTTCCTGTCCCGTTAGCGGTGGAACCTGACGCATGCAGCAATTGCTATTGGTTGTATTTTGGAAATGATGCCGGAGCTGGTGACAAACCATGGAAGGGAGGGCTGTGTGATACCAGTAAGAGACTCTGTGGTTCCAGATCAGCGCTGCAGCACAACCTAGAATGGTTCATGTGAGAGATTTGCCTGGGCTGGGGAGTGTGGCGTGTGAAGGGGCTACCATCTTCTTCACTTTCAGCCTCTATCAAAAATCTGTGCATGTTGTGGCTATATGGATAAAGGAACGTGACTATAATTAAAGAGGGCTACTGTGCAGTATGTTGCCTCCTCCCCAAAACTGTGCCTGATGCAGACTTAAATGTGGATGAGTAATTGCTCGCAGAGCTCCCTGCCTCCCCTGCGGATCGCAGAGCCACGCGGGAGCACCAGGGCAGCCCCGCCAGCTCCCAGAGGGAGTCTGGAGGATGGATGGCTGGGAGCGGGGCTACCTCCCTCGCTGGTGGGTCCTGTCACGGCTCCGGTCTCTGCCATCCTCCAGCCTTTCGCATCGTTGGCGGGATTTCTGTGGGGATTGCTGCCGGACGCAAGGCAAAATGGCAGGGAGGTGAGGGGAGGTGGGAGCTGGCACTCTGGCACTTCAGGCACCACTTGGAAAGGCTGTTTGGGGCCCAGAGCAGCTGATAATGTCCCTCTAATGGGGACCTTTTCAGGTCTTGTATATGTGTTCAGCCCTTCATCAGGTAACATGGGGATGAGGGAGAAAAGCAGAAGTGAGACAGGAGGACGGGCAGAGGAGTGGTGGCCGTGGTGCCCAGGTCCGCAGCGCTGCCCTCGTGGCAGAAGCAGCCCGGCTGCACGCGCCGTCCACGCGTTTCGGCAGTTCAGCAATGCAGTAAAACCTGGATGAATGAGGAGGGCAGAAGCACCCTCCCAACCGCGTCTTCTAGGTGCGCTCGGCCGAGCGGAGAGCGCGGCGGCCGCGCAGGGCTCTTCAGCACAAGGGCCTGCCCGCCCGTGAGCCTCCCCGTGCCTCAGAGCGGGTAGCGACTAGCGCTTTACCGTCTTCACTCGGGAGCAGCTGCGAAAGGGAAGTGCTGGGTCAGCAGGTCATAAACACCGTCAAACTACAGTTCTGCATTCCATTTTCTTTTCTAAGAGTTTTTGGAAATGTCGCTTTCCTGTGTGGCACCAAAAATGTGTAATGACCCTGGTCTGTCTTTGAGGTTTGCTATTACTTTTTATTGGAGCCTATCTTTGTGTTATGACAGGATGTACTGGAATATAGATATACTTATTCCCTTCGGGGTTGGCTTTTTTAGATAAAGTGTATTTGAGAAAGATGTTAGTGACTAAAGAAAAGTTAATGTATAGCATACAAATATATAGTTATTGGAAACACTGGCATGTTTTGTGTCTGAATTCAAGAGTATACTGTTGGGGGGCAAATTTTAGGTTTTCCAGTTGGACAATGTTCTGTTAGGGATATGCTGTTCTATTTGACAGTTCTTCTGTATTTACACTTTTAATGTCAAAATGTGTCACATTTGGCATTAACTGGTAGAAAATGGTGCCTGTAATTTACCAACCTGATTGTCTTGGAAATGGAAGAGAGCATAGCATAATAAATGAACGTCTGTCAATCTTTTAAATTCGGCCAGTTTACTGCCAGCTCCTCTCCAGGGGCATGGATTGGCTAGTGCTGCAACCCAAACATCCTTTCCGGCCAGGCAAGGCTGCATCTTCATGGGATTTCTGTCAACATTTTTCTTTTAGCATGTGTGAGCTTAAAATGCATGTTTGCGTGCCACGGATTTGGAAGTAAAATAGACCAGCATTTGCTTAAAGCCATAGATTTTTCAGACTTGCAGGAAGTGGAACATCGGTAAAAGAAGTTAAGTTGTCCTTTCTAATTTTGCAAATAAATTTGTTTATGTTGCGAGTAACTTGTGGATTGGATTCAAATTGCCACTGTGCTTTAGCAAGACACTGTTGCTCCTTGATTCACAGACCTCATTTTCAGCAAGACATGCAGCTACTTTGCACACAGGCAGAGCAAAGGAAGAGAGTTGCAATACTCTATTATGGCTATGGTACATGTCTGGTAACAAGCCCAGTAGCTTTGTTATCAAAAGACTCTTCTATATTTGTGAAAATAAGTTTTGCAAGGATCAACTACAAGGTCCTTATTTTAGTAGCAAAAAGGCCCTGGAATATGCCAGCTCTTGAATACGCTGATTCTGAAAACTGACATAGTCAATATGATTATTCAAGTATAAACCATCTGTCAGCAGTGTATCCACATATTTATGTATTTTGATTATTGTAACTGTTATGAGGATCCTGAAGTTCATAAATAACTTCATAGGCAGCAATCATTTTACTACTCTTTCGTGTATTAATCTGACGTTTTGCACGTGTGTGGTGAGGCCATAGAGAGGGCGCCAAGTCACGCAGCGATTACACGACTGCCTCGCTTGGTAAGAAGAGCCCGTGTGGGCGCCCGCGTCCCTCCCCGGGGGCTGTGCTCTCTCCCGTTGCTGAATCCCCTTCACTTGCAGACCATGGAGCGCTTTGGTTCAGCTCCGTCCTGCCTTGCGAAGTAGCTGTGCACGTATCGGCAAATGGAATAATATGACTAATTGTAGTTAATGCAGATAATGTTGCTTTACAGTCAAAACAAAGAGTGGATTTCAAACAGATCCTCAAAGGGCACCTGGCATAAAATGGGTGCTGTGTTTATTACCAGCAGCATCGCTGAAGTGGTAGCAGCTGTTCGGCTCCCTCAAGTACTGCCCCGAAACGCCGACTTTTCCAGAAGAAGGAATAAGCCCATCGGAAGCGCGTTATTGTTGATAATAGTAATTAGTTCAGACGATCAGCAGAGCTCAGAATGTTTTATAAAACATCATTACCCTGATTTTACAAGTCGGCGCAGGGAGGTGGCACAAGGGAGCCGGCTCGCTGAGGAGTCACCGCCAGAGCTGGGTGGCCCCCGGCCGGGCTCTACCCTACCCTTGGACCTCACTGCTCCCCCGACTGATTCCAGAGGAACAGAGGGTGCTTGGCCTTCGTTGCGCAAATGTTAGCAAAGACACTTCAGTGGATGGCGAGATGCACTGATGTGAAAGCTGGTTTTAGAGCTACGGTTCATTTCTAAGTTAGGGGAAAAAAAGAGCACCAGGCATTAAGGTTGTCAGATCTCCTGTGTGAGAGGCTCTTATTTTGCTGTGTACATTTGTTTTCTCTTGCTTACTAAAGGGATAAAGTGCAGTCTAGGTTTCAGAGAGAGATGGCTGATTAATCTGTCTGCCAGGTACGCATGGAAATAAATTAGCAAATGGTGCATCTGGGATTAAACTACTGCAGAGATGATAAATTATTGCCATCTTCCTTCAGTAGGTCCCCAGTATGTAGTTAGTTACTACTCACATGGTATCACCGTGGTTATGGAATGGAAAGACTCTGCATTTGAAGCAATTTTCTGTGATATGTTAGCCTGAAAGCAGATCTGGCCAGACCTGTGAGTATATGTGGTATACTTGTGTTTAGCCTGAGTGAGGGGATGGACTTGTCCCTTCAACCCTGCTGCCCTAGCTGAAATCCTGCTGGTTTCCAGGGCTGGGCTCTGTGTTTCTCTGCATGGCCAGGAGAGGACATGAGACCAGTGAATGTCTCATGTAATGGAGAATTGTCTCTGCTAGCGAGATGGCGTCAGAACTTGATGGTGAACTCCTCTGGACTGAGCCTCTCGGTGGGGCTAGACCACAAGTACATCCAGCTTTGCCCAACTCCAGGTTGTCTCTGTGCTCAAGTCCGAGATGAAACACTGTCTTTGGGGTTTCACTGAACCTTGATCAAGGCACCTCAGCTTTAATGCTTCTGTTGTTGCTTCTACTGCCTTTTACATGTCCCTTTGAACTGGTTTCCAGCCGATCAGTTGACACCAGAGAAGGCCAGAACAGGAAACACATGGAGGAGTAAGTGTAAAATCACACATGGGCTGCTTCTGTGGGTCTAGAGGAGAAAATAGCATGAGCGTTGTCATCCAAGTTGGACTCTGTTATCTTGAAGGTCTTTTCCAACCGTAATGATTCTATGATTCCATGAAAGTTTCTGCGTTATAATATTTAGCAAGGTCGTGGTTGTGTCTGCAGTGCTCATTAGGAGCTTTCTGTTGATCTAGACTGTGGTGTCCATCCCTGGGTTTCATTCCAAGAGAAACCAGTGCATGCTGGGACAGCACATACCCATGTCCCAGCTGCCATGCAGTCCGAATACAGCGAGAGGCTTTCTTGGGGACTAGGACTGTAGGTCCCATCATGGCTGGATGTGCCACAAGAGTTATACTCATGCAGTTATGCCTCTCTCTTCACTGGGGCTGCCATCGTTTGTGTGCTTTTTCTCATGTCATCTTTCAGGGAGAATGTGTTTTCTATGGTTAAAATACAGATTCAAGACTAAAACTAAAGTCTTAGATCGTTGCTAGATCACATTGTTAGGCATGAGTTTCACAAGTGGGTTCAAGTTACATTTTTATAAACATAAGGATGTAATTAATATACAACTGTTTTAATCTAACAAGGTGAAATCTTAAGTTTTACAACCTGTTTACTGTAAATGGCAATTCTAGTGAGATACTTGGTGCTTTTAAGGAAAAAATCTGTAGTTGTGCTTGCTACACAAGCCTAAACTAGCAAGAACTAGCCCTGTTCAATTAATGCAAACACAGAAATATTTACTAGAAATAGATATATCTTCCAGTGACTTTATTTGCAAATTTTGGTTAACAACAACAGTTTGCTTATAATATAATAATGTCAAGCAGCAAGTGGGACTTAACTGTCATTCTTGGCCTTTCGCAGTGAGTGCTTAGAACATAACGCCGAGTGAGTCAAAGGAAACACCAACTGATGGATGAACAGATTGTGGCACAGTCATCCATTCTACTGCGTGCTTCAAGGAAAACCCCTGCAAATTAGACATGTGGTTTCTAAATGTACAGAGAAAACTAAAGAAATTACATTATGAATGAAAAATTAGATGGAAATGTCTACTCCTGTCTCATGAACAGTTCAGGAGTAACTCCCTCTAAAATATTCTCCTTTGAGCATGCATTTAATTTGTGCTCTGGGAGCAAAATAAAGTTGCAAAGATAAAACATTCTAATAATGATTTATGTAAATTTATTTGAACAAAGTAATGATGTAGTTGCCTATAGCAAATTGTTTTGAATATGAAATGGTATTTATGAGCTGCTTCTCTCTATATGAATACAATAGATGATATGAGAAGCTACATAAAGAAAACATAATTGTACATTCAAAATGGAGCCTGATGCCATGTTTAGTAAGCAGGGAAGTTAGTTGAACAGATTGCTGAGTGTCTGATAAGATAATCTCAAACTTGATTCTTTACAGACTACTTATAGCACATGCTTAATTTAAAATTTAGATATGTGCCACAGATGACCGTAACAATCATACCAGGGCCATGTATGATGACACTGTTGGCGTTACATCTCACACACACACATGCAAATCTCAAGTTGTTTTGCAAGCAGAAAATCAGGCCCTGTATGCTCAAATATGGATGATAAGAGGAAAACAAGTGTAGTCCTCAGCTGGTATTGGCATATGGGATCAAATTTGTCCTGTCTGTTGAAGGTTATGGAGTTACACTAGGGATGGCTTTGATCCCGTATGTCTAGTAGAGGGAGGCCAATATGTCAATATAAGACATCCTGCTACTTGTGATGTTCTACCAGTAAAACAGTGTCCTGGGCTTGCTCTACATCGGTTAAGACTGATCAATATCAATCGAAGTGGCTTGAATTTCCCAAGTCACCGAAGTCACAAATGTGGTCAAGGGAGACTTTTGAAAAGTGCTCCATTCTTGGCTATGTTCATTTTAAAGCAATGAACAACAAACTGGCTTTTTCATCAATGAATGTTTAAGTCTAAGAGCTGTTCCGGTAACCGAGCAAGCATCAGCCCTCAGCACAGAGGACTAAGGGTGATTTGAAGCATTCTAACAAAACCTTGCTAGACAGAGAGCTATTTGTCCATTCAAAGAGCACAAAACCAAGTTTCACTGAAAAGCTTCTTCAAATCAGGAATGAATATGGCATGTAGAAATAATAGGGTTGTTTATTGCTTTTGCTTGGGTATGCTAAGGTGTGTCCAGATGCCTGGTGATGAGCCCCACAGTTTGCATACAGCTCCAGTCGTTTATTTGGGTCGTTTGGATCCCTTGCTTTGGGTAGGGCTGGTTTCCTACCCCCGGTAGGTCCATCCTGGGGCAATAAGGCAATCTGAAAGTAAATGCAGGTGAGCACAGCCCGAGGAGATGCCCATCTGGCTATTGTATGAGAACTGACAAAACCTGCATGTGCGAAACTGTGCTTGTTGCAGTCCTGGGGGGATTAAAAGAAAAGGGTGACTCTGACACTGTTTCAGACACTGTTTTTGCGGAGTTAAGTTCATCCCCCTTTATTTTGGACTGACACTAAGTGCCCAGCGTCAGAGAGCTGCAGTTCCTGCTCTGGAGGGCACAGGTGCAGATGGATGGTTTGTCCAGGACCACACTGGCGTGTTAAAGACAATAATGAAAAAAAGAGTAACTGGCTTTGATCTCATGCTTAGAAGCTGGTTTTGTGAGCCCTTCATGAGTATCTGAATTATGTTAGGGAAAATACATAAATGCAGGCAGGATGAATCTTAAAGTGACAGTTTGTGACCAGGCGGACGTTTTTCCAGTGACACTGTTAGACTGTGTGAAAGGTGCTCCTTGGTAAACCTGTTCCTTAATGTAGCTGACAAGGTTGTATGGAAAATGATCCTGGGAGATGATCGCAGAATTTAAAATTTAACTGCAGACATTTATGATCAAATTACTTTGTGCCCATTCATATATAGTGCCTTATGAATAGATTTGCAAAGGGCTGTCCTGCAGTGTCTCTCTATAGAGCATCCAGGCCCTGTTATCCCAGAGTGAGGAGGTGCAGACTGACTACGCAAGCAACAACTGGAAAATCATCTATTTTGCTCTATTTATTCCTTTGTGGCAACTCTCTTTTTTGCCTGGGGCTTTCTCATCTGCACAGTCTGCATTACTCATGGACTGCCAGGCCAGATCCCTGCAGACATCTGAGGAAGGATGACAGGTTCACTTTTGAATGCTGATCAATGTTGCTGTGCCCTCCAAATCAGCTAGAATTAACTGTACAAATAGTAGCCCCTGGAAATTGAGCTGAAGCCATATGTAGCTCGGAGCATCTTTGGGAAGCCATTCCCCTCCCACAGCAGAGCAAGCCCGGGAAGATCACGGAGCTCCCTACCGGGATTGCACCTCTTCCCTCAGAAATGTGCAGCACTAAGTTATTTTAACAGCTCACCTATTAATGTGCCAGTGTGCAGATGTTTTGTGTAATAAGCTAAACTGGGACGTCTCTGTCGCTTGATGGTGCTGCAACTGCAAGGAGGGCTTCAGAAGAAGCTCTTGATCTGTCAATGGAGATTGTAGCTCAGGCATCTCTAGCAGAGATAAAAGCTTTGTTGGCTTAACAGGATCGAATTTTCCTCAAAGAAATAATTGAAACAATAGTAGAATCGCCCGAACTTGTACTGAGCATTAGTGCAGATGAGCTGTTTTGAAATCGATCCATTTGGAAAGAAAATAATGTGCAGATTGGTCAAGGTAATGATGGTATTGGATGATAAAGGAGAAGCAGGGGTGGAGAACGCTTGTGAGGGATATAGTGTCACCTAAAAGCTTTGCAGAAGTGCTTTTATTCCTCTGAATCAGCTTGGCTTTGCACCGACACTTAGCTGTTTGCAAAAGAATTATACCTGCTTTTGAGATAAATATATTTGACAGTGAACTCTTAACCCCTCCTTTGCAGGCCTGTTGTTCTGGGTAGTGCCAGGGAAGATCTAGATGACTTCAATTTTTCTGAATACAGTATTAGGCAAAATGGGGTGCAGAACTACGGTACGTAATTTTCTAGTGAGCAGAATGCTTCAGGAAGATTACAGTCATTATTGAATGTAATGAAACCTGACAAATTAGAGTTTCATAGGCCTCCTTGAGATTAGTGTGATCCATTAAACATGCTCTCTGGCTGCTAAATGGCATTGTCCCATTTCACAGAAGAACTTCAGAAATCCTGAGGTACCTCTGACTAACAGCTGATTGAAAGCATCCAATCAAGAGCTCCTTAAAGTAAGAGGAGAAATTATCCTGATTAACATCTTCCCTAAGAAGGTACCTTCCGAGTAGGCTGCAAATTGTGTTAGAAGCAGTTGGGTATTGCAGGGAAGACCAAATTTGATGCTGAAGGGGCCACAGAGTAATGCACGAACTGCAGTGATCAGGAGAAGAACATTTTTGTGTTGATTGTGGTGGGAAAATTAAATTATTCTGAGTTGCGTAGTTGTTCGGAATATGTAAGTTAATGTGAATGATACTCAGTTTAAAAGAAGAGCAAGCAATTCTGAAGAGTTGAAAGATCTCCTTCCTAGATATAATCTTTTCAGCCTTGTGATGCATGTCTTTGGAATATTTTTGCAGGGAGTAGGGTAACACACTGGTCGTGAATAGCTCATCCATTATGGTAAGACATTCCCGTGATGCAAACTAAATCAATATAATAGTATCCCTTAAAATGATTGCTTTTTCCTTGACTGATTGTGCATTAAAAGCAACCTTTAAATGATGGCCATTAGCACCTGCGACCTGGTCACTGGTGCTGATAGAGCTGACATGAGATAAATTGCAAAGGATCTGTGTAATAGTCAGAATTGGTACCATCCTTCTGTATTTTGTAATGGAGCCTTCAAACAAGAAGTCAATGAGAGCACATGTAAATCTCCAGTACGTGTAGCCTTTATAGCACAGATGAGATGGGCCACGGCTATGCTGCTGTGCCTGATCCTTCATAGCATGAAGACCAGCTTAAACGTGTCTGCTTTGGGCAGCAGAGACACCAGTAAGAGAGCAGGGCTTTCCAGCACCAGCGTCTCGTCAGGAAGCAGCCTGAAAAGCCCCGTTCCACCCCTACAACCAACAGATCGTGTAGGAAGGCAGGAGTGGCAGGTAACCGTGATGCGTCTCGTGGTCTCGCCACGGCCTCTCCCTGCCAGGCCGGACCTGCAGCGCCGCCGCCGGGTGCTGCCCGTGGAGCGGCGCCTGCCAGCGCGAAACCTGCCCGCCGAAATGACGGGAAATAACTGAAATCTGCGGTAACAGCTGCGTTGGTAGGTATTTGTGCAGTTCTGGCACAGAGATTTAAGTGAAATTTCAAAGTTCAAGAGAGCCACAGAAGTAAAATTTCATGCTGGAAGGTGTCAATTCTGGTAATGTTATCTCACTTCATGGCAGCCTCAGTGACTGAAAGTAATCTGGAAGATTCCTTTGCAATTATTTCCCAGATCACTTATCAAAAAGGGCTCAATTAGTGGTGCTTTGGGTGGTGTTTCAGCTAGAGCAATGCACAGTGGCATAGCAGCAGAGTGCGTGGTGGCATGTGAAGAAGAGCTGAAGTGAGAAGCATGGGAAGAGCTGGAAAAGAGAACAAGCACTTGATATATAAATGAGTTTCCTATAGTCTCACCTCCCTGCCTAGAAGCAGCATTGCTGATGTGGTGCAGTGTAGAACACGATGCAGGTGAGATTTGGAACACAATTCCCCTAAAGTTGCTTATTTTCCCCTAATTATCTATTGTAGGTTAAGCGTTTGTGGTGTCCATCCCTGTAAGACTGGGGCTGTGTTTGACGTCGTTGTTCAGCGCTGGCAGCTCTCGCCTCCTGTCAGGAGCAGGTCTCTGAGTGAGATCTCTGTTTACTATAATATAGGTTATACATAAAAACATTTACGGTAGGTGCTTACATCTTCCCCTTTCAAAAGATAAAGCACTTCAGTGCACACTGCATGTCTGCTACCTTCTTGTGTCCCTGACATTCATTACAAATTGAGAAGCCTATTTTTTTTTCCAAAAGCTATTTAGATGTTTTCTGCTGTAACTTTCTCTAATAGATATATTCCTATTGATTGCAATGAAACACACAGAGTAGAACAGAACAGATCAATTGAAAAGTAAAGTTAAGACAGCAAGTACACTTCTTTTCCACTTACCTTAATGGAAACGGTTAGGGCTGGATCTATCCCAGGTGTAATGCTGCTGAAGTCAATGGAGTTGTACCAGCGATGAATTTGGCTCCTAGTGTTTTGTTTTGACCTTTTCAGAGGGTTGCTCTGCAGGAGTGAAACTATTAAGTGCAGTCAGCGGTACCTTAAGTCGAAGCACAGAAAAGACAAAACTAGAGTGAAAATCACCTTCTTCATTAGGGAAGAGGGCACAAGAATAGATTATAGAGTGAGGGCAAAGAATTGATTCCGGATAAGTGCTAGCGTTAGCTGCAGGTTTCGCCGGTGAGCAGCAGTCCCAGGCTGGCACAACGCTTGGCCATGGCTGTTGGTGCGGCTGCCTCGGGGGGTTTGCACAGCCTTTCCGTGTGTCTGTCCGTCCGGACAGCTTTGAGTTGGAAATCACTTCCTACAGATTTGCTGTTCATTTGTTCATCAAAAATCTGTGTAAACTGACTTAACGCGCTAGCAGTCCATGTCTGGAAGCTGCCGGTAGTGCTCGGTGTGAGGAGCTTTATTAGCAGGTGTTTGGGGGTTTCAGCAGACAACACAGATGCTTTACACACCGCAGTTGCCCAGGTAGAGATTTGACACTGGACTGTTCTTTGGCTTTGCACCATTGTAATTTACACCCGTGGATGCCCTAATCCACACTAGGAGAGGGCATCCTGTTTTAGGGACCTGGACAGGCAGCAGTGCAGCTGGCCCAGGTAGTGGCACCTGCTCTTGCTGGAACAGGCTCTCATTCTCCCCTGGTTCCCTGGGATCTCTGAAGGCAACAGCAATAAGCAACACGTACAGAAGGAGAAGGCTTAGATAACAAAGAGAAACAACCCAAAAAAAAAGCTGTTTCCTTCTAAAAAAGCTGGATGGGGAAGGAAGGCTGAGGGGTGCGCTGGTGTTGCAGCAGTGGATGTGCTCTTCCATCCCGCTTCCTTGCCGGGTTTCAGCTGCCCAAAGGCTCTCTGTGTTTTCCATGCAGCCAAGTGACTAGAAACAGCAGCTTTGTATCTGTAGGTTAATGGAAAGAAACCATTAATAGCAACGAGGTGAGACAGAGCACTTGGCTATTGAAGGGAAAACTGGGAAGAAGTGTTAAGATTATTAACTTAATGGTATGACTCAGATCTCTTTTATCATGTGAACTAATCTATGTTCTTTTCTAATGAGTCCTTTTGCTTGAGACTAAGGGCTGAACTAGATTCAGCAAGGTTCTCCCCTTGCTTGTGTTGTGCCCTGTGAAATCCCATGACTTTGGGGAGCTGGTGGAGCCCCAGACCCCAGTGCTGCCATGGGGCCAAGTGGAGATGCACGGGCCTGTCCCAGCGCTGCAGCACGGATCCCTGGGGGGCAGCGCGCTTCTGCTGCTCTTCCCATATCTTCTTCACTTGCCCTTTTTCTGTGCCCAGACCTCATCCCTCTCCTGATTTTCCAGGTGCAGTAGGGAAGAGAAGCAACTCTGGAAATTCCTAGAGTTACTCATAGTTGCCTACTGCCTGTATATGTAGGTGAGGTGGCGTGATGCTAGCACTGACAACTCAGGATAAGGTATAGGACTGCTCATGTTAATGGAAAGATTGGGCTGTTTTGTCTGTAATCTTGTTGTTTTCCTCACTACATTTTTTAAAGTCAAATGCAACCACAAATTGCGAATCTGCCCTAATCCACATACCTCAACAAACTTAGTGGGGGTTGAGTCCCCTTCCCAGCAGAGATTTAAGAGCAGAAAGCCACAGAACAGTCCCACACAGCAGACATTATATTACTTTTGTAGAATATACTGCACTATGTTTACCAGTGTCTTCTGAAGTGTTATCATAAATAATTAAAGGTAAACTGTGCTTGTTAAATACATGAGCAATGCACATGTGTGGATGCATTATCTATGGTTTAATTGCACTCATTTGTTTAGGCCCTCATCCTGAGAGGAGCTAAGAGCCTCAGCTGAGGACTGTGGAAGTTGCAGGATTTTAGTTGAAGATCCAGGTCCTTGTTCATCTGCCCAAATCAGACATTTGCAGCTGCTTCTCCGGATAGGAATTTAAAAAAAAAGGGGGGGGGTGGTTTAGCAGAGAGGTGAATGTCATCCTGTGTGACCAGATGAAGATCCTGGAGGAAGATACTGTCCTTTCACCAGATGCTTTGAAAACGTGGAGAACCTGTTGCCATTTGGTGGAATGAAGCCTTTGAAGAGCGATTTTCTTGCTACCAGGCTACCTGTGTAGTATGTGTGGGACAAGGAGATGAAATTCCATGTCCCTAACTTGTACAGACATGTGGCGTCTCGCTGAGGTCCTAGCAGTTTCCATGACCCCCACATGCCCCATTGGCTCCAGCGGTGATGGGCTCGGGGCTCCCGTTTGGTCCCTGTACTGTTTCCCACAGTGTGCGCAAGCACGTGGGTCTCTGGTTATTTCTCTTTCTCCTACAGTCTTATAATATGCTTTTAGTCTTTTTGCGCTTATATAACACCTACATGTCAAGGCACATACTGCATATGACCTAATCGGATCTAAGTAAATTACTGGTGCACAGGTGTTAGGCACACGGGACCTCCTGGTTCACCAAAGCTTCACTCTTATTATCACCCGTCACCAGGTTGTAGTATCCTTTTCATAAACTGATCCAGCTTCATCTTAAAACTGGTTTTAAAACTAATTGCTTGCAGTGAGTATTACTGCCATCCTGATTAGTGATTTAAAACTTCTGGACTCAGTGAGTCTATCTTCATTAGGAAGATCTGTTTTTATAATAATTGTCTCTAAAGAGGGCCTTGGGGATTATTAAGAGATGGCATTCATTATCAGCCAAAATACCATGGATAAATTTCCTAGACATATGTTGATCTCCTAGACGATGTTAATTTTTTTTCCATGAGGAAACAGAATTTTATTTAAAAGGCATAATTATCTTAATTATTATCTCAAAAGCCAAATTGGATTTTAAGCGTTCGAATGGTCTGTGATTTCTAGGTGGGCGACACCTGCAGTGCTTGGCAGCTGGGAAAGGATAAGGCTGGTGGTTTGAAAGAAAAAATCAGAGGGGCAGGAGGAAGAAGAGGAGCAGCATTATTGGCAAGGAGAGATTGTGGTAGGTGCCGATGCCTTGGATTTTTTTTTTCTTTTTTTTTTCTTTTTTTCTCCCCCCTGTAGCTCAACTTTGTCTTCTTAATATTTAGTTTGGTTATCGTGAGTTCTTAGGCTTTCTAAATCAGTGCTTAGTTCTTAACCAGTGTGCCTGTGAGTGGTGCAGAATCTCATGTCCGAGGTGATTGAAAATACTGCGGTAGTACAAGGCAGTGGGAAGGTGAGGTTGTGGTAGGAGATGGCATTCTGAATGGTTATATCTGCCTCTAGAAGAGCAGAAATGTTTACTTTTTATGGAAACTGGGAGATGGTCATGAGGAAATTGAAGCCATAATTAATTAATGATCAATTATTATTTCGTGTAAGTATGGCTAGTGCCCCACAGGGGAGGAGGATCGTTTCTCTGCTCAAGGAGTCTGCAGAGCTGGAACTTAACCGTGCCCAGGACTGCTTGTAGCAGATAATGTGTTTTTATCATTCTCTGCTCTGCCTCAGCCTTTCAGCTGAATCCCACTTTAATTCCCCATGCCATGACTCTTCTGTTGTCCATGGGCAGAGGGGAGCCTGTGGGAGGCAGGAATGGTGAGATCAGAGTCTAAAAGAGCCTGATCAATATGATAAACAGGCAGGGTCAGAGGTCTGATCTAGGAGCTGTATCTTGCAATTCTGGGTAAGGATTGCAATAACGTAAACAAAACCATTCCAAGAATAAAGAGCATGGGATTGGATGCCAGTTTGGAAAGGCCTGTCCTTCTGGGGCCCTCCGGCTGGCATCCCAAGTAAGGCCCTCTCTGCAAAGTCTTTAAGCTGGCGCGCGTGGGGCTGGGTGTCCGCAGCCCTGCGAGGGGTTTCCCAAGGGTGTTTGCCCAGGCCTTACTTCTTGCTGAAATCCCCTTCCTGTTTGTACGCTCTGAGGCAGTTGGTTCTGGCTTTGCTCTCCCTGTCCCTGATGGTCTGAAGCTACCCTTGGCTCATGACAGTCACCAGGGTAATAAACTCTGGCAGATAGAGTCTGACAAAAATGCATATAATCAGTAATTAGTTAATATGTCACAAGTTTTGCACTGTTAAGTAGTTAGTTCTGCAAAACGTCAAAGTAAACTTTTGGATTCAAAAGTACATATATGTGGCAGCCCACTTGAAATGGAGTGCATTTGAAAGGACAACTGGAAACATGTAACACCTAGAGAAACCGGTGCTTCTGTACCGCACCTTCTGGGCACCAGAGGAGCACGGCGGAGTGGCTAGAGCAGAAAGCAGGAGTCAAACAGTCTGGGTTCTATTTCTGGCTCCAGCATATCTGCACTGAAGTCATATTAACTGGAGCTAAATACAGAAATCTCTCCTTATATAGATTTTTTGATCCTTTTTCAGGACTCTAAAACAGGGATACACTGTTCTGTTATTCTAGAGGGTGATTTAGAAAACATGGAGGGAAGTTGTTATATTTTGTATTCATTTACACAGTATTTTTCCAAAAGCATCAGACATAGGGCTTCTGTGCTGGGAAAGATGAATAGCTATTGCCAGATGCTCATCTTGATCAGAAACCTGTCAGCTCCACTGAAACTTTGGGTACATATTTTTCCCTGACAGGTCTATTTAAAAAGGAGAAATCTGTGTAGTGTTCTTATAGAAGTTTCCGCACAGGGAATCCTGCTTCTCCAGGGCGGAAGCCAGCAGTGTCGGTAGTTCCGTGCCCGGGCGGCCCAGGCTGCTCCCGACCAGCTGTCTCAAAGCAGCCTGGCCATGCGGGATGTGAGTTTGAGTGAATCCTTGTGCAAACCAGGTTAAACGGCTGCCCACAGGACCTGCCAAAGCGCCGCTGTCCCTACCCCGTGCTCCTTAGAGGTGAGCACTCCTGAAAGGACATGGTCATTCCTCCTCGTTTCAACTATTTCACAAATACTGATGACTCTTCTGTGAGAGACCTAAATTTGGAGGTTTGTTAATAGTTGCAAAGAAGAGACAATCTAAGCTTGAAAGAAATCGACTTTTCAAGGAAATTATTTGCAGTTGTTTTATTCTTCGGGCTGGCTGGGTCCTCCCTTGTGCCAAGCTGTGCGTATCCGTGTCGGTGATGCTCTCAATACCTTGCAGGAGTGGGACCTAAACCAACACCTGCTGTGTGCAGGCCTGAAATAATTAACAGGAGAAACAGTAACCGATTGTGTCATCATCTTGTCACCGTAAGTTAGAAATCAAAGTTAAAACTGTCCGGACAGGGAGGGACAGTCTGGGGAGGGAGCAGGGGAGGCAGGATCCATGCTATTCCTGTGCTCTGTAGCCAGATGCCTGGAAGGAGGAAGAGAAGCTTCCAGGTGCTAGCTGGGCTGTTGCTTGTGAAAGGACATGGTTTCTGTCCTCTATCCACAGCTTTGCTTCTCCTTTCTAGTCACAGCCAGAGGTGCCTCTGCTCTGTGCCAGGGAGCCGTGGCAGGATGCATCCCCCACCGGGGCTGAAGTCCCATTCCCACAGAAGCTGGTGCCCTGTTCCCTGGGCTAAGGGCAGGGATCCCGGCCAAGCTCCCCCGGGATCCTGCTCGTTCCTGGGCAGAGCTTCGTGCTGGGTGGTCACTAGCCCTCAGTGGTCAGCAAGCCCGGGGCCTGGCAGCTGCATAGCCCCATGTCGCGTTTTGGGCAGCATCCTCCCCGGTGGCGTGGGAAGCTCCTTCACAGTGAGGGTCTTGTTTCTCAGCATGGGTAGGTGGAAAGCTGCCCTCTCGGCCGCTCCCTGCGACTAGTGCAATATCCTCAAGCTCTAGTGGTTTCCATCACTTTGGAGGTGAAGTGCTGGACAGAGATGGCTCTGCGACCTGTCTGCAGTGCCCTGATGCTTCACAGCACCCACCTGCCTGCTGCAGGCGGGCTCCCAGCCCCTAGATAAGGGTATCAACCCAACCATGGCAAGGGAAAGATGAGCTTTGAAGGCTACAGCCGTGTTCCAGTGAAAAAACTTCCATTGAGAGCCTTTTAGGAAGAGCACCCTGCTAGGAACTGCCTTCCCTCCTCATGTGTGGCTGGGTCTGAGCAGAGAGAACCAGCAGGGCTTTAAGAAGACGCTTGTGAAAGTACCTGAAGGCATTACCAGTACCAATTTCACTGAAAGTCAATTAAAAGTCAGTGAGACTTGGGCTCTTAAATCTTTACAGCCCTCCTCTTATAAGTTAACATCAGTACTTGAAAAATCTAATCTACCGACTATGCCTCCATGCGCCATCCATCGAAGGATCTCTAATCAGAGCTGCAAATATCTATAAATCTGTAAAGCCTTATGAATTCTCTATATTGACTTGAGTTTTGGGATGTTTACTGTATGAGTATATTGATTTAGGTTAATAGGAAAAATAACCAAGTCAGTATTAAAAGCTGCAGGTAGCCACTTTGGCCAGGACAGCTCCAGCGGCGACAAGCGGCCGTGCTGGGGCAGGCGGCAGCACGCGCGGAAGGTGCGCGGGGCGGCGCGAGCGCTTTGCGTGGGGAAACCGAGGCTGCTCGCGGCCCGGTGTAGAACGGGAGAAGCGCTGCGGGAAGTGAGGGCTGCCCCAGCGCCGCCGAGTGAGCGGGCCCGGCGTGCTGCAGCCGGGCGATATGCGCTGCACGTGTCTAGCCTTTTTTATCGAGCTGTTAAATAGCGCCGTGGCTTAAGGGGCTGTTTTTATCGGTGTCACAAGGCTCTGGCAGCCGGGCGCCCGGCAGCAGCCTCGTGGGATAAGCTGGGCTTGTGCGGAAGAGGCCGCTTCGCAGTGCGGCCTCTGGGGAGGCCTGAGGCGCTGAGAGGCCGCGCGGCCGAGGAAGGCCCCGTCGGAGCAGCGGAGGGATAACGAACTGCAGGCACCCGCGGGGCAGCCCGTCCAGCAGCTGGAACGGGTCTGTGCCGTGTTTGCCCAAAGCCGCGCCGGAGACTACGGGGAAAAGTATTAGTGATCCGTAGAAAAAGCCGGACTGACTGACATGGATGTAACTGCAGGCTTAGCCACAACATGGAGAGCTGTAGGATCCGTAACCGGAGCACATCCGTGCTGGTCAGGCTCCTTGGGATATTAGCTCATGTTGTTCTAACTCAGTCCCTCGCCCTAGTGCAGAAGAGCTTTTTTGCCTTCTTAATTTTCTGAAGTACAGTGCATGGCTTTCGTGTTTTAAATAAAGCTCGTGCTCTATTTTTGAATAGCATAATGAGTGAAAAAAGACTTTATCCATCCTGGTGGCAGGACAGCAATTTTTTGCACTGCCAAGTGAAGGACCTGGATCAGAAACAAGCTTGGGTTCCCAGGCTGTGTGCCAGAAGAGCTGAGACATATTTTTGAGGTGATGCACTTGGACTCTAGAGGGAGATTGTTGACTGAACCGAGCTGCTTTCGAAAGCGTCCTGCCAGCTGATGCACGGAGCAGCGCGGTCGGTGCCTCCGAGCGGGCAGCTCTTCTGCCTGCCCTGCGCTGCCCAGCTGCTCCAAAGCAGCTCTAAGAGCAGGGCAACAATTTTCTGGGAAAAACTTAAGAAAACATGGATGTCATTCTTATTTAGCAACTTTTATTATCGTATCCAGGCAGATCCAAGGAGGCCATGTGTGAGGATGGATATGGGTTGTTGGAGAGGAGGTGTCCCATTTCACAGGGGTCAGGGCTTTGGTGGGGGTCGGCTGGAGTGAGCATTTGTTCCAGACTCTTCTCTCTGTGCGTGAGGTCAGCTGGAGTGAGGCACTTCCCTGTTTTATTGGGCCATATCGAGTGCTTGGAAAAGCTTCAGGTACTCTGAGGCTGTAAAGCAAGATGTGAAAACAAGGCGGTGCCTGTTGCTGAAACTGTTAACACTTTTCTTGTATTTGGGTAAACTCAATATTGTCAGCTATGATTGTATGGTTAGCTCACTGACAGGTGTGTTTCTGCATTGTATTATTTACCAGGGAGCAGCTTTAAAGCAAAGGAAGAACTTTCCCAGCACAGTGCACAGTTAGTGTGTAGAACTCCTTGCTGCGGGCTCTTGTTGATGCTGAAGCTTACCTGGAGCTTTTCTAGGCAAACAGGTAGCAGCAGAAGTAGCGTTGGGCTTAAAGGATAACACAGCATCTTACTGTAATGACCTGTTTTAGCTATTTCACAACTAAATCGTAACCTTGAAGAGACTTAAGCTCATACTGGCTATGGGGCGCGCATGCACGTACAGGCTTCCCGGTGGACGTCTGTGTACGCACGTGCTTCCCCACGGGGTCAGCCCCTTGGTGTCCACCCGTGTCACTGTGGCCAGTTCTTCAAGCCTGGCGGAGTTGTAGACTCCAAACTGAACTTTGGTCCAGGTGCACTAGGAAAGCTACCCGTGGGATCCAATAAATGCCCAGTCCATTTAAATCATTGATGAGCGATAGGGGCCATTCACGGGATTCATATGCGGTCGCAGAGAGCCCTGGCTTCATTACACAGAGCTAAAAAGCTGTCCCAGCAGTTTGCTTTTCCTCCCCCAGACCGGGTGTTCCTCTGATTCTGCAGCCAACCGCGGGTTGTTTTCATTTGGACCAGGCCATGTCTTGGGGCCACGCGGCGTTCGGGGCCGGGTGCTGGGGAGGCGAGGAGCAAGGTGAGGAGCAGGGCGAGGAGCAGGGTGAGGAGCAGAGCGAGGGGAGCGCACGGAGCCGCGCGGCGCTCGCCAGACGGGTTGGCGGGGTCCACGCGCGGCCCCTTTCCAAGCAGCCCTTTGCCAACAGCCGGCGGCTGCGCGCGGCTCAGGAATCCCGTCAGGTGGAGAGCCCTTGATAAGTTAGGGCTTGCTCGCTACAGCGTGTGGACGGCCCATGCTTGGTGTGGCAGGGAAGGAGCTGGATTTTTTTTTTTGACTTTTTTTTTTTTATCGTTTTACAGAGCAATACTAACAGTGCAACAAGGATTCAATGAGCCTGCCTGGTAAATCCTGGGTGTAAACAAATATATCATGTGGTTGCTGGTAGATGGTTAAGTTAATTAGTCCTCTAACGTCATTTCCTTTACGTAGGACAAACAAAAGTCCATATAGCCCCGAACTTAGCTGTGTGTATCCTTGAAGGTTGGAAGGGAAGGGGAGCTTAGTTAAACTCGCAGTGATTATTTGATTTGGAATAGGGAAAAATCCAAAAAGGATTCATGAACTTTCTTTGCTGACTTTTTTTTTTCTCTCTTTGTATTTAGATGTCAATATTATCTTGCTTTATCTCCCCCATACTTTACAGACTACCTTGTCTTAAATTAGTTGGTACAGTGAGTGGACTTTAGCTATGCAATTCCTGCTTTCACTTTTATCTGGCTGTTTTTGACCTTTGGAATTGGGTTGTGTAACTGGAGGTGTGAGTAGCTTTTCTTTCCACGGAAGATGAGACACATGTTGGACAAGACAGTAAATGTCTTCAGTGCCACTTTGTAATTGCTAGTTCAGTGTGTCACAAGTTACTAAACTGTAACTTCTAAATTCAGTGAGCAATTTACCTGACAGAGTACGATTTGAAGAGAGACAGTGCATATTTCAGCAAACAGCAGTGCTTACACTGGGAGTGATGAACTGTATGACCTGTCTCCTTATTTCACGTTAAATGGGACAACAAAAGTATTCTTAGAAAAGGGATATTTCTAAGCACACAGGAACTTTTTTCAGTCCAGTGTGTAGAAAACAAAAATGTTTTTAACACCCTCTGTTTTTCTTTTGGCACAAATTGTAAATGTTCATAGAAATATCATCAAACAGACCCTGGAGATGGGTTATTCCTCCCTAAACAAGCTTGTGCAGTTATGTTCTTATTTCTTTAGGCCTGGGCTTCATATTGAGGTCAGACTTCAATTTCTGAAGAATATAATTTAAAGCTATTTATAGCGCTTCATGATTACCTGCAAGTACTAATGCAAAAAAAGAAATAAACAAAAACCCCAAAACAACCAAAAACAACAACTGGGCAACAGATAAATAAGTGCGTAACAGCTGCAGCTGCTTAGCGCTAGTAAGGGTGGTAAACAAGCAGTCCTGAGCATCCGAGGAGCCTGCCTGTGGGGCAGGAGCACGTGAGGCGCCCGCGCGGCTCCAAGGAGCTTTGCAGGCGCAACGCGGGCGACGCGGGAGGCTCTGCACGCCTGTATTTAAAGTTTACTTTGCTGTTTGCCTTGAGTGGGGTCAGTGTTGTAGTGAATAATTTATAGGCAGCACGAATGAGCTGATTAGTCACCTTTTCAGAGCTCAAATGAGTTTTGTGGTTGTCATTACATGGGCCTTCTGTTCGGCGGCACAGCAAAATGACAGTTTGGCAGTGGGCTGCCTTGTAGCGGGACAGCCCGTCTCCTTTCACGCCTCCAGTTGCTTTTGTGCTCCATTGAAACTCCCATGCTGCTGCCCAGTGCTGGTCCAGTAACTTCCAGGAGCTTCTCCAGTGACAGCTTCTTTTTAATTAATTTATTCATTTTTATATATGTGAGGTTTGGTTTGATACTGCAGTGTTTCCTAGTTGTGTTTCTTTTATTGCACTAAAAAATACAGCAAATCTATAAAGAAAGCCCTATGAGTGCATGAAAACAATAGAAATGACTTTTTTTCCATCCAACATACTTCAAAACTTTGTTCTAGCCTTAACAATGTTTGTCTCTGGTTATTCAGGTGCTTATCAAGGTGCTAAACTAATGGGACTAACTAGACCTTAGAAGTAAGATGAGCATAAATATTTGCAGGGGTTAAGGGAAGAGGGAAAAAAAAAAAAAAAGCCTAGCATTTTTCCATACTACTTTGGCTACCAAGGCCCAGTTTAACTCTGTGGCTGTGAGAAACCTGTGGGATGAGAAAGTTGGCAAAAATCTCTGAGGTGTCAGATGCTCTGTATCCAGCAGATCACTTCAGCTGTTCGCTGAAAGACTTGTTGCCAGCAAGACTGGAGTTGTGCCAAGAGACCCAGCATAAATTAATGCTGCGAGGGGGAGTCAGCCCCTCATCACAAGGATTTTCTGTTGCAGTGGAGGAGCCAAAAGCACTTCACGTGGAAACCCACCTAACGGAACATTATTTCAGCAGCCAGGGGCTGGTTCTATTGCCATAACCAGCATGGGGCATGGGATGCAGATAAATCCATCTGGGAATTTTGTTTTCTCCTTGCCAGCTGCCCCCTTCCTTCCCAGATCCTGCTGGCCTGCCGTGCCTGGCAGCTGCTCTCTGGGACAGCCTGGGAGCCGCTTGCCCTGCAGCACCAGTCGCAGGAACTTTCCGTGGACGCCCTGTGTTTTCCGCCTTCTCCTGTCGCTCCTTCCACCGCGGCTTTGCGCTGCTCCCTGTTCCCCTCGCATGAGAAGCATGTCGGGGATGAAGGTGTGCCCGGGCCGCGTCTCGCAGGGCCTCCTTGGAGAGCACGCGGCAGCGGTGCCGCGAGGCGAGCGCAGGGATGCCCTCCTGTACCAAGAGCTGCAAACGGGCCCGGCAGTCAGTCCTGGCACGGAGGAAATGGCAGAGGAGAAGAATCTCCTGTTGGCGTCCCACGGTAGTAAGGGCAAGTCGTGTTTATTGCCAGTATCGAGATCCTCTCCCTTAGGAGATGTGAACACAAACCTTGCCACCTCTGAGGTTCTGCTGGGACTTAATTTTGCATGCATAAGTAAAGGACAAAATCGTGAAGTTTTGGGTGAAGGGATAGGTTTTTTATTTTGAGAAAACTGAGGCAGGACTGGAACTGTTGTCCAAGTAGAGTTTTTTCTTTTGTTTTAGAAATACTGCTTGGCAAAATCACTTAGGAACTTTGTAACAGAACTTAGTGTCTTCATTACCTTTTTTCCCCCAAAGACTGTATCTTTATTTCTGTGCAATGTTGGCTGCTGCTTTTCCTCTGCTCTCCTTAGAAAAATTAACAGTTCGTTTGAATTCTGGTTCTGCTGATTACGGAGTATGTTTCACTTCAGCTGCCAGAGGGTGAGCGTGAGTGTGCAGATAAGTCCAGGCCACCTCTTGTTGCACTACCCCTGAACCAGAGGCAGCAGAGCCCGGACACCAAACGCCCCAGAGGACGAAGTCTGTCTGTGTTTAGCCCCTGCAAACACAGAAACGATACCAGGAGTTTTGGCTTCTACAGTCATTTATGGCAGCGTGAGGTTTGGTTAGACCAACACAGCCAAGCTAGTAGAAGACTGCAGTATGTTTATTCCAGCAACATTTTGCTTCCTGACAGTTGGGCTGCTGTAGTAAGCGCCAAGATCCTTCTTTTTACCAATATCAGCTAAGTTTCTGCTTGTGCTGGTGCTAGTGTGTTGGGATAATTACACTGGAAAAGCAGCTCTCACACAGACCCGGTTTAATAAATGTATGTAGGACAAACTAGCTTGCATGATATTCTCCTCCCACCGCTCTCTTGCACAGAAACAGGCTTGCTGGTAGTTTGTCAGCTGTATATAATTTTAGTGCTAAGTATACTCATTTTCTTAGAAGCTGCGAGCAAGTGTTACTACAATAACATCGTAAATGTGCATGCGTTATTTTATAAAGGAGCTGTTTCATGAAAACTTTGGATTTTATTATACCAAATTGATTACATTTTAGTCTGTGAAACAGAAATGCTCACTGCTCATCTGCCAGTTTGTGGTGTTACCTCTGCAAGAGGCAGAGAGTGTCCGTCTAATTCCTCTGGGAATTCACTTGCAGCTCTTTCTCTGCCCCAAAGTTGGGTACAGTGCAAACAACAAAAACAGGTTGGCCCACAGTAGTTAAAACAAACAAACAAGCAAGCAAGAAGCAGGTGGTGATACTGCGGGTTCTGTATAAGGCCACTAATAGATCATCTTTTAGTAAGTTTTGACTACGTGTTTCTGGGGTGAGAGGACTTGGTTATAGATGGGGAAGATGGAGAGGCTCACGTGTATGTGAGTGACTTGCGGTGAGAAGAGGAAATGCCAAGCAGTAGCGGTGGCCTGAAGGAAGACACCGAGATTACAGAGGAGTAACTGGAGAAGCATGCTGGTAACAGGAATTGTGAAAGAGGAAACAAGATCAAACGCTTATTTTATTTATTAATAGTGCTCCAAGGTGTTCAAGATGCTTTCACTTCATACGAGACTAGAGCTGTTGCCCCGGAGGAAATAGAAATTGAGAGAAATTGTTAAGGGAAGCCAGTATGCATGCAGGAAGATTGGGAACAAAGTGGGGCAGCCGGTGTGCGGTGTTACGAGCCTGAGGTGCCTCCCACGATGAGACATCGATCAGACAGATCCTGGGGAATTCAGGGCAGAGGCCTCTCCACCTCTGGCTGTGGAAGGTAGCCTGAGCAACAGGACACTTTTCAGATTGGAAGCTTTTGGGGAACAGCTGCATGTCAGATTTTATGTGATAAAGAGTACATTAGTTAGCAAGCTTCGAGCAGACCTTGGGCAGGAGGTTGTCTCTCCTGTGGAAAGGATAAGCGGCAGCAAGTGAGGACATTAGTCACTGAGGACGCTATAGCTAGAGATCTGGTGAGGAATGAACGGGGGCTGAACGATGAGGATCAGCAGTGGGAGCTGTTGAATGGCACAACTGGTAGGTCCAAGGGCTGAAAGGAGAAATGCTTTGCAAGGTCAGGTCACATCTCCCTAATGCTAGGAGAGGAAGATATTCCCAGGAGTGATGAAGATGGAGGGTTAGATGAGCTTTGGTAGAGAGCCTGTGGTCCTCCTGGCCATGCTCATTTTGCAATGGGGGCTTGTAGGAGGCCATCAGAGATTCCTATCTAGAGGCAGATAAGAGATAAAGGAATGTAGGGTGATGGCTGGAAATCCTCGTTAAATAAGACACTGAAACATCTGCGGTCCATGTTCTGAAACCTGAGTGGAGAGATTAGGCTGTTGTACATTAGCCCACAGGGCTAAAGTGCAGCTCCGCACTGTTGGTACTTCTAATCGCTCTCCAGTACTGTGCACACCTTGCTCTCAATGTACAAATGTTTTTCACCTGCCTGTACTGCAAACCTTTTGCCAGGTGAGTTGGCACTGCTCCCATCTCAGAACTGGGGAAATCAACATCCTGGGAAGCTCGGTGTCTCACTAAGGTCACAGTGAGCTACTGGTGGCCGTACATCAGGCGCGTGGATGCTGCTCTCGTCTCTAAAGCAGCAGTTAATGATTTTTCAGCGGTACCTGCTTGCCAAGGCAGCTGTTCCCAGCTGTCGACCCCTACTTGGACATACCATTCCTATGTGCACTCTGAGTGTCTCAGGCTGACCCCCACCGCTTGCTCCATGGAAGGATTTTGACTCGCTGCAGAATGGGTACAAAATTGTCACCAATGTCAAGAGGGCGTTTTGCCACTAATTTTGAACAGAACTGAGCTGTATACATAGAGGGTACCTACAGAATGAGAAATTATTCAAAAGGTAACATCCCCTGTATACTGCTCTGCATCTCGCAAGGCAGCCCCCTACTCGCTTCGGAAATACTTCTCAGTAGCTGAATTCTTGGAATACTAACGCACTTGACTTTTACAAGTGATGATAAATGTAATAAATCTCCATGCTCGCTGATAAAGAGACATGTGGCTTCACTAAAAAAAAAAAAAAAAAGAAGCATTTGATGTAGATCAGGGTGGGTGGAGTTAGGACTCCGTAATTTAGTTTGGGTTTAAAACAAACTGGCTACAAGATAAGAACTGTGTAAACTAATGGTCTACTGACTGCTTAATAGTTGCCACTCTGATGTCTAAAAATGTCGTAGAAATTAAGAGGTATCTGAGGCCCTAGAAAATGACTCCCTGCACAGAGGGAAATCGAGCTGAAAACGGTGGTTATCCATGTTGAGCAGGATCATGTTGACTCTGTGGGTCAGCCCAGAGCTCCTGCAAAGTGCCTGGCCTGTTGTCTTCACCTTCACAGGTAAAGTCACTGCCGTGCTTGTTGGCTTGGGGCTAATTTCCGTGTCCAGGGTTGCTCTGCAAAGGATCTATCAATATTACCTGTGCTTCTAACCAGCGTTACGTTGTTTAAACATTTTCTCCAGCAGAACAAAAGAAAAATTAACTTTAAAGTGTGCTAAATCGGCAAGCCTTGCTTACCCAGAGTGAAAAAAGGTCTTATTTCTGTGGCTCAACTATGGAACCCTTTAAAGTTCAGGCAGGCAGCTGTAAAGCAAAGTAAAGGCAGGCAGCTGTATCTTAAATTAGTGCTGCAAAACGCTGAACTGCTTGAAATCAGGTATGTTGTCTGCGGGAGCGTGTGGCTTTACCGGCTGCCCCCGGGCTGGGCAACTTTTTTTTTTTTTATTGTTTTTAAGTCAAGTTAGTTCAGTCCAATTTGTTTAACTGAACCGACAGCAAGGGTTTTTAAGATGAGGTTATCACTAGCTATGTAGAGATGGGTTAAGGGGGATAAAAGTGCACCGTTTCCCCCCCCCCAGTCTACGCCTAACTCTTGTTTTGGGGAGGGTTTCTGGCCGCTCGCGGTGTTTCTCCCCGGGGAGGCCGCCTCCGTTCCGCGCTGCCGCCGCCGCGGCTGGGCCCGACCACGCTTTCCCCC
>NW_010588191.1:65207-80194 GCF_000705375.1 Tinamus guttatus | reverse complement strand
CTTGCCCCCCCCGCGTCCCCCCCCTCCCCCCCTGGTTTTATAATGGGAACCTCCCGGGCCGCCGCTGTGGAAAAGTTGCTGGGCACCTCGGAGCGGCCGAGCGGGAGCCCCGCGAGCAGCGTGAGGGCTTCAGCCCGAGCAAACCGATACAAATAAATAAATAGGCAAAAGGCGGGCACGGTCTGGCCCTTCGGGAGGAGACTCCTGGCAAATAAGCAAATTAAACAGAAAGAGAACAGCCGGTTGCCATAGCAACAGCGCAATTAAATTACTTTCCTGTCAGCCCTCGCGTCACGTAATTTCCCCGCTCCGGAGCTCCCGGGACAGGAGCGGCGTCCGCGGAGCGGGCGGCACCGCGGGAGCCCCGGGCCGGGCCGGCCTCGCTCGGGGCTCGCGTGTCACCGCGCTCCCGAGTCCGGGTTGCTGTGCTGATAATGGCAGCTTTTGTTTAAAGTACTTACGGAGAATTGCTGAAGTGGCTTTCCTAATTTATTTTTCCCCTTTGTAGCATCTAAAATATAGTCTGTCCTTTCTCTTTCCCAGAATGGCCTCCTTTTCCTCTTTTTTTTTTTTTTTTTCCCTTGTAGATATGTGGCTTATTCTGCTGCTGCCTGTAATTTTTCCCCTTCATTTCCAGTATTAGGCATGTGACTGTACGACTTTCAATGCACCTTCACTAGCCCCTTAGACGCAGGGAATCTTTTTGCTCTTGGTCGGCGCTTCTGCAGGAGGCTTCATAGTTTTCAAATTCATTATTAACTCTTGCCAATTTCTGTTTTGTTACTGTTCACCTCTCCAGCCCTACCTTTTTTTTTGGACTTTTCCTTTATGATGGGCAAACGAAGGGAATTTCTTTCCCACTTCCGAAGCGGGGTTGTGCGGCTCCTGTGCTTTCCTGTTGCTCTGCACAGGCGGTGTGGGAGGCACTGACTCCTTCCCGCTGGAATGGGTCGCCCTTGCCCCGCCGGGCTGCTGCTCCGGCACCCCTGCAGCTCACTGGGCTTCTCCTGCGTCGCTGCTGAGTGTCGTAGTGTTCGCTCCCGACTCTCCTTTCTACCATGTTAGAAACACATTTCAGCTTATGTTAAAATCTTCTCTGTTTACATACATTTTTAAAGGGCTCTATTCCTCTGGCGCTTGCTTCCCTCTCTGCCTTGGCCCTGCTCCCAAAACTACTGTGTGTTGCCTTCCCTCTTCTCTCCTCCCACCCTTTCTGTCCCTGAGCTTTGGCTGTAATTTTTGAGTTTTGTTGCGACTGTGACTATAGTTGGATTTGGTGCTTGTCTGCCTGTGCTTTAATCACAGTGCGGGTGTGTTGTCCTCCAAAGTGAAACAACTGAGCTTTATCTGAAGCAACTGTCCTTAAGACCCTTTCCTTTCTTCTTCCTTTTTTTTTTTAAGTTTATATGCTTATTAAAATGATATGATTGGTATATTCCGTGATTTGATACACATATTCATCATTAAAGGAGTGTGTCTTAAGGATTTCCTGTATGGAGCTCCAAGTACATGCGGAATTGTGGCATAGCAGGATTATAGTATTATTCCATTGACTGAAATTTCTTTCCTTTTCCTGGCTTTAGATTATTTTACTCAACATTCGTGGATGAGCGTTATTGCAAGTCTGTCATTTTCAATACAAATCGCAAAAGGCCAGGTTGCTGGTTAGGGAGAAGCTGTCCAAAAGTTGCTCTGCAGCTTTCCACGAGCTAACTGTTTTCTCTCTCTCTTTCTCCTCTCGCTCTGGATTTGCGGTCCTAGGAGTCTCTGCCTAAATGGGTCCAGTCATGCCTCCCAGTAAGAAGCCGGAGGGCTCAGGAATTAGCGTTCCCAGCGGCCTGAGCCAACGTTACCAAGATAGTGATTTATCAAAGGCACTTCCCGACGATGAGGACCTAGACTTCTCTTTGCCTGCCATCCGATTAGATAAAGGGGCCATGGAAGATGAAGAACTGACTAATTTGAACTGGTTACACGAAAGCAAGAACTTGCTGAAAAGCTTTGGGGACTCGGTGTTGAGAAGTGTTAGCCCCGTTCAGGATGTGGGCGACGACACGCCGCCGTCTCCCGCGCACTCGGACGTGCCCTACGATGCCAAGCAGAACCCCAACTGCAAACCTCCTTACTCCTTTAGCTGCCTCATATTTATGGCCATTGAGGACTCGCCAACCAAAAGACTGCCCGTAAAGGATATATACAACTGGATCTTGGAACACTTTCCGTATTTTGCAAATGCACCCACTGGATGGAAAAATTCTGTGAGACATAATCTATCCTTGAATAAGTGTTTTAAGAAAGTGGACAAAGACCGAAGTCAGGTAAGTTTGGAACTGCGGAAACGTATCTGGCTGTGATGAAATTCACCTGCTAATCCCAGGATGTGTTCACTGTAGCGAAATGCAGACTATGCCGTCCCTGGTAATGCACTTCATTATATTCAGAGAGCCAACATTTCTTCAGCATGGCTCATTCTGATTTTATTAAATTCATTGTCTAGACATCTGTAAGAAAGTACTTTGTGTGTGTGTTTTTTCTTTTCCCCCCAGCTGGTGTCTTCATGCATAGTGGTTAAATATTGTTTTTAGTTATCATGCTGTGGTAATGGTTTCCAGCTATACTAGATGAATGTAATCATGTTATAAATAGGCTGCTTGCTGTTCTTGGCTTATACAAATGTATAGTGAAAGGGTATGCCTTATGTAAGCGGCCATCTATCTTTCCCTGGTCTGTGCTGTAATCTGATTTCTATCTCTTTTTTTTCTTTTAACAAATAGAAGTAGTTTTGAATTTTGATGTCGAAGCTTCATCCTGTGCTTTCAGGAATTCCAGGCAGGTTTTAGAGGAGCTAGGGAGCAGTCTGTGCTCGGAGGTGGAAGTCCCTGAGCGGGGAAGCCGGGGCGCGCTCCACAGCGCCGGGCAGGAGCCTGGGGAATGCTTTTGGGGACTTCTGCGTCGCCTGTTTTCGCTGCTGACCCCTCAGCTGCGCCCGCACCGAGAGGCTGCGTGTGGGAGAAACGAGCCCGGCACGCAGGAGGCCGCGCTTCGCACAGCTGCCGCTGCCTACGTCCCATGGGAAGGGTTTCCCGTTTCCAAGGGGGACAGTGCTCGGGAGCAGGGGTCTGGGTGAATGCGGGCGATGTGTGTGTAAACTGCGAGAAATACCAGCCCGCAGATCAGTGCCACAGGCCTTCTCGGCAGGGAGTGAAGTAGATGGCAGGTAGGGTCGCGTCGCTGGCTGCGTTTCTCTGACGTTGCTTGGGGATCAGAACGTGGCTACTTGCTTCTGGCTGAAACAGCAGGTGACCTGGACTTCTGAATTCCAGCGGATTTAATGCTATGAGCGCCTTGTAACTGGTTACCCTGAAACTAGACTTCTGCTGGTGGTGCTGTTCTCCCTGCTTTGGCTGTGGTTTAGCTTTAAATGCTGTGGAACAGAAGCCACAGTAAATCTCTAGGAAGAATCCTGTTACCCTAAACTAACAGTTTTTTAATTACTTTTATATATCCGGATTTTTTTTCCAATAATCAACAATTTTAAAAATTATTTTTAGTATCATTCCCTAAAATCCACCATCCACATATTGGAGATCACACGCCACATGTTAGTATTTTTGTAAATTAGCTGCTGTGAATGATTGGGCGTGAGATTATAAAACCAGTTCCTGAACTGGATCTTGTTTTGTGTAAACCAGAGTCTTAAAATCTTGTTTGGAGCCGAGACAATAGTTAGTGCCACACCAGCCTTCTAGGATCCTATCCCATAAGGAACCTTAACAATATGCTTAAAAAAAACCCGAATACCGTAACTGACAAGGCCCGTGTTCAGCGTGGCTGTTTGTGCTGTGTTCTTTCCCTCTTCCTCTGTTTACAAGGTGGCTGTTTAGGTTACAGCTTCCTTCCCGCGGGAGCCCCGAGCCGTGGGCAGCTCCTCGCCTCTGCGCGTAGCCAGCTGAGCTTGGGCTCTTGCCTGGAAAAGGCCAGGCTGAGAGGGGCCAGGTTCTCCCACCCCGCTGTGCCCCGGCACTGAGTGCTACCCAGTAGTGCTTCTGGTAGCCAGCGGGCTGGTGGCTGAGGTGAGAATGGCAAACTCGAGCGCTGCGGCCAGGCCTGGAGAGCACCCTGCTCCTCCTCCTCCGCTGTCCAGGCCTGGAGAGCACCCCGCTACTCCTCCTCCGCTGTCCACGCCGAGCGGTGTTGGCCCGAGAGCTGAGCGCGGAACGGGCGCTCAGCAAGGACTGCTGCATCAGGTGCTTGGCAGCTAATTGCAGACTTGGAAGGCAGCAAACTCCACCTGGTAGCTTTAAAAATACATGATGCCCCTGTTCCCTTCCTTCAGGGCTGATTTGAGAACTGCACAGCGAGCACCTAAGTTGTTCAGAAGTAACCCAGAGATGTCATCTAGATCTGTGTGCTTAGAGATGGGGTCTGGGCTAGCCGAAGGGAAGCACCACCCTATAGCAGGGATTGTTTTGTGACAACTCTTCCTGCTCCTAGCCAGACTTGGCAAATTTCAGGTTTGGAATTTCTCTGTCTTGCTGTTTTGAGGCGGAAAAGACATTTAGCAAATAGCAGGTCCTAAAATGTTAGCGAGACAGGCTCTGAAGCACGGACAGTGTGGGGGGAAGGAGTTAATCAGTGTTGGGAATTGCAGGCATTTGCTAGTTGATGTGTGTTGACACAGTGTGAAAAGCTAGAAGCTTTTCCTCTCATAGTTGTGCTTTCCAGGGTTTGTTTGTGTAGTCTTTTAGCAATGGTTTTGCTAAAAAAAGTTCTGCTGAACACTTAATTCTTTTTTGAATTCCCTCAGCACAGTAGTTTTCTCAGTCTTGGCCTCCACTAGTTTACATGCAGTTAATAGTATGCAGCTTTTTGTGCATGCGTACGAGTGCTTGCATTTGCTGTCGTGAGATCCCGGAGCAGAAAGAAGACCCGCAAACTGCATCGCTTCAGGTTTCAGCTTGCCTCTTCCGAGCCTTCCAGGGCTGCTGCGGGGAATGCCGGGAAAAGGCGCATTTCTCCCAGGATTTGTTTGCGTATTGCTGCTATTCCTGAGCGATAGACCTCGACTGCAGCACCACTGGGCTCACCTGGCAGCCCTACAAAGTGCCTATTCATGCACCCTTGCTGCGAGGCTGATCCCTTCGAGCGCAGAGAGGAAAGCGCTGAGCCCTTAGCACAGCAAACCTATTTGCATTGAGCTCAGCGGTTTAATAACAGTTGGCCGGAGTATAAAGTGTCACAGGATGGGAAGTATAAGAGGAGTCCCCTGGCTTTGTTTATGCTGCAGGACCTGTGAATTCAGACGTTCAGATTAATCCTATTGTGAACATAAAGATTTAAATGTCCTCTGGTGTATGTCCCATTTAGTACAACGCGTTAGCCCATGACTTCTCTGACTTCCCTACCATCTGGTCCTTGGCTATGGAGAGGAATTTTTCTTGTATATGTGTCTCCATAGCAACGAGTTTGCAGTTGATATGGAAAGTAAGCAGTTGCCCTAGCAACGGAGTTACTGATGTGGCAGCCTCCCCGCTTGCAGGGAAAGGGCTAAGCCAGTTCAGACGCATTATGTAGGTTTGCTGTAATTATAGCTGCGCCCACTAGTGCTGCTCTAGCTAAGGGTCTGCTGAGAAAACCTGTTCTGAGCCCTGTTTTCTTCCCCTTGAAGATGCCGTTGTTTGCATAGGGATTCCGGTTTTGAAGAAGGGCCCGTGCGGCTGTGTTTCGAGGGCATGGGGTTTGCGTGTGCCTTTGCTGAATGCAAACTTTCCCAGTCAGCCCTATCAAATAAGTGCGTGTGAGGAATGAATGTTTGACATTGTTGGCTTCTTTTTGTTCTTTTTAGTGCCTGTAAAAGGCACACAGTCATAAAAGCTGGGGCTCTTGTGCCATGCCTCTTGCTGATACTCTGGTGTCTTTTCCCTGCTCAGTGCTTTTTTAGGTGCTTTTTGAGACATCCTCCCTACCAAGAGGTTTCCTTCTTGTGTGTGTTCTGCGTCACCTGAGCAAGGGAAGCGCATGCGCTCCCACCTGTGTGCACACAGGAGACATTCAGGACTCTTAGGGGTTTGTTTGGCACTTGTGCCGAGGGCCGTCTTAATAAAAACGTAATGAGGGTAAGGGATATGTTTATGGGGATGGGAGAATAAAATTCTCCTCGCTTGATGTCGAAGTTATTCTTAGAAGTACGTGGTCCATAACTGGGTCATGGAGATCCAGCCAGGCTCCTCCTCCGTCTGGAGCGGGCTCGCAGCTCCCAGGACTCCCCAGCCGTCCGAGGCTCTGCCTCAAAGTTGTCCTTGTCCCCAGTGCTGCCTTTCCAGAGCCTTTCCTGGTGGCCCCGTGCAGGAGCCGAGCGCAAGGGAATCCTTGCAGGGAGGCGCAAGGCACTGAGGTATTTTGCAGTTTTGTGCTGTGCGCGTCTTTCTCCTGTGCGATAACGTCTGGGCTTTTGGCAAGCAAAGCCCTAGGAAAGATAGGAGCTAGAGGGAGAGGAAAAGAGCCCGACTGTTCTTTATTATAGTCTCTTAAGCCAATCTGCATATACACAAAGGTGACGGGCTGGTGACAGGGCTCGCTCTCTTTAACGTCATCGGAGCAGATCTCCTGTGAAAGCTATTTGGCACTGTGGGGATAGAAATGATCTCTCCTAGTTTTAATATTGTTATCACCCAGGCTGACCCAAATAGCACAAGCAGGAGAAATTCACTGCGTTTATAACATCTGGTGGAGCTAAAATGTTAAAAAACAAAACAAAAACAAAGCAGAGCACCAGCCACTGAGACTCATGTTAAAGACTTCAAATGATGTTGACTGCATTAATAAAATAATGTCCTAAATAAGCCGATCCAACTGTTAATTTCCCAAATTGTTTAAAGGAAATGTTGTGGTTTTGAGCAGGAATTTGTCTGGTTCAGCTTGAAATCCATTTTATTATAACCTCGTTTGTCATATTAAAAAGCTCTCTAGTTATCAGAAATTTTCTCTCCAAATTGTTTTTTAGAGAAATGCAGGTCATCTCACTGTGGAGAAATAAAAAAGTGACATGATCATAAAAGTCTGTAGAGCTTTACTGTAATACAGGTTTTCCAGATATTGAACAGTTTAGGGAGAACTTTCCTTGAACCCTATTCAGTCTTGTTTTCAAAGTGCAAAATCAAGAAATTATGCAGAATATTTGAATAATAGATTTCCTAAAGCAGCATGTGAAAGGAATACACTTCCATTTGCCTGGCTTCCAGCTGCTTCACTGTGCATTACAGTATATCCATTTGGAGAGGTTGTCTGAATTAACTGGTTTAGAGCTGCACATAGCACAATCAGGTCTTTACCAAATGATTTTGAAGAACTGGCCATATCTGGATGGTCCTTTGAACTTTACATCCAGGGCATTTATATTATCTTGCTCTTAGTTGTGTTGGGTAGCCGGCGGGTAGCTCTGGGTGACCAAGATGGATTTTGTTGTATATTGAGAGGTGATTGACCTACCACATGTGCTGGCTCCTTTGGCTAAATAGACCGGAGTAGCTGGTGTGCCTGTGTTCCTAACCGTGTTTGTGTTCCTAACCGGTGTGTGTTGGGCAGCACTGAAAGAGTCTGGAGGGGAGAACAGGAACAGGCTGCCCTTCGCCTGCTGGACTCACGCTGTGGTCGGGGTGACGAGCCCATGTTTTAGCAGTAATCCTCCCGAGCTGTTTGTCCCAGCACTTTTCTGACTTTCCTGAATTTTTGTGGTTCTGTGGCAAGCCGGGGATCTGCTCAGAGGTCTGAGCCAGCTGGGCTTCTTTGTTTTCTTTTTAATTCTTGAGTTGCTTTTCAGCTTAATTCCCTGATTGAGGTCACAACCCAGTGCAAGACGTGTTGTGCCTAGGGAGGTTGGTGGGACCTTCCTTAGGCTGGTGTAACCAGAGAGGGCAGCCCATCCTCGTGGGGGAAAGGCCACAGATGGAGGCCGGCGGCTGAAGAGAGAGTAGGTGCAGAGGTGCCTGATGCATGGATCCTACCACTGGGCTGGGACCACGTGAGGAAGAAGGTAACTGTAACTGGAGGCTTCTTCCTGCTGGGGATGTTGCCTTTCAGCTCCCTGCTTAGCTTGTGGTCATTATGGTCAGATGGTGCCTGCTGAGGAACGCTTCAGCCTGGGGAGTCACCCCCTGCACCTCCTGCAGCAGCTCCTGCAGCAGCTCCCGTGAGGACGCGGCTCTGGGCGCGCGGGGCCGCGCCACAGCGAGCGCCTGGCCGGCTGTGGCGCAACGTGGGAGATGACCCGGGCCCTGCCTCGCCAACGGCCGCTGCCGCGTCTCACACTCCAGTTCTGCAGCAAAACGCCGAAGAACCCCTGTTCATTACAGAACGTGTGTCCCTGGGCTTCCTGCTCCTCTTGCCTAAAAGGGAGCTGACACAGAACAGCAAGCGGTGCTGCCAGGCTTCATTTCCCTGGTGAAGATCTCTTGAAAAAGAGCTCACCAAACCTGAGGGTTGATTGAACCATCAGTTCTGTCAAACACTCTTGGGGCAGCCCGGGGAAGCGCGTGGTGGGCGGGAGAGGTTCCCTCTGGCCTCCCTTCAGCCCGGGGCTACCTGCCACCCTCCAGCCCATGCGGCTTAAACGATAAAAGGTTTCTATGACACCCCTGCGTTTCTAGTAAAGTTATTCAGACACCTGCCTGTTAGGGTCTAAAAATCCTCATTAATAAGGTCTAGTTTCTTATGTGCTCATACTTGCTCCCTCTCAATTATTTTAAACTTATTGCTGTGTTTTCATGGTAAAACTGCTTAAAACCAGTGACTTGTCCAGGAAAGTGTGTGTCGAAATCCGTAGGAAAATGGAACCCTGTGTGACTCCGTGTTTAATTTAGTTTGCTGGTATTTGTGTGCTGGCCAGCAGTGGCTTCATGCTCAAAAGTAATGGACTTCTGGAATAGAAGCGGAGCGGTGGCCGGGCCAGGTGTTGTGGTGCAGTCACTCCTGCTGTAAGTGCACACAGATTTGCTTTAAAAATAAATAAATAAAGACATAAACCCCCCCTCCTTAAATTGTGCTCCGTAAGCACTTAGGGAAGGACTGTGCCGCTCGCTTGTGTGTGTTCTTACAGCTAATTAACATTACTCCCACTTACTGTTTGCTCCTATCTGATTTTTTTTTTTAAACAAAGTCTAAGCCTCCTGTCTTCTGTGTAAAAAAGATATTGAGGAAAGTTTGCTTTAATGAGGCAGTAATGAAACTGGGCAATTTTGTGGTACTTCTCCTTTCAGTTAGTTTGTTATAAAGAAGAAACCTGTTAAGAATTATGCAATTTTTTAGCTTTTTCAGTAATGGCAATTGACTTCTTGTACCTCAGATTTAGCTCTCAAGTGAAAAACAAAACAAAAAGAAACCCACGTTTAATTTTGCTTGCTAACCCCTAGCAATCCCTGGTAAACATTAGCCCCCTCCCAGCCGTTTCCCACCTCCTCTCATGGATCTGTGCTCCATTCCAGAGCTGCCTGGGGGAGAGAGGAGCTGCCAGGATGGATCATCTGTCAGTGCTGCAGGGAGAGGCAGGAGGAGAGGCAGGCAGGGCTTGCAGATGCACCCAGGAGCCCCTGTCCTTGAGGGCAGGATTTTTAAAGCATTTTTAAAGGTAAACCGGATCCTGGATCCTGTCTGAATGCTGTTATGACTCTAGTTTCCGTGATGTGTATGTTTTCCTGACTGTATGTTTTCTTTGGCTTGGAAGAATTCAGTCCCAGGAGTTTGTATTCTGTATTTTCTTTAATTGCAGAGGCAAAAGTCACTATTTTAAAAGAATTCTTCTTCATATTAGTGAATCTAAAATTCACTGCTGGCACATTATTAATTCTGTAGTGTTTAGCTGGCCTGTGACTAACTGGACATACAGGTGAGGGAAAGGAACACCTTACTTGAGCTTTCTTAGTGAGAATTTCCTGACACACTTTCATTTTGAGCAAAATCAGTGTCCAGAACTGAAGTTTGCTGCAGTTCTCTCCATTAAATAAAGGAAGTGCAGAAATAGCAAGTCTCATAACCCCATGATGAGATCTTGTTCCCCAATTCCTCTTCTTTATTGTAAATATGAGATTATTATTGTTTTATCTTTAGAATAAATGCATTTGTAACAGGCTTATTTGGACACTGACAAGATTTTAATACTGGCAGCTGAACTTGCTTCCACTGACTCCTGAATTTCTTGTAGCTACAAGTGGTCTCATATTCACCCAGCACTGAGGTCATGTAAGAATCAATAGTGAAGAAAAAGTGCAGAGACTGCTACTTTGGCCTGAAATTTTTTTTTCCCATCTGCATTTTTGCTAGGTCTCTGCTGGCCCTTTCCAGCTTGCAGTGGTACTTGTTTGTTTTCGTCCTCTCTCCCACCCGTTTGAACTCCTGACTTCGGTGGAGTCGCTTGTGATTTACTCCTGAGCAGACGCTGGCGGAACAGGGGCCGCGGGCTGTGGAAAGTATAAGCTGTAGCTGTAAGTGATGTCTCTGCGCCTTAGTCACTGAGCCGTAATCGTCGTTTTGGAGATGGTACGTTGTAATTTTTTAGTTATGGTCTTCAAATTCCATTTCTGGCTGTTATGGAAACTTCATCCTGGGAACTGCCGTAGGAATTTGTGAGAGGACCCGCTCCAAGGATCTCAGATATGAGTGGGTTTTTCCTTGCTGCACTAGGAAAGAAACCAAGCTGCTGGGCCAAGCCACTGGCTTAAGATCCCGAGCTGCTGCGCGCAGCCGCCGGAGCTGCCGTGCTGCTTTGCGGTGGCGGGGAGCAGAAACCCTTCACCACAGCTGGGCACTGGCTGCGTTTGGAAACACCAGTGCAACCACCTGAGAGCAGATAGGCAGAGCATTGACTGTGGGGACGCCGCAGCGGCATGGAAAGGTGACTGTGGTGCTCCGAGGAGCAGAAAGCTGCTCAGGAGATGTTGCACCGGCCAATCTTGTCAAACGCTAGCGGTCGCGCTCGCACGTGTGCAGCAGAATCTGCTGATTTTCTCACAGCAGAAAAGTGGGCTTTGCTCCAGAGCTCCCATGAGATCCCGTGGCGGCCTCCTGAGGGGGCACTCATTGGGATGAGGCAGGTTTGGGAAAGGTTCTCCTGGATTTAATGAAATGCCCACAGGAGCCACGGGGGTTAATGCGAGACTAGGGGTGGATACCTAGGTACCTAATCTCCAACTTGCATATATGAGTTTTTATCTCTTTCCTCACCCTTTTATTTGAAGAAGATTGAAGGAGAGATGGATTGTGCCTCTCCTTACTTTGTGTGTGAGCAGGTGAAAATAAGGAACTAGCTAATGAAATTCTCTCCTGTTAGGGAAAGCATCGCTGCTACTGTGATGATACAGAATGCAATAAGTGTAAAAGTTTGGCAGTTTGATCTGTTTTCTTTAAATTTTGGGGTAGAACTAAATGGTTATCGCATGGTTAATCATTAGGAATAAAATCCTTGTAATACAGAAAAATTGTATTTGCAAAGATTCTCCTCAGTACCCTCATCTTGCATTATTCTGTATTAATCCATGCTTGGATTAATTACACTATTTTTGGTGTGTGAAAAACTGCTTTTCCAGAGACCCTTACTACTATTATGGCCACTTAAAAGACTTCTGGAGAGAAAGGTTTGACAGCTTTGAGAGCTGCAAGCTGCTGGCTTGGATGGAGCTGGAATTGCACCTCGCCTTTGAAGAAAGTTGTGGCCAACTCCTGGGTCAGAATGCGTTTAGTTCTGCAAGACTCGCTCTCAGAGATAAACTCGATTGTGAAATGTAAGTGGGAATAATGATAGAATTCTTAGATCATCCCACCCTGCCTCAAGTACTTCAGGAAGTTGTAGATGCTTGGTTTGACTGCATTGCTAGAGCATGAAGAATGGTGTGCCCCAGGAAACGGAGATTTTCCACATTTAATTGGGAAACTTTGGAAGTTAGGAAGTCAGTATGTGGTGAGCGGCTTGGGAAGCAGAGACACGCTGGATTCCAGCGTTTCGTTTCCAAGCAGCCAAATGGCTTGTCCAAAAGGTTTTTCCTCTTTTGGCAATGAATACACTTATTGTTATATAATTATCTTGTCACAGTAGTTTGTTTGGGTTTTCTCTCTCTTCCTCTCTCTTTTCTAAAAATGAGTGTTTCTTACCCAATTCTCAGTGCTAAATACACAAGCATTTGCTGCTGTAAAAGAGGATAGACTTGTTTTTACAATTTTATATCCAGTTCTAGTGCTTTTTAGACATTTGGCTGCACAGCAGAGGAACAGGAAAGAAGCTGTCATGAAGAGACAAATTGCATTGAAGACTTAGTACAGTGCTTGCTCCCAGCTACCAAGACAAATGGGATCGTATTCTTCAGGCTGCATCTCCTTCTTTCTGCTTAAGTTTGTTTATTTATGCATCTATCTGTCTTCATTTATATTTTAGCTCCTTACATAGCCGTTTTGTTTTCTGGATCATCAGAGCCCTTCTACATACAAAGGGAGCAAGAGGTTGTTGGGGTTTCTGTCCACCTGCATCTCTGCTACACGCTGTCCTGGTGTGGAATTTCCGTAGGACGCCCGTGCCTATTGCCACAAATGGGAACCAAATAATCTAAACAGATCACTCTGAATTAACAGCCTGAACTGGTGAACTGTCTCTCTTCTTTCAAAACAAGCACTTAAAATTTAGTAAAACACTTTCACTTTGACTAACTTCTGTTTTCTCCGATACTGCTGAAGTAATTTCCAGACTTCCCCGGCTTCCAGTCAGCAATGCTTTCGTTTCCAGGAACGAAGTTCAGTGTTCTTGGCCTAACACGTCTACCTTGATGTGTCAAATGCTGTTGTCTTTTAGAGCTGAGTACTCTTGGGTTTGGAAAAGAAGAAATATGGGTATGGCCCTTTCCTTTTAGAAACAGTTTTTTCTCTCATTCTTCTCGTATGAGAAGAAATACAAAATTTTCATTAAGTAAACTTTGATTTTTAAGTTATATTACTGAAATTATAGGACAAATCTCGCTTTCTTACCCTGTTTTTTGCTCCCAGTAGCACGCTTGCCTTATTTTGGTTTCAAAGTAAACGTTTCTGAGGTAGCTGCTTCTGCTAATTAACATCTGCTTCTGCAGCCCCCCATGTGCTCCCTGCCCTCCCAGGGCCCCGGTGCCAAAAGGCACTTGGGGACTCTTACCCTGCCTAGATGTGAGTCCGTGTCTTCATTTTTGATAGAATTGTCTATCTGTATGCCATATCTACTTGGATTTTTCTTTTTCCAATTCCATTTTATAAAGCAAAATTCACAGACTTCTTTTTGAGGTTGTGCTCAGAATCTATAATTTAGAAATGCGTTAAATAGGGCGAGAATTTGCTTCACCAATAGTTCTTTGTTTTTACTTGTTTTGACTATCTGTCAGTTCCTGTGTTTGGCATCAGTTTAAACAATAGGACGATGCCAGGGTTTATTTAAATGGCTTTTCAATTTAAGCCACGTTTGACTTCAGTTCTGTTAATGGACTGTAATTCCTTCTCCCCTGTATGCAGAGAGATAGTTTTGTTTCCAAGAGGAGGGTTTTGTTGTTATCTAGATGAGTAGGAGGGTGTGTGTGTGTGTGTAAGTTAAAGCAAAGCACTGTTAGTGGCTCTATGTGTGTCTGTGTGTATTTTAATATACAGATGCATATGATAAGGACAATATGTGGGGCTATTTACATGGATGCTTGGGCTGTAAAAGATGTGAAATTGCCTTAAAAAGCACAATATCTTTTATAAGAATCGAGGTGAGGGCTTAGGTCAGAGTTTATAAGATCCCCTTCCATTTTTTCTTGCAGAAACTGGGGAAACTGGAAGTGTTAGTGTTTTTCTTTTCTCATGGCTTTCTAGTATAGGTAGCTAAAATCCCGGTATGGTGAAATGCTGTGAACTGGCAATATTGAAGCCGCATTCTGGAGGTTGTGGTGAAGCTGTAGTCAGTCACGTTTCATCTCTTGTTGTCACCGGTATATTGACAACCCCGATGGCGTCTTCTCCGAGGAGAGCAGAGCAGCTACAGAAGTCCCCGCGTGTGCAGTCCCAGCATGAATGGCAGCTGGGACCGCTAAGCAGACAAGAGCCTCTTGGTGCAGTTGCACAGGTACCACTGTGGAGCCGGTGCAAGTGGCTTCCTCTTCTTGCTGGCTGTGAAGCAAGTGAGAGCGGCTGTTTGCACCACCAGCATGGCAGCCAGGACCAGTTACTGCTTTGTGAGTAGAGTTTATCATGTCATGGAGATCCAACGTATAAGATCACTATTCCTGGAGTTTCTAATCCTCAGGTGTGTGGGTAGAATTAATGATTAAATATGCCCCCTCTTCCCTTTTCACTAGTCCTTGGATCAGCCTTCAGCAACTTTGACTTCTTTTTCCAACTTTGAATTTTCTGTTTAGGGAAGTTTGTACATTATTTCAAATTACTTTTGACCTTTAGGTTATTTCTTTGCTATTCTTGCTACTTTTGTTTGTTTCCTCTTAGTTCCCCCTTTTGCAACATCTAGTAGTGGCACTGGGATTATCCATCTGTCTGAAGAAAGAGTGGGCAGAAAGGGTGAGGTCCTTTGAATTATTCATGAAAGTGCATTTGCATTTAGCAACAGAAAAAAAAGTTGCAACTTTTTTTTTTTTTTTGAGCTATGACTTTCATTTGTAAAACTTTTTCTATTTTTGGTGTATCAAACATGAAGGCAATTTCCTGTGTGAAATTGATAGAGAAAAAGATCACAGAAGATCTGGAACAGTGACTCAGGTCACAGCAGGCCTGTTTGTATGACACCTGTGTCATCAAAATAGCCTCACTTGGGCATCCTCGAATGAGATTTTCTTGTCCTTTAGAGGGTAGGTCTGTTCAAAGCACATTTGATCTTGAATAATTTTGAGGAAAACAATTTTCTGTCCCTTTGAGAGTAACATAAATCCTCTCCACCTTGCAATTTCCAAACTTCACAGCACCAAGATTGGATGTTGGGTGAATTGTCAATTTTCATT
>NW_010588191.1:47674-65192 GCF_000705375.1 Tinamus guttatus | reverse complement strand
CTTTCCTTCCACCTCAGGTATCAACATGTGTGATGCCAACACACAGCACAACACACACACAAATCAACATGTGTGATACCAACATGTGCGAGTCAGATAAACTCAAACACTGGTGTTTCCTCATGGAAGGAGTGGGCGTTTCTGCTCTGTCCTTCAGGCCACCTGAAGCCCGTGCAGGGTTTCTGTGCAGCCTTCTTCATGGGCAGCCCTCTGGGAACCCTCGGAAAGGGGCCCCCGTGAGACAAGTGAAGCTAAAGGAGCCCGGGGAAGCTCGCGCCGCTGGGCTGCGGTGCGCAGGCTGGAGGCCTCGTGCCCCTTCCTCCCACTCCTTCCTGCAGGGAAGCAGCCGCAGCCGGGCCCGGCCTTGCTGCTGCGAGCAGCTCCGCGCCGCTCGCGTGGCTGGTGCTCGCATCCTGCTTCCCACCAGCGAGAGCCGCGAGCGCACGAGCAGCGGCCGAGTTCTGTTCTGAGAGCTGCAAGGCCGGCGCTCTGCAGCGGCCCTCGGCATCACCTGCCTTTCAATTCTCTTCCATGAATTTGAGGAAACTTACTTTTCCTTTACCTCTCTTGGTCTTTTTTTTTTTTTTTTTGGTATGAAATAGCAAAATCGCTGTGGGATTTGAGTAGCATCTAGAAATATGAAGTGGATTTTTAGATACAGGAAGAATATAGAAAGAGTCAGTAAATAACATCAGTAAACCTGTGAATCTTTTCTTGCCAAGCCATGAGTTTTGAAGAGGGTCTTTCTAGCTACCTTGGAAAAATATTGATCTGAATGTTCATCTTTTTTGCTTTAAATCCTCACTCATTGATGGGTCTATGAGAGGTCTCTGGTGCAATCACTTTGCCATGTCTAATAAATTACCTGCACACTTATAAAATCTGTTTTGCTGGTGGAAGGCCTCAGGAAACTGAAATGCAGCATTAATTATCCCTTCGGAAACATGCCCGGTTCTCTGTTCATGCTGCAGAAGTTCCCCATGCCAAGCTCGTGGTGCACCTGCTGCTTTAGCCTTTACCAGTTGCCACCCATGTAACCGGGACTGTGAGATGCAGGCACCTGAAAACCCAAGGCAAATCAAACCTACGTGATACCTGTGAAACCTATTTTTCAGGTGCTGTATGGAACAAAAAAAAAAAACGAGGGGATCCTTTGTTTTATTCACAGTAAGATTAAGTAAAACTACATTGAGGATTAAGCAACTTTATTTCTTATTGTTTTTATGAACCTTTGCTTCTACAGTGGTCCTAAAAATAGTAATAATAAAAGAAAAAAGTCAAAGGAAATGCAGTACCTCTGAATTAATTACTCTCACAATGAGAATTTCCTGTATTGCTCCGTTTAACCTGCTCCACCTTAGGATGCTTTGCTGAGCCCCAGCAGCGCGGCCTTCCCCTGCCCGCAGCTCTTTGCGCTTCCCTCGCGTTTCCCGCCGCCGGCCTTGGCGCTGTCGCTTCTGATGCCCCCCGGGCCGGACCGCGGGCACTGCGGGTGGAGGCCGAGGGCGCTGCTCCCACATGCACCAAGGGCTGGTGCCTCCGTGGTGGGGGGGCAGGAGGGACCGCGCAGCAGAGCCATCCCGCTGGCGCCTGCAGCGGCACCGGGCGAACACTGGGCTGGGCTGAGCAGCTCAGGGCCACAGGCCGAGCGGCAGGGGCCTCTGTGGCCCCCCTCAAGCCGCAGCAGAGCTGCTGGAGGAGCTGCGGAGCGCAGGGAAGGCGGCCGTGAGGGTTGCGCCAGGAGTGCGGTTGGGGTGGCCTGCAGGAGCCCTGGGGCTCGGGCACGTGCTGCCGGCTCAGCCCATGAGGAGGGCATGAGGAGAGGAGGGCAGAGCGGCCTGCAGCCATCGGGGCTGCAAGGGAGTCTCTGCAGGTAGAGCTGGGGTGGGAAGGTGTCTCTCGTGGGCAGCAGCATGGGGATGGAGAAGGTGTTTCTCAGGGGCAGCAGCGCAGTGCTTGGGGAGGCCTGCGTTTTGGCATACACTTCTCTCTGTGAGTATGTGTTCCCTTGCAGTCTGAGGTCAGATCCTCCCTGCCCTGGAAGGCCCTGCGGTCCAGGTGTGTGTGACTGGCATTTTCTGCCTCACCTGGGAAGGCCTTTATAGCTTCATCCCCCACAAGGGCAGGGCAAGGTTCGTGCAGAGGAAGGTGGCCGTGCTCTTCCTCTGCAGCCAGGCCTGCATGGGTTTGCTGCTCCCTGCCTGGTAACGTGTGGGTCTATAGCCGCAGGAGCTCTTTGAATTCCTTGCTTGTGCTCCATTAAAATAAACGTACCAAGCCCCACCAGGTTCGTGAAGCCCTGTAGCTGCAATTTTAGTCCCCCCAGCGGAGTGCGAGCTTGGGGCAGTTTTTGGAGTCGCAGTGATGCGATGGGAGAGCATCCTGGGCTCTGTGGGGTGCCTGGGGAGCCCCTGAGTGGCCCTTGCTGTGGGCAGGGGACGCTGTCCCCTGCCCCTGCTTCACGCAGGGAGCTGCTGAGAGCGACCTGCCTGCTCTGGGCGAGCGGGTTCTCCCGGCACCCGCAGGCCCAGCTCCTGGCGCTGTGCAGCCTCCAGGCAGGAACGCTCAGTAACGCGCTGCTCTCCAAGTCACCACCGAAGAGCAGGTCTGTAGGCCAGCCTTGGCTTGGTCCCATTGCACAGCGCTTGCTCAGGGCCCTCAGCTAATTTATGAGCTTCTCCAGAACCCCGTAATTGTGCCTGGCATTTGGGAGGAGGGAGGATTTGGGTAGGTGCTAAGTAGCAGTGACGTTCCTGACTTTTCAAAGTCTGTGAGAGCTGGGTCTTGACATCTGTGCTGTTTGATGCTCCTGATGAATTTGTGATTATTCATACTGTGCAAGAGAGATTAAGGCTCAAAATACAGTTGAGAAGTTGCTTCATGCTGGAAGATTCTTGCAGTAATGGAGAAGTGTTTTGTTTTGCTTTCCAGGGTTCCTTCTTTTCCAATGTGAGAAAGAGGAGGGGGAGCAAAAACGAGTGTTTTTGAACTTAGCATAGAAATGGGCCAGAAGTTTAGAGTCATCTGCATGCTCGAATAACAAAATAATCTGCATTTGCTACAAAGTGAGCTGCATCAGTGAGGTCTCTGTCACAGGGAGAGCAGATCTCGTCTCAGTGCATGTTGCAGGTGACTAAGCTCTGCTGGTGCTGCCAAGCCTGGCTCGCCAAGAAAAACAGCTGGGCTGCCCTCAAGAACATGGGGACACTTCAGAAACACCACCTCTAGGCAGCCACTCCAACGGTTTATCCAAGTGCCTGTTTTTTTCCCCCAATTCATCAGGTAAAACAATATTAAATACCAACCGAGGAAAATCCTCACATAAAATGAACAGTTACAGGGGGAAATGGTGCAAATCCATTAGATTTTGCCAGGTCTTCCTTATTTCTATTTTTATTTGTCACTGCTAATGGGTTTAGTTCAACTTGCTCCTTCCCACCCGCCTCTGCTGGCCCTCAGCCTCTTCCCCTTGGAATTCGCTCCCTGCCTTATTGCCTCGCTAATAGGACAGCAAGCGAAAAGTCCTCCAGCCTGAGCACAGATGTAAGTGTTGGATCATTTTTTGAATGTCTGTTGGGTGAAGGGTTGTGTTTAAAAATTGTTGTCGGGATTTCATGTACTGTGTTAACTATATATTTGTAAGAAAAAGCAATTTATATTTTTGTCAGCTGTGTAATCTGGAGCCAGGGACAACATTAGGAGTATCAGATGAGCGGTGGGTGCTTAAATGAGTGCTCCTTTGACATGAAATTAGCACAGTTCACTAAACCAGCTATTGGTTTGGAGGGATATTATTTTTGCCTCTGCCATTGACTTTATAGGTGACCTTGAGCACTTAGCTTATTTCTTCCTTATTCTTTTGTTTCTATGTCCCCTTAATTTTCTTTTCAATACAGTCGGGCTGATTGCACTTTCCACGTACGTACGGAGTGCTATAGCCTGATGCAGTATTAATCTTTCTCATGGCCCTGTCAGCCCTTCCTGCTGGCAGGTCTGTCCTGCGGGCTCTGCTGTCGTCCCTGCCCCATCTCGCTGCGGCCGTTTGACACGACACCAGCTTCCACCCCCGCGGTGCCCGTCTGTCCCGTTGGGCGCCTGCCCTCTGCCCAGCCCCGGGGAGCTTTGGGACGTGCCTGGGGGTGCCAGGCGCTGCCCTAAACAACATGCGTGTGCGGGAGACACCACCGAGGCGCTGGGTAAGGGCGGCTCGTGACGTGGCCATCAGCTGCTTGCAGGGTTTGGGTCTGGCAGCCTAGTGGGCTTGTTAGGGTGGTTGAAGGGGGACTCGACAAGGAGATACCTGTGGCCTAGTGGTGCTTTCAGAGCTTGGTGCTGTAATGCAGCCCCCAGCCGGCTTTCCTTGGGGCACAGCTCGTGCAGGCGCCAGGCGTGCCGGGCGGCCGTGCCTGCGCGCGGGTCGCACATAGCACCAGGATAACCTCCGTGACGGGAGCGCGGCGGGAGCGTCCGGCGGGGAGCTCCGCTGGGATCCTCGTGGGATCAGGAGCCGGGAGCTGCTGGAGGTGCCTCGGGCAGCAGTCCTTGGCAGCAGCTCGGGTGTGCTGAGTGCGTAGGTTTCCTGACCGGCTTCTCTGTGCTCGCGAGTGGGAGTCCCGAGCTGCCTGGCTTGACTGTGGCCTTTGAGCTCCTAATTTAAACTGGGAGGCATTTTGCTCGTGCGGAGGAGGCTGGAGCTGTTATCTTGCTTGTGAATGAAACACCCAGTAACAGAGGTATCAGTGTCTGCAAATTAAGCTCCTTCCATTTATCGATGTGTTGTTGAGCTGAAAATCTGCATAAAAGCCCGTGAAAGCCTTCGTTTGTGCAGGGCCCCGGCTGCTGGCGGAGCCGCAGCCCAGGCAGCTCCTTGCCTCAGGCTGGGGGCTCTTGGGCGCTGTTGAGACCATGGGGTCTTTGCCTGGGATGCTGTTCCGGAGCCTCTCTGGGCTCGTCTGAGTGTTGCCCTCAACTCGCAAAGGCCCCGTCGAAGGGAGCGAGCAGATCCACGCTGCTCTTGGGCCCTTCCCACAAGCGGGTGCTTCACTTGGGCAGTGTGTACAGCCCCCAATGTGTGGAGAGCAAAGAAAACCTCCGCGTTTCCTCTGCTGCTGAGACCTGGAACTGCCTTGGCCCTGGGAGAACATAGGCTTGCTACACTGCTGTGCCATTTCATAGTGCTTTCTGTGCTGCAGGGTCTTATACCGCTGTCTTACCTGTGAAAGTCATATTTTTTGTTTTCCCAAGGAATTCTGCAGTGTTTCCTTTTCCCCAGTTGTTACTTCATAGCACCAGCCTGGCCCTGTTTTGTTCCTCCACCCTGGTTTATTTGCATGCTTGGCTTCCTGTTTTGGGGAGGCGTGGGGGAGGGAGGTTGTCTGGTTCTATTTTAGGGCTAGCTAGTGCTGTTTTACTGAAATCATACTTCTCATGCAGGGGAAGTTGCTTGCAGACACTTTCCCACCTGAAAGGTAGTGCCCGTTCTGCAAACGGAAGGACACTGGAGGCATCGGGATACTTAACCAGCTTCTAAAGGCAGGGCAAGGCAGCTGGTTGTTTTACTGACATTAGGGATGGTTCTTCAAACAAATGAGTTCCCATATCAAGAGAGGAGCACGAAAGCAGAAACTTGGCCTTCCGTGGCTTGTTTTGAACTAATGGATGTTTTTACTTGGAGCAAAATAAGGTTTAAAAAGCCCCAACCTTTTGTTTTCTTGAGAACAGCTGCTTTCTTGATGCAGCTGCTTTGCTTGATGTTGAAGAAAACCTTCCCTAACACCAAACCTTTACTTTCATGTATCGAGTGAATGTACAGTTATGGTGATGGAATTGTGTTTTTAACTATTTAGAGCTCTTTTTCAGCGTTGTGCTTAAGCTGGGCCATGGTGGCTGGTTTACTGAGGAAAAGTTCAAAACATGGGGGTGGAGTGAATGGGAGGTGTCTTGCTCTGTTGCAAGCAGATGCTGCTTCAGTTTTCCCTCTGTGACAAACTGTCATAACGTTGACAAACTTTCCACTGCAGTGCAGAGAACGTTTCTAGCTCTTCTGAGTCCATAGGGTTGGGGGATTCTCTGTGAGGGCTTGTGAAAGTTCCGTGCTTGCCCGGCAGTTGTTACTGTCATTAAAATTGCAGTTAAGGTCCCTAAAAAGGGCCTTACGGAATTTCACTACTCTGCACTCAAAACGTTTTAAGAGAATGAAAAAAACTCTTAGACTGCATGAATAGGTATTTGTAGTTTTTGTGACAGATTACGCTGGATCTAAGGAATGTGTTTTATAATAATAGCAATTGTTGGCAACGGCTTTGTTTTTCTTTCTTTAAGAATTCCTTAGTAGAGTTTTATTTTGATTTTTTTTCAAACTAGCTGACCTCGAATGATTCAAATACTCTGTTTGTCTTCTGCAGAGCACTTAATCTGTTTAAAAAATAAGCAACTAGAGCAACCTCCAAGCTCATCTGTAAGGTACACAGCCTTTAAAGAACATAAAGCTTTAGGTTATTCAGAGAGCCACTGCACGTGAGCAGAGCAAGCAGTGTGATGTCTATCCTGGTAACTTTGAATACTGATGAGTGAAGGAAACCAACAAAGGTTTAAATGTTGCAGAGCATCAAAGCAGCTGCAGCTTCTTAAACCGTCATCTTCCTGAGCATTTGCAAACCAAGGAATTTATGACTCCGAGTCATTATGATACTGATATGAGGGAGGAGTAGCTGAAATAGAAAAGGAAGGGCTGCTTTTCTGGGCACCGCTGTCTCCAAGTGAGCAGAACAGAGCCGGCCTTTGAGCAGTGTTTGTTGCTGCACAAGTTCCCTTTGTACAGTGAAAAGCCTCCCTGCCCTTGGCAGCCCTTGAGTGTTGCAGCGCTGATTCACCGAGACAGAGACGGTCACAGAAGCCTCTAATTCTCTAGTCTTGTTGAATTTTATGATTGTGACCTGCCTAATTCCCGTAGTGCAACTGCCCTCGCAGGCAGGGACGTCTCTGCGAGCCCGTCGTGGTGGTTGGGTGAGGGGTAATGCACACTGCGCTGCAGAGTGTTTCTAAGTCCCTTGGCAGGCTTCTCTGCTTAGCACAAGTGAGTACATTGTTTAAGGAAGTTATTCTTTCTTAACATGTATTTTGGGGCGATTATTTGTTTCTCTTTGTGCAATTCAAAGCTGAAGACACAGTGTCATGTGGTGTCATTCGAAAAATATCTTTCTTCTCTTCCACTACCTCTCAATCTCCTCCCCCAAATCCTGCAACTTTTTATGAAATCATGTTTTCATAAGATGAGGAGAGTTTGTGTTTAGGAGGAATTCTTGATAGTAGTTTGTGGTCTCTGGGAACTACCTGGAAAACAGTTCTAGTCAACATTTCCAAAATTGCTGTGTGTTTGGAATAACCATGCTGTCGGGTGGGAAGGGAAATAGTGTGCTCTTTTCAGGGGCTCCAAAGTTAGAAAACTTTCTACTGTATCTGTTATTTTGGGAGTTTGTACTATTCCTTGCTGCCTACAGCTCTAGGTACACTCTGAACACCATCCATATGTCCAGAAATTTGGATACTTGAAGTCAGTAGTAACTCCAGAGGCTTAGAATTTATGATGAGCAGACTGATTACTTAGGCTCCTAAACATCGAATTCGCTGCTTTAAGTGCCTTATGCACAATAGAAATCTCTTTATTTGCGATTAGAAGAAGCAGTTATTTGTTTCACATTCGGGCCCTGGCTGCAGCTGCTCAAGTGGTTGTTACAAATTCTGTGCTGGCATCTTGCTTATCCCCCCCCCTTTTTTTTTTTTTTTTTTAATGTGCATTTCAAAGCCTGGCTCCTTGCAGCTCCCTCCTTGAGAAACACCTCTATCTGTGCAAGGCATGCTTGGACACCTACGGGAGCCGTGCAGCATTCCTGTGGATAAACTCCTTGGAAAATTTACATGAAGATTTGCTCTAAATTTAGTGTTGCAAAGGAACTAGGCACAAAGCTCACGATAAATATTTATTTTGGTGAAAAACTTTTAATACCCAGTATCCTCTGTACAGTAATCTGTCTGCTATTACTCCCCAAGAGCTCCTTTGCCATAACAAAAGCAGGTTTTGTGTGTGCTGAGAGCAAACCTTAGGTCAGTGATAGTGAGCACTGACATCAAAAGGTTCCTCCTTGTTCCTCATTGCTATTCCTAGCTCTTACTGCTGAGAGTTTTCCTTCAGGAGAGCCTCGCCTGGCTACCCCCGCCCCTGGATACCTCCCCCTTTCTGGTTTGGTAGTGGAGGAGGAGGACAGCTTTCCTCCATAGGGAGTTGTTGGCTTCTTGTTTTTTTGTTTTAAGTAGGAAAGTACTTAATGAGAGAGCGGCGTTGCAGACCTGCAGGGCCGCTCGCTTGCTTGGCCACCTGATTGCTGCTGCTCTGCTCCCGCGTGCCCGTCCGCAGCCCCGCGCTTCCGTGCGGCCCTCGCAGCCGCTCTCTTCTCAGCTACCCAGCCGTGCTGGGCTGTCCCTCTGTGCTCTCCTCCCGCCCTTCTGGCCCACCCAACTCCACCTTTTCCCCTGCATACCTCCTGTCCTGCCCAAACCCTCCTTTCCCTGCTCAGCCCGTGCCTGGAGGAACGCAGGGCGCGCAAGGGGGCTGCCCTTCCTCACGCCGTGCTCGGCCTGGCTGCGCGCAGCCGCCTCTGCCCACACAGCCGCAGAAGGGTCGAGGTTGGGAGGGACCTCCAGAGATCATCTAGTCCAACCCCCCTGCTCCAGCAGGGACACCTAGAGCACGTGGCACAGGGTGGCATCCAGGTGGGTTTGGAAGATCTCCAGAGAAGGAGACTCTACAGCCTCTCTGGGCAGCCTGTTCCAGGGCTCTGTCACCCTCACAGGAAAGAAGTTCTTCCTCACCTGGAGATGGAACTTCCTGTGTTTCAACTTGTACCCGTTACCCCTTGTCCTGTCACTGACCACCACGGAGAAAAGTTGCTCCCATTGTCCCCACATTCACCCCTCAGGTACTTGTACATGTTGACCAGCCCAGCTTGAGGGGAGCCCACTCACTGAGTTAAAATCACAGAGAACTGTTCCAGCAAGAGAGTTGCCTTCCAGCAGACTGACTGCAGTTGGCTTGTGAAAAGAGGGTCGGGCTCTTATTCTTGATCTTATTAAAAGATGGCCAAAACTGTGCCCTTGGATTCTAATGGCTTGTGTAATGTAGGATTTTAAACTAACTTCTACTTGCAGTCCATTTGGAGAAAAAACAATTAGACACTGAATGTGTCTTAAACCTTTTTGTGATAATGCAGTGGTTTAAATTTCTGGGAGAAAATCAGATATGTCTACCTGAGTTATAAGAAAGAATAAATGAGTTAAAGATTAGAGGTTTAATACACAAGATCTAGAAAAAGGCATAATATTTTCGTAAGGATAGTAGCAAGCATCTTCAAGAGTTTTTTTTTTTTTCCCCAAAGAAAATGTATTAGATCATAAGCTTCTGCAGAGTAACTTCTAGATGTTATTCGCCGCTCCTGGTGGATGCCTTTGGAGTGGATTATGTGCAGTTGTAGCTGGCTCTGGGGTGAGGCGCAGGGCACTCGCGCTGATCACCCCAGCCCCCGTGTGAAGGTGGTGCCCTCCGAGCGCAGTGGGAACGAGCCCGTGCTCCGCCGGGAGAGGAGGCGCTGTCAGGAAGTCTGCAAACATTCCAGCGCCGGGGCTGCCGCCGACTCCTTATCCGCTCCGCAGGCACTTGTTGCCTAGGAGATAAATGTAATCCAAGGATTTTTTTTTTTCCTTCCTTTCTGTTCTTGATTGGAGCCACTATTGACTTTTGGCTTGGAGGAGGTAGTGGAGCAGCACGCCAAGTGTCGTAAGATGGAAATTAATCACTAACTGATTGCTCCGAGTTCCAGTGATTTCCTCTCTTACGGTTATGGAGGGACTAATACACGTTTGAACAGGCAGTTGGGGAGCTCTCTGCACCTGGGACTGTCGGGAAGGATTCTTAACCAGATGACAGTTTGGTTTCCTTTTTAGTTCTGCTCTGTTGTGTGAATGTGGAAGAACAGAAATAAGTATCTTAGAAAAAGGAACTTTGCTTGGTTGGAGAGCTTTGGATTAAATTATGTTTGGTTTTGCTGCTAATTTCCAAGTCGGCTGTATTGCAGTGAAGATACAGCACATCTGCCTTCTCAGTGTTTCCTTCAATAGGGAGTATAATTCTCCTCAATACTTCATGTGTGAGAGAGTTTCTGTTTTCTAGTGAGATTATTTTTGGCTTTCACAAGAACATGAACAAACCAAACAAGTTTAGCTTTACAATAATACAAGGTTTTGAAGTCAGTCCTCAGTAGTGAGCTCATCTCGTGAGCCTCTCGGCTGCTACTCGTCTTGACGGGTTTGGAGGGTTTGATGTCTTCCAGGTAGATGACAATTCTGTCTTGGACGCAAATGAAAAAATCTAACGCAGAAAAAAACACATTGTGTTCAAGCAAATACAAATAATATAGATGGTATTTAAATGTAGCATTTTTTTAAAGGTTGTCCTATTCTACAAAGAGTAAAGAATCCAGGAAAGGTTTTTTCTAGAAATGTTCCCAGTTTTGCACAGCTTGCTTTCTTAGAAGGAACTCGTGTGTTCTTGCTGTGTCTTACGGACAGGACATGCTAGTGGGAACCAAGAAGCTTGGATTCTATTTTTTGACTCTGTCCTGCACTGTGCTTTGGCTCTGTACTGTGCTTATCATGTCAAGTGTCTGGCTTATTGTCCCATCTGTAAAAGGGGGATAAGCATAATAATCTCCTTTTTGCAAACTGCTTTGAGATACATAGCGCGCAGCTTCCATCACGGACACCAGGAATGGGTGTTTCAGGCATCTGCTGTAGTGCTTCATGTGCATTGAAGACCAAGAGCCTCGGCCTTCAGCTTACCTGGCTGTCCCAGCCATTAAGCTGGAGCTTGGCCTGTTTCTTGCTCTGGCTCCCGCCCCTGGAGTCGTGGACTTTCTGGGCATGCGAGGGTCCAGCTTCAGCTCGGTGGCTGGAGGATGTGTCCCCCCGAGCCTGCTGCGCGGCTCCTGGTTACAGTGCCCCAGGAAAGCGAGGGAGCAGCGGGGCTGCACCTCGCCGAGCGGAAGAGACTCGAACTCGCTGAACTCCTTTTTGCGTTCAGAAGAGGCTCCCTTTTCATCCCCTGCAGCAGATGTGCTCTGAGCAAACGCGGCGCTGGCTCCCGTGCGCTGCACCAGCCCCTCTCCTCTGCTTTCAGGCAAAGTCTCCTGCTGTGCTGGGAACTTGCCTGATGCTCCCACCCACAAACTCAGTGACATTGGGGAGGACTTCTTCTTTTTTTGATGTGTATTTGGAGTCACTAAGCCTGGAGGGAGTGTCAAGCACCTTGCATGTTACACCGTGTACAGAGCAGAGCACTGTGTCGGGCTTCACGGGGATCCCCAAAGGGGACAAGTTTTCAGAAGGAAACGAATGTTGTGTTTTCTCCTTCCTGGTGGGCTTGGCAAATAATCTTGCACTTCCAGAGTGATTTTGGTGCTTGTTTCTCAACACACAAAATGGAGGGCATTGTTGCACTAATGCGGATCTGAGCTCTGGGAAGGGATCGAAAAGTGGCTTGAGGCTGTAGCACAACTTTCTGCCCACCCTCTGCCTATTCCAGAAAATGTAATTTACCAAAAATCGGATCCTAATGCCTTGAGAGCCTGCCAGCGCAGCTCAGTCGATACTTGGGCCTGGTGTTTGTTTCTACATATTCTCGAGCAGCCCAAGGCTGTTCCCGAGCTCTCGTTCCGTGCGCTTTCGTAGCAGAGCCAAGGGAAAGTTGTTTTTCTGGTTGTTTGAGAGCTCCCAGAAAACAATTCAAAATGTCTGTGCCGTGACCCCGGAGGGGGCAGGGATGGGACTGGGAATTACTCAGGGCAGCAGGAGAAGCGGGGCATTCCAGGGTACTCTTCCCTGTACCATCTGACTGCTCGAGTTGCTTGGCGTGTCCAGAAAGGGTAATTGCAAGAACTGCTGGTTTAACCAATCACAATTTCACAACACCCTTACATGGTTTAAATGCTGATTTTGCTGTTTTCTTTTTCTTCCTTTGTTTTGGGTTTTTTGGTTACTTTTTCCCCTTAGGGGAGTAAAGATGATTAATTTCCTCTTGTAGTATAATGGCACTGATGTCATGTGGCTGAAAGATTAAGTCCTTTTATTTTTAAAACAGTTGCTAGGGTGTTTAAACCCCTCCTTTTCAGCCCCGTTTCTTCTTAGTTTAACAGTAAAAGGGAAAAGAAAATCACTTTCAACAAGAATCTACTTTTCTTCAAAGTTTCCGTTTAAGAGTAACTGCAGCTTCTAATTTTTCCAATATGCGATGATGGGGAAATTGCCAGATATTATTAAATCAAATTAACTAGTAGGAAGAGGAAAAAGAGGCAGTCAAACATTCGTTTTTTTTTTTTTTTTTTTTTTCCTGAAAGTGTGATTTAAACCATACATTAGCAATACATTGTTACCGGAGCATAATATCTGGCAAATAAACTTATGTTCACTTCTCTCAAACAGACAAAAAACCCAAACCCACTGCATTTCCTGACAAGTACTGCTGAATAAATAAGGCTATGCCATTAGATCAAATATTTGATTTTTTTTTAATTCTTTTTTCTTTACAGAGTATTGGAAAGGGGTCCTTGTGGTGTATAGACCCAGAATATAGACAAAATCTTATTCAGGCTTTGAAAAAGACACCCTATCACCCATATTCGCATGTGTTCAATACACCTCCCACATCTCCTCAGGCATATCAAAGGTAAGAACTAGCTGCATTTTACAACTCTCGATGTTTCGTCCCGCGTTGCAGGTGGCTCCCTGCCGGGTGCGACGTGCCTGCGGCGGCGCCGTGCAGCGCGTGGGGAGCTGCCCGGGGCGCCCGGGAACGGGTGTGGGCTCGGGTGGCGGGGGTTTTCAGTCTGCCTGTTGCTTGGGACTAGCATTATGGAGCGGGCGCTGCAAAGAGGGGTAGTCTAGGGGCTGTGAGTGCAGAGAAGCAAGTGTCAGGTCTCTGTGCAACCGCTTTCCTTTGGCTGCTAAGATGGAAATTATTTCCTTCCCTTGTCCCAAATTCGCTCGGGTTCGGTCAGAAGTGCTTTTCCCCACTAAATCCCACACCTGCAGAGCCACCAGCGCAGGCCCTGGGGCGGCCCTGGTTCCCCGGGGCGGTTCCCGCGCGTGCCGGGAATCGGGACAGGCTTCGGGAGCAGCTGGGCTGGCAGGAGGCAGCCGCCCGCCCTCGCCGGGCGATTAGCGTGATGGTAGCCACGGCAACGCGGGCGTCGCCGTGGCAACGCGTAGCGGAGACAGGTGCAGTTGCATCACGCGGCGCTTGGTTGCCTGGCAAAGGGACAGGCCGTTAGGACGCAGCGCCGCGCCGTCGCCGTGGCAACGGCTAATCCTGCCTAGCAACGGCCCGCGGGTGAAACTTTTTTTTTCTTTTTTTTTAAATCAGGGTATTGTACCTGGTTTTGTCTCTGGTGGAGATCAAGAGACCTGGGGGGAAGATTGTTTTCTTTTTCCTTCATTTTTCCTTCTTTTTGCTCAAGTGAGCTGCTGTCACCCAGCATCGGGAGGTGAAATGAGCATGGGATTTCCATGAGCGATGGAGTAACCGCAGTCCCCCTGCAGCACAGGCCTTGGCTCAGCCTATACCAACTTTTGGCTAACGCGGCAGTCTACAAAATATTTTCTGTAGTACCACTGTATAAATTTTTTTTTGTTTTTTCCATTCATTTTTCCCTGTTCCCACCAATTTCCCTTCTGCTGTGCTTTGCCGAAGGACAGATAAGTAATTTGGGTAATTGCATTACAATAGTAATTCAAATATTTGAGCGAGATTTATTTCCAGAGCCTTACTTTATCATCTGCCTTGCCTTTCTGTTCCTTATGGATCTGCTAACTGCGCCGGTGTGGATTTATGCAGGGGCTCTCGCTTCACGTAGCACTTTAGTATCCATCCCGCATGGAGCGGGCAGGATTTTGATTCTTCCAATCCCCGAAAGAAAAATTCCAGCAGCCTCATGCTGCCCCGCGTGGAGCAGCCCCAAACCCCCTGCTCCGAGGCGCTTCCAAACTGTGCTGGGTGCCCGAGGGCCCTTGGAGAGACCGCTGTGCCGTCCCGCGGTCCCGGGCAAGCGCGCCGCTGCCTGCGGGCTGCGGGAGAGCGAGGGGCATCGAAACACCCCCAGGGAGCCCCGGGACTGCAGGGGAGCTTGGGAATGAGGGATTGCGGGAATGAGCCCAGCATTCCTGACCCAGGAGACTGAGGGCCCGGCAGAGTGGTGGCCTCCACATCGCGGTTCGCCCCGGGTGCTGCAGCGGCCCCACCGTCAGAGGAAGCGTGATCCTGGCGTGGCCTTCTCAGACGTTGACATAACTCATCTGCTGACGCCTGCTGCGAGACATCAACGCCAGGCTCATCTAGGCCAGCGGTTGAATTAATTTCATCGTACACTAGCAGATAAATAGCAAAAGCGCTTTGGGAGTTTATTTCTAATATTTTCAGCGTGGAGCTGAAATTGCCTGCGTATCTACAAAAGCCGTAATCCTGTGTGCGCCCAATGGGTTCTGCACTGGGCATCCTCTTCGTTGCCTCTCCTGAGCAGCGTGTTGGCATCACACGCGGCTCAGAAGGAGTTTTTTCTGATTGCGAGATAATGTATTTGGAAAACAAAACTTGGATGGCCAAATTCTGGCACATTTGCTTATCTGAGGCCTATGACTGGGAGAAACGGTATCATCTGATATTAATGACATATATCCAGAAGAACATAACATAGGATCCTTGGAGGAAGTGAATTAATCAAAGGAGTTACAAGGTCTATGAGGATGTGTTGGTGCGACTCCATGGGGACAAATTGACCTAGTGCGTGTCTTTATCAGATGTTTTGGAAGAATAAGGATACACAAATGAATCACATGTTCTGCCTAGTACCTGCGTAAGCAGCTTAGCGGTGAGTGGAGCACGGAGTGGAGGAAAGTTTTATAAAAATACCCCAACCAAGACGGTTGCTGAACATACAAATTCCCCTTTTCTGAGAAGAATTAACTACATGAGATAACGTAGCTTTACAACATTCATAGCGTGTCCTGCCTAGATACAGAAGGCAGGACTTTTTTATGAAGGAGTTTTACAAAGCAAACCCACATATTTCGATGGCTGACTCAGTGTTATACTAGTTTCATTTGAGATTAGACATATGACTCAAAGCAGGAAGCCGAAGGATTAAGTTGGGCTCCATGGTGTAGAAGACCGTGGTTTGGGAGATGACACCAGCAGTGTTTTTGTGCATGAGGAGGAACATCAGACTGAATTGTCTGAACTGCTAGTGCTTCTTTGAGGGCAAGGAAGATTATCAGTGAGCTTTAAGAAGAAAATAATAATGCAGATAACTTAAATTTTATGTGTTAAATTTTGCATATGTATTCTTTAAAAAAATAAAATCCGCTCACATGGCAAAAAGAATTGACTTTTTATTTAGCTCTCTAAGATAGATTTCAAGGGTGAGCTGTAACATAGCGTGCTAAAGTAAAAACGCACTCCTGTGTGAGGAAATATGTGTGCTTTAGTCTAAGTGTGTTTCTTTTTAAATATTTACAGTTCTGTTGGCAATAGCAACCTTGAAATATATTTATAGACACAAACTTGGTTAAGTAACTATGCAAGTCAGTGCCCTGCTATTTCATGTGGATGTTTCACCTTCAGTTTTCTGCCTTTATACTGAACTATAGATGTGATTTTTGTCTTTTTAGTGTTTTGAGGAGATCTTGAAATGGATTTTTCCTTTCTCTTGAATGTGTTATGTCAGGCTAGTTCTCAATTATTTCCAGAGTTTTCAAAGTAAGAGAAATACTGTCAAGAAATGTAATCTAAAATACCAAATACCATTAGCTTCATTAAATGAATAAGTTATTGAAGATTTCCATGATCTTTTAGGAGTGTTGGCTAGATCACTTTATAGACTCTATCACTTCTAGTGTATTTTTCCATGGCGTTTTTTTTTTTTTCCAATGTGTTTTCCTAATTCAGTTTGTTAAACCAGTGGCCATATAACCGATGAAACTGCAAATGTGCCTGAGGTATAAACTAAAGAGTGGTTTCTTCCTTGCATTGCCCTGGTCTGGCTGTTACTAAAAGCTTCATCTGGTTATTCTTTCTTGTCGGAGTCTTTGGGTGACCTGGCTAAGCTCTGCTTTAGGAGACCTGAGAGCCCAGGTAGCTTCTTCTCAGCCTTAGACACGGAGTCAGCCCATGTGTGTTAAAGCACTAGGAAAGACCTGATGCAACAAGAAGTCACTAGAGTCCCCACCGCAGCAAGTGCGCTTTATGTCACCTCTTAGAGCAATTCAAAAAATTTGGAGTGGCTTCTATTTTACAGAATTAAACCTTTTATCACTATTTATTCTTGCTACTGTTTGCTTCCCTAAAAACATGATGTGCTCCTTAAATGCTAATCCCTTCTCCAGTGTCTTGTCTTTCAGTATCTGTGTCTGATGGAGACGACTTGCCGAGCAGCCCAGTGCAGCGACAGGGCTTTGCGGCGGTGCGAGCTCCGCTGCCCGAGCAGTGCTGGGCGCCAAGCACGGCAGCTGCTCACTGATTATTCAGGAATAATAGTGTGGGGAGGGACTTTGTGGTCGTAAACTTGTGTTTAACTTTTGGAGTTTATTAGCAGAGATGCAATAGAATTTCCTAAAACCAGAATTTTGACAAATAACATCAGCAAACGGGATTCATTATCGCTTCAGTTGCTGAAGTAAAAGGCTGGAGTGGAGGCCCGAGAACATCTCCTTGGCATTTACATTTTGAATTTGAAATCTTTTAAGACAGCCAGTATCCGATCTTGTTGCTCCTGGTGCTGCCTTGCTGTCGCGTGCGGAGCTGAGGCTGCGAGGCGGCCGTGCTGCGCAGCTCGCGCTTTGCTCGGCTCGGGCTCCGCGTGGCCCCAGGCGCTGCCAGAGGAAACCTCCTAGCTGGGCTGTGGCTCCCATGCACCGTCCACGCGGGGTTCGCACGCAGCCTGGGAAGCATGAGAGCCTTCTGAAGCTCTTGTGCAAATCCGCAAAGGTAACTCGTTTAAATTTGTTCACTCCTTTTAGTGAGTTGGGTGTTTGACGGTTGCTGAAAACCCACCACATGACAGGTCAGGTTAACTGGTGCTCTCTGCCAGCCCGCACCCATATCCAGGTCTCACTTAGCCAGTTGAAGGCGTTGGTGGTTTGAGTGTAGTTGTCCTTCCCGGAGTATTCCTTCCTGCCTGCCTCCGCTTGGAGCCTGCGCTGTGGTGTGAACAACAGGTGTGGGAACGTGCCCATGCGACTGATGAGACGTCAGGCAGTCGCGCCATGTGCAGCGCGGTTCGTCACCCTGCCGCGGGAGGACTTTTCCTTCCCCGAGCATTACTATTGTTGTTGTAGGTCTTCGGCTTGGAAAACTGCTGTTAGCAAAGCAACTCTCTTGTTGTTGGCAGGGTTTGGGTTTCCTGCTCTTTTCCTAAAACTG
>NW_010588191.1:0-37739 GCF_000705375.1 Tinamus guttatus | reverse complement strand
AGGGTCCCTGGGGCGGTCGCTGCTCACTGAGGGTGCCAGGGGCTGGCGTTGCTCACTGAGGGTGCCAGGGGCCGGCGTTGCTCACTGAGGGTGCCAGGGGCCGGCGTTGCTCACTGAGGGTGCCGGGGGCCGGCGCTGCCCGCGCCGCCCTCCTGTGAGGGCCGGGCGTGGGCGCCATGTCGCCCGCGCCGCCTGCGCACCGCTGTGGAGGAGCTCCTCGAGCAACGCTTAGGCCATTCTCCGGCTCCACAATGAAATGCTAGTTATTAGCAGTAACTGTGTGAGAGCAGCCCCGTTGTGGGGGCGCTGGCCATCCTTCCCGGCACCCAAACAGCGTGGAAGGCAGGGGGAAGCCGTGGCCAGGGAAGCCCGAGTGCTGGCACCAATTACCCCTGTGATTACTAAAAGAGGATTTTAATTTCAAGGCCAAAAAGAGTGGGGAGTGGGTAAAAGGATTTGCCATGAGATTATAGGACCTAAAAGCGCCTTTCTTTTGTTAGGGAAATAATTCACCAGTTTTTGCCTGAGCCGGTGAGACAATCCAGTTTAGTGGCTGAAGTAGGAGATCTGTGTCGTGTTGCTTTTTAAGATTCTTTAACTAAGTTGATCCCCAGTTGCATTTGTTAGTGCTTCCTGCAAAATCAAAGTGTTTTCAACAAACAAACAAAAACGCTGAGGAAAGCTGTAGGCTCATCAAAAGGCCTGTTGTTTTTTTCAGGAAGCTTATTTGTATTCTTTAAAAAGAGAGCCAAGGAAAGGAGGCAGATTGAACTCCCTCCTTTCTGCAGGGAAAACTTTTTTCCTTCTGGTTACGATGAGACCAGCTCTAGCGTCACCCTTTCACCACGAATAGCATAGATGGGTTCCAGTGCATTTTTTGCACTTGTTGGCTTGCTCAGAGATGCAAATCAGGTGTTTCCTACTTCATTTGAAAGCCCCGTCTCCTGTCAGGGCAACAGTGTGGGTAGTTCTCTTCCTCTGGGAAGAAAAGAGGAGTGGTAAGCCTGGTTGCCCTATTGAAGGAGAGTATGATATGCATTGATGTAACGTTTAGTGTAAGTTTCTGGCACTGTGGACAGCAGCTTGCTTGGAGACAGAAGAAAAAAGAGGATTTTCCCCCTTCCCTCTCCTTCAAGAAAGAACATTATAAAATTAGTTAAACACGTAGATATTGTGGCTTTCCTACAGAATGTCTTTAGTATATTAATGACTACAAGATTGTGTGAAAGGATGAGTCTTTTTCTCCCCTCCCCAAGAGGGGGAAGAACAATCTCTTGGGATGGCTCACAGTCAAGAAGTGTGAAGAGGTCATAAATTATCTAAAACCAGTCTTTTTTGTTTCCTGTTTTTTAATGGAACTTCTCTGTGTGAAATATCCATTTAGGGAAGCTTGAAAGCATGCTTTCTGTTGGCGGTGCTCACAACCTAGGAGGGTTTCTCAGTGTGATGGAGGTCAGCGAGTTGTGCCCTGCCCTTGATTTCTCTTGTTGCCATGCTTCACACAAGGCCTTGGTAAACCTGCTTTCATAGGCAAATGCTGCACTGCACTGCACTATGGCATGACAGTTTCACACGCCTCTTCTTGCCGCTCAGGCTGGTATTGTTCCAGTAATGGGAAGGATGGAATTGTGTGCTGGGAAGCCTCTTTTTAATAGTGGAAACCATTTTTTTTCTCTAATTAGAGATAATAAAATAGGACATCTTGCTAACTGTTTTTGAAGCCGAGCACTTCTCTTTAGGCTAGCAGCTGATAAATACATAAATTTCTGTTCCTTTTGTTTTTTGGATTTTTTTGTTTTTGTTCCACTATGTTGCAGTTGTATAGTCTACTGAATCTGACCTGCTTCTTTCTAGCCTTTACAGCCTATTCTAGAGTCTCTGCAAGAAAAGAGGAAAAGAGAGATGGAGACCAACTCACCAGTGAGTCTTTCCCACATGGATTGATTAAGAAAATTAAGGTCTTGTGCTGTCCATGGACTTGTCTAGTGAGTTTGATAAGGCTTTAGTTTTAAAGCTGTCCCATGCTGAGATGCTAAAAGCGCTGTACAATAGCAATAAGGTTTTAAAAATAAAATTAATAAATACAAAAGGAATCCAGTTGAGGAGATTATGTGGAGGAGAGTTAAGGCATGAGTTGGCAATGGCAGAATGGCAATTTCTTGTTGAGCAAAGAGTTTTAAAAAGGGTAAAGAATGCACTCTAAGATAAGAACAATTTCTGCTAACACAATCCAAGTTCTGCTTCATATCAAGTCTTTTTCTCTTTCTTTCTTTCTTTCTTTCTTTCTTTCTTTCTTTCTTTCTTTCTTTCTTTCTTTCTTTCTTTCTTTCTTTCTTTCTTTCTTTCTTTCCTTTTTTTTTTCTAATCTAAAGTATAGACACAGCGATTTCTAAAAAGGAGTGTGTGGTGTATGCCAGTTGAATTGAGAGTCACAGATGGTACTTTCTGCACCTAGCATAGGTAGCCATCTGAATGGTTCAAAATTGCGAATGGCTCTACTTGGCTGCTTTCTAATTCTCAGTATGTTTGCTTTCAGTCCCTGGTGTGTTGGCTAAAAAATTTGGTGACGTACCTCTTTTTACATGAAACCGCAGAAGAAAAGAGACTTGACTCATCAGTGAGGCCACCAACATAAAAATTACCTGGAGTGGTGTGACAAATAGTTTGTTTCCATTTTTTTCCCCACGATTTGTCAGAAATTATATTAACACAGGAAAAAATATTTCTGCTTAATTGGTTGTAGTAAATGGATGCACTATAAATTAATTGCCTCTTTAATGTTTAAAAGGTTATGTCCCATTCATTTTATGACTGATTAGTATCATTTCACTAGAATGAGTAAGCTCGAGGTCATCTGATGTTTGGAAAGCATAGTTTGTTACTTTCTGTGATTTGCTGCTTTATAGGGCACAAAGGAAATGTGAGGATGTCAGAGTGTCAGTGTCTCTTTCCAAACAGCAGTGAACCATAATTAATTGTTTCCTGTAATCTAACTCATTGATTTTTCCATATTTGAGGTGATCCAAGGAACAGCTTTACTCCAGGGATTAATTACAGAGAGAGAGTGAGAGCACACATACACTTATGAACATATTTTTGCTAGTTGATACTAGTGAGGAGTCTTTGTAACCACGTGGAGGGTACTGAATGAATTGGAAGAGGAATTAGACAGTCTCTGGCAGTTAACCATGTTCATCCTTTGCAACTCATTTTGGTGCCCACAAAGGCTGCTGTTTTCATTAGTGAAATACCTCAGTCTTCGGAGTTGCTGGCAAGCAGATGGACCTTTCAGAACTTTTTGGTTTGATTTTTTAGTTTTTTTTTCTTTAATCTTCTTGAACATTATCAAGAAAGGGTAAATCGGGGCCAGTGGCTGCGATATCACTTCCCCATACAAAATTCCCAAGAAATTAGTGGGATTGGATGAAATAAAGTGTATTCTGGAAGAACTCTCAGTGGCTCAGGCTGTCTCTGGATTTTTGTGTTTTGGTACAAGGCATTACCAAATGACTGTTCAACCATGTTGAAGAAGTGAGCTGTAGATATTTGCTTTGAGTGTAGTTTCTTTTTTTAATTTGTTAATTTTTTTTCAACCTTCCCCACATGCAACTGCAGTGGACAAAATAGAGAAGTAGAAATCGGTATCTTGCGGAAAAAGCAATTGCCTGCCTGTCTTCACCTCTCCTTGAACAGTCTTTACTTCTACCCCTCTGCTTTTTCTATTGCAGACTCCAATGTGAAGGATGATTTTTCTCTTTTTTTTTTGAAAAGCCATTTCTTACAGAATCATCTTCTGCTTCTGGAAAAACAGCTGAGAAGCAGCAGCAAACAGGAGAATTTCGACTAGGTAGCTGATTCCACAAATGAAGCTTATATTGATTGAAATAAGAGTTGTAAAAATTTCTGGAAGGATATGTAGTCTCCTTTCTGATGAAGGTGTAACGTGATCAGTCGTGTGAAAAATCACTGGCTTAGAGCTAGAATCTTTACTTCTTGCTATAAACTATGTGAAGATCAGCTTTTCTTTTTCTAAATGTGTTCCTTCATGCAGGTAATATTGTAAGTTGAGAATGTTATTAGAACACTATTAAATAAAATGGTTGTATTCTCAACAGGCTAAACAACTGTTCTGGGAGGTAAGGATTAGGGATAAATTAGGGATGCACACTGAATTTTATTTCCTATTACAAGTGGGTGGTTTATGTTTCAGCTAAGATGAAAGTGGCTAAAGATAATTCAAAATGAAAAAATGAAGTCCCCAGAGTATTTGTTTACAATTAGATTTGCAGAATGTGTGAAATTTTCTCATGGTAATTAGAAGGTACTAGTGGTTGGGTGCTGTGGTTATTGCTACTATAAAAAGAGCAAATGATAATCTGAGACCTACAGATTACATATAGTTCCTTATCAAAGTTCCTTGAAGGTTCTCAATTTTGGCAGAGGGCATCAGGAGGGAAAAAACTTGCAATGTACACAGGAAGTATTAGTTGTTCTTCCCCTTAATCTTAAGGCTTGATTGAGATGAAGAAAATTCCCATCTTCTCCTTTCTGAATTGGACACATGGGATAGGATAAATGGCCACATTTAAATTCTGCTGTTGGGTGGAGAGCACATTTCAGTTGTGTTTCGGATTTTAATTCTGCATCCAACCTGGGACAACTGGCATGTGTTTGTGAGAAACGCTGAACTCCTGTAAACGCGAGTAATGCTGCTCGGTGTCACGGTGTGAGAAGTCTTCGCGCCGCCACAGTGCGGGGTGTAAGTGAGGTGGGAGGCTGAGCGTCTGGTGGCTGGTCCAGGCCCTGCCGTGGCCTTAGGGAGTGCTTTGTTACCTCTCTGGAAGTGTAAGTGGGAGCTCTGTAGTTGAGAGGATTGGTTAACTAACGTCCCTTCGGTATTTCTGGTTGCCAAAAAATACTGTGTTCTCTTTGCTCTTTTGTTACACCTGCAGACCCAAACTGGGAGGCGGAGTAGCTCAGTATCAGGTGCTGTAGTTTCATGTCCTGTGTTGAGGTCTGTCCCTCTCCCATCACTAAAATAAAGCTCTGGATCCTTTAAACTGAGAAATCACAGGAGTATGAAGGAATTAAAACTGTCAAATTTTGATTCAATCTATTTTTCCTTTGCCATGATACTCCCGTTCTAAAACTCTAAAGAAAACATACATTAAGCTTTTCTGTTGATGCTCGCACATACCAACCCTCATATCCCTCATCTTTTTGGGCACGTTTCACTTTGCACATTAAGATCCTCAGGCACTGACCTGTTGGGATATAAGAGAAACCTGTGATTTAGGACTGGTGTGATAGATATGCACAAAGAGGTAGAATTAAGATTAATCAGAAAATGAATTTAAGACCTTCCAAGTATATGAGTACTTGACTTCTGCTTTATTATTATTGTTGTTGTTGTTATTGTTATTATTTCTGCTTTTACATAACTTTCTGACACGTGCATGAGACACTAGTGTATGACGCTGTGACAGCAGAGAAGAGTGCGGTTCTCCAGAGCCTATAAGTACATTCAACTTCCCAGGAAAAAATATCCTCAGCAACTGGGAGAGGTTAAATGTTCCAGGGGAGAGGTTCGCATTTGTTTTGTCCTCTACTTCTGTAATTCCAGAAGCCAGATTAGTTCTGAATCCTCTGAACCACATTCATTCAAGATTAATGAGAAAGACCAAGTACGGAAAATTGCAGTTGGTAAGTGCCTTGGCTTTGAGCAAGTGGTAGAGGGGGAGCTCATATTGGCAGCAACCTGTAGGTCAGACTTAGTTTTGAGTTTCATTATTACTTCAAATTGGTGAAATGAGGAGTCGCTCTGTACCAGATGAGCAAGGAGATTTTCAGCATGTGACTTGAAGCATTCTTGGGTGGACTCACAGACCTCCCCTTCGTTCTCATTTATTTCTATTTCTCTTGAGTTCAAGTTCTCATGTGGTATATGCATATACTTATAGCCTTCTTCATGGTCAAGGTATGTGGGTGTCTTTCAGACTAACAAGCGGTGCATTCTCACTAATGGGTGATGAGCTGTCTCTGGAAGAGGTTTGCATGTCATTATTCTCAAATCCAACTAACTGACAGGCCAAGGGTAAGTCATGGTTAGAAATGTAAGTGGGAGCCTGATGCAGAAAGTATTTGTGAAATTCAGACGGCTCCACCAGAAAAGCTGCTTGAAATTCTGTAAAAATAATAAATGGAGAATACAGGAGTAGAATAGCCCAAATAAACTGAGTCACTTTTGGCTCTTCTAAATTTTGCTCAGCTTCAAATTGGAAGAAATACCTCTTTCAGTAGAGGAAGTTTTTATACTAAGTGATAGCTCTGCTGTTTCAATATGGTTCCGTTACTCAGAGAATTGACATAAAAGTTCTCTAAATCCTTGTCTGGTTTTTAGAGTTAACTATCAGATAGAGCTTTACATGGAGCTGAAAGTGAAGGTATGCTAGACACAGCCAGTTGTTAGGGCTGCTTCATTACCTTCTGCTTGAGATGACTTTTTTTTCTCCTCTAGTGCAATTCTACTGAAGTCAAGATAAAACAGCAATGACCCTCTTTTTCCTCCTCACTTGTTCTGCACAAAACAAACTGGAGAGCTAGATTTCTAATTTTGTAGACCGTAAGAGAGTCAAACTTTCCCACACCAGCCAAATAGGGGCTGCTGCAGGCCCAAGGAGGCCGTGGTCCTCTGTGCACTTGGAGGCTGGAGGCTGCCCAGGAGCAGGATCCTCTCCTGTGCTGGTGTTTTGGAGAACTGCTCTGTGAAGTTCAGATACCTCCTAAGCTTCCCCACCAGTTATTAATTCAGTGCTAGATCATCCAGCAAACATTAGAGCACAATCATGGGACAAGGAGGAAAGTAGCACTACGGCATGCAAAGTAGTCTGCAGTGTTTTTTCTTACTTCAAAATAAAGAAAGCAAAGGAAAATATCAATGTTGGCTGTCGTAAAAGTATACTGCATTGTTCCTGCTTTAACTGCATGCATGCACTTCAAAGGATTTCTCCTTTATCTTATGTGTTGTTGCTTAATGATTATTTATTCCTCACAGAGATCTGTAGGCTAGGTTGGTGGGAATGGATTCCTGTTTTTAACACAAAAGAAGAAAAATAAAACCGAGACAGGAAGGAAGAAGTAACTTGCCTTAATTCACAATGTGATTCAGCTGTAGAGGCAGAATTAGAATTTGAGGCTGATAGCCAGCAACTCCTTATTCCCATTGGAAGCAAATCTTTTTTAATTAAAATTAATGTGGGACGTTTGTCTCAGCATGAATCTCCAAATATATCAGGACTCTTTTCTATTTCAATATTCAGCCTAGAATTATAATGTACTCACAGTAAATGTGTTAAAATATTTAAATACAGGATAGTGACAGATTCGCATTTTACACAGGCTGTCATATCTCAAATAGCAGTCTCTTAGAGCAACAACTCTATAGAAATTAAGGTGTTTTATATGTTGAAATAACAATTTCTCCACTGTCATCCATGAAGATTATTCAGCTCTTGGCAAAGACCAGTATTCTTGCTGAGGGCCACAGAGCCTCACCCTGCAGAAGAGAAGGCTTCATACATCACCTCAGCAATGAGAGACCCCAGAGTACCACAGCAAAGTCATTGATGGCCTCCAAAAGACATTAACATGTTTTTCTTGAAATCAGAAATCACCCTTTTTATCCCCAATTTTTAGAAATGCAAAAAGATTAGCTTATTTATTTATTTTATAATTATCCCACCTACCCTTGTTCTTTCATTTATTTATATTCTTAATTATTTTTAGTGTACACAGTGGCAGGAAGATGGCTTTGGCCATTCAGGAGAATGTAAAGATTTTGCCAACTTTTCACCTTATCCTTCAAAAAGTAACATTAAGTTTTATTTTCAGGTGTTTTGTTTGTGAATAGCTTGACTGTGCAACTTTCTCCTTAATAAAAATTTAGATGTAATCCCTCTGGCAGTTGTGTCATTTAGAAAACTCATTTACAGTGCACAAGAGATCAAAATTTTATTATTCATTCAAAAATGGGTGAGGCACCCAGGAGAAGGCATGAAAGACCCCATGTAGGAGCTTAAAGTCTCGATCCCACATGTCGCAGTAAGTGAGAGATACTGAGAAGCAATAAAAGAGGGAATTACAGAGAAAGGAGAAGCATTACCAGAGTGTTAGATCAGTCCTCATAAATTAAAAATTAGCATTGTAAATTCATAACTCATTTTAAAAATAATGTTTTGTCAATTATGCAAAATTAGGGAAGATGGAATAATGGTTTTATATATTTGAACTCTGCGAAGTAATCCGTTTTCATTAAAATCAGGACATACCTGAACACGCACCTTCCCGGTGTGTTTTGTGTAGCGCCATTAGCCCGTTCCGTGAGGCCTTCCCGTGATTGGAGAGCAGCTCGCTTGGCTGTTGCTAGGCGATGCCTAATTGTGATATTAACGGCCGGCAGCCTCTTGGCAGGGATTGTAAATCTGCTTTTTTCCTTGTTAACAAAATGTATGCATTAGAGCTGCAGCAGTATATAAATGCTTCTGTATTGCTCAAAATTTATAATGTGGGTGATAAATTTGTTAATGTAACCGCAGTTATGCTGCCAGATGTACAGCCTTAACTGCTCTTTGTGCTGCAGTCTTGTTCGTCCATGGCCAGTAATGGCGTTGAAGCTGAATGGAGAGAACTGAACAGGGTAAGGTAATGGTAGAAGCTGCATTCCCTGAAATGGGAAATGGAGATCTAAAAAGCATCATTGAGGATGACTGGCGTAAGGGAGAACTATTCATCTTCCAGCAGCTAGGGGCATGTTATATTCCCACAAAAATAGACTTTTCTTCTTAGGTTCTACCCCTTTCTAAATTTACCTCTAGAGGAATGGTAAAAATTATTCTCTTCTATTGTAGTTGGAACTCCAGTCGTACCTAATGGTAGTGGTCTGAATCCAGACCACTTACATGGGAGCAGCACATGCTTGCCCAGAACAGCTCCCTGTTTCGAGGGCCTTTGACGTGTGGCTTCTGGGGGTTTCTCTTTGATTGCTGCTTTGTTTTCTCCTCCTTTCTGTGCCCTGTTTACCATCGCCCTCTGGACATACTTGGTAACAGCCTTTGGCCTCTGTTTATTGCCTTTCTTCTCTGTTTTCATTATCCCTTAATTGTGGTGCGCAGTCCCACACAACTGAGTTTGTTTTGAATTTTTAGTTGTTTGGGGTTTTTTAATCTATTAATGAGGTCTTTCTGACAAAAAAGGCCTGTGAGAGTTTTTGACAGAGTTGTGAAATACTGCAGCTGTAAAAAAAAATTCATACCCTTTTTTTTTTTTAAGTGTTTAGCTTTAAGAACTGCAGTCTCCCTACTCTAATGTAAATTCCAGCAGACAAAGGATTTATATTTCCTTCTATTTTAAGTCTCTTGAAGCCTACGCACCTTTTAAAGGTGCTATGAGTGTACCGCATGCGTTTTGGGAGGAACACTTAAGGCAGGGGCTCTCACACATTATTGCTCCTGTAAGTTCTTGGCTGGTCGCTGCCAGGAAACCACACTGCTTGGCCAACCAGGTTTTGGGTCAGCCTGGTTTCCAGCAAAAGTTGTGTCCAAATCAGCACATTCCCGTGGAATGTTTCGGTTTTCAGCAAAGTAACATTTTCCTATGGAAAAGCCTTTCTTTCAGAAAAATCACTGCTCCTCAGTCTGGCGGGCTCCCGCGCCTGGGGCCCTGCACCATGCTGAAGTTTCCTACAGGTTGTGTCATCAGAGGAGAACCAGCTAATTGCCTGGCTAGAGTGGAAAACAAGTCCCATTTGTCATTAAAAATTGATAGGAAAGTCCCAGAAATGTTGGATTTGATCAGAGGTGGCTTCTGGTTCTGGGTACCTCTCTTTACAGGAACAAAGGCTCCCGGGTTAGTGCCGTTAGTGTTTAGCTTTCCCAGCAGCTGGTTTCTGACCCGAACATGAACGTTTGCTTTGCTCCTTTGCGCGCTGATGCTACCTTGATAATGATGGATTATTTCAGAGGGAGATTGATCCTGCACTTGGCACACCTGAACTTGGATCACCTGAATAATCTGCTTCTGTTTTATGCACTTTGACCTTATGCTTTTACAGTGCAGGCATCCCTTTGGCTGAGGGTATGCTTGGAATCAGTGTCTTTTCTGCAAATTAAACCAGCGATCCTTAACAGGTGACTGTTGGTGCGTCCATATCTCTTCTTACTCTTAAACTATTCCAACTCATGTTCTTGTGACATGTTATTTGAAACTCCAGGTCTTTGTGATTCGTCCAAGCCAAAAAAACAAAATATGTATATTCCAACTCATGTTCTTGTGACATGTTAATTTGAAATTCCAGATCTTTGTGATTCATCCAAGCCAAAAAAATAAAATATGTATATTTGTGTGTGTGTGAAAGCTGTGTTTGTTTCTGCACTGAGAGATTAAGTCAATCCAAACCTATGTGTAACAAAAATACCTTCAGCCACAAATGTCTTTGCATGGTTTTATAAGAGTTCTTTGAACTAGTTACTACTTTTCTTCTAGTAAGAAAAGTTTTAGAGACTGATTTTAGTCAGAATGCTTGTCTAATAAGTTTGGAGGGAGGGGGAATGCTGCAACTGATAATGCTAGTTGTATAGGTGTTATGTCTTATTCACAGCATGTGTTTATTACAAATGAAATTTTTAAAAAAAGATTTTGGATTTATTTTGCTTGGATACAGCATGTGCTGCTAACTTCTACAGGAAGTCACAGCTCTCCAGTAACTTAAAAGCTAAAAAGAAGTAATAGTTCATGTTAAAAAATGTTCATGATTGCCCGAATGGCTTTTTATTACAGATGGTCTTTAGAAGAATGAACTTTTCAAATGGTTTCTTAATCTGGAACAGGAGGAAGCAGTTTTTGAACACTTTAAAGTCAGAGATAGTTTAACTCTGTCATTTGTCAACTTAAAATACATTTTAATAATTAATACCATCTGAGATCTAAGATCTGATGTGTAGGGGTTTGGGAAGAGAAAGACAACGTATCCAACACTGATAAGACTTAGCTAAACTTCAGCAAAGCCCTGCAAGCACAAAAGTTTGTTTGAAGGAACTCAGTGGTGCCTGTGGTACGTTATTTACAGACTTGAATTCTTTACCTTCCTTCCCTGAGAAGGCAGAGTTAATTTTCTTGGTTCATGAGGGTTTGTGCTGGATCAAATGGACCTTTTTCCGAGTTGGAAAATGCAGATAAATCACTGTTACTTTGTTTCTTTAGTAGAGACATTTTGTCTATTCAAATATATGAAAGTTTTCCCTATCCTTTCTTTAACCCCCCTTCCACCCATGTACAAGAATAGTATGGTCTAGGAGTAAATTTTTTACTACAGTTTCATTTCATAATTCCACTATTTTTTACTTGAGCTTTTGATACTTATAGACATGTCATTCTATAAATTCTGACTTCTGCAGCACATTGGTACAATATGAAGACTACATTATTGCTTTCTACTTGTAGCTTAACATGTGCTGTTCCAAAGACTATTGTCTGGACTCTGCATGGGCTATAAAAATGTGGCTCTATTCTACACAAGTGTGAATGCCTTCAACAGCCCTTGACCTTCATGTGAGTTGAGGAGCTGCACTTGAAGGCCTGAAACTCACTCTGAGCAATGCAAACAATTGCCACGCTAAGCTGTGTGGAGCGAGGGTGCTTGTTTAGACGAGTGCATGCCCCAGTGCACTCTAGCACTTATGAATGTGGGCCTACTTAACTTGCTTTTGGTCATTTTGGTCTCTTTCTCTGTCTTTCAACTCTCCTTTTTGTTCAGGGGTATAGAAGGCTTTTATTACTCATGTAATTGCCTTGAATCCTTTTACAGTCCATATTTTAACACTTTATTTAAATGAGCCACACAGTGAAGTTTTTATATGTTAGCACAAGGGTCTCTGCAGAATAATTAAAAAAGTAGTGTGTGCTGTTTTTATATGGCATTTTATCAGAAGTTTGCTAGTGTTGTAAACGTGATGGACAACATCTGTTTTCCCTTTCAGTGCTTTTTGTGTACTGATTGCCTACTCAGAAGAAGAGAAGAGTAACTTTGAATAGAAATTGTGCCTGTGGCTTGCTTTGCATTTTCCTTCCAAAGATGAAGGTGATAAAGGCAGGGTTATTTTATAATACTCTTATTGAAGGATATTTGGTCTCTTGCTTTGAATTTGGGCATAGGGTAATCCTTTATATGCTGATAATTTCTTTTTATTGTACTAATTTCAAGAAAAGTTTAGTGTTTTAAAATTTATGTGATTCTCTTTAAGCCTTAGAGGACTATTTGAAGTCTGTTTCACAACTGTAGAAAAGATCAACCAGCAGTCAGTCTCTTCCAGCTTCCTCAACAGTGCTATAACCAATCTGTGTGGTTTTAGTTATTTCCCCTAGATACTGTGCGTTTAAAATACTATGTGAGAACCTTAGCATGTAGCCAGTGAGCTCTTAGGTATGATGCCTTTTGCACTGAGGACTCCCCTCCAAACAACGAGACCTGGAGGCACCCGTGTGTGGATTTCCTGTGGAGATAATGAGCTGTGCAGTAGTGGAAGGAGGGGCGTATTTGGCAGAAGTAAATTACATTGTTATGAAAAGTGCAAGGTTGCCTTTTATGTCGAGGAAGCTTGGTTTCTCTTCATTTTTTTCCTGAGTAGCTCCACACAGTAAATAGCGTAATGCTGTATATGTTTGTGTCTTGGAGAGCTGTATGGCGTTGGGAAGCTCCCCGCAGACTCTTCTTGCTTTGCATTCTTTTCTGCTGGATCTCCTGCTGTAGTTTGGGCGTCTTGTGAAGTACCCCAGGCTAAAGCGGCTGTTAGTTTTATATACATATATATTTATAGCATTCTCTGAGGAGCAATTGGGTAGAGTTGCTGTTTGTATAAAAAGCACATAATGTTAGGAAGTTGGTTTTGTTGCCCTGATTAGGGCTTCTCATATTGACATTCTCCATTCCTGTAGGAAGGACAACTCTTTGTCTTTAGCAGAGGCTGTGGCAAGGGGTGTGTTGGTGTTACATCTCCGGCTGTCTTAGCTGCTGTTTACCTCACAGATACTCCATCAAAATACATCTGCAAAACCTATTTTGCTTGGTCACTGTATAACAGTATCACTCTTCTTATATCCCTCCAGTGCCTCCCATGTTTCCATCCTTATAGACAAAATCTCCCTTCACCTTCAGAACCGTGCACAGCCTCCCCTTGCATCGCGTGTCCTCTCTCCCGGGCTCCCTCGGGTTTGTCTTTGCCAGCAAGGTGGATGCTTCATTGCCAAACAGCAGCACTTCCCAACAAGCGCCTCTGCGTATGCTGCTGCTGCTGCTCCTTGTTCTCTGCATCTGTGGAGAACACGTTGCCTTCCTCGAGCTCCCTCCTTGAAATGCCTTGCTCTGCAACATGGACCAGGACGAGGGAAGTCCCCTGGCAGCTGCAGACTGTCCTGCCAGGGCTTTATGTTCTCCTGTCTGTTTGCTGGCTTACTTGGACGGCTTTTGAGGTTGTTTGAAGGGAGGCCATTTCTTCCCCCTCCACATGGCATTGACTCTAGCGCCGCGGGCCTTCTCCTACACAGTGCCTCCAAACTAAAAACACGCTCTGTCCATTGAGGGGTCGCAGAGAGGACAGCCCCAAGCGCCAGCGCGAGCAGGGGCTGCGTAAAGGCCAGGGCAGGCGAGGGCTGCAGGCGTCCAGCCACGCTGATGGACAAAATGGTGACAGTTGAAGGAGCCGCGGGCCGGCCTGTTTCCAGCGCAGCTCGCGTGTGGAGAGATGGGTCCCACCGAGCGTGGCGCTCGCGAGGACGCGGCCCTCCTGCGCAGACACGGCAGCTGAGCGGCGCTCGGCCACCGCTTCCACGTGTCGGTGCCTCAGCTCGAGGGGCGGGTTGGTAGGGCTGAGCAAAAGCTATAAAGCATTTTGGTTTTTTAGCAGATGGCTTTGAAAAGAGTCATATATTGTGCTGTACTGTGAAATCAGTAAATATTTTTGACATTGATTTGTTTCTTTTATTTATTTATTTATTTTGAGCTGCCTTTTTTCTCCCTTCCTCTAAATTGGAGCGTGGGTGTGTGAGGATGCTGAGGATTTTTTACTCTTGTGAGGAGAATGTGAATCTTGAATCAAATTAACCTATTTTTCAAGTTAAATTTAAGGCCCTTGCTTGAAGGCAAACATGCCATGAAGTTACATTAGCTTTAAAAACAAAATGGATTTTGTACAAATAGTGACTTGTAATTATTAAATGTAAATGAGATTTTCTTTACACTTATTTCTTATTACCTTTAGCACATCAGGTCCACCCATTTGGCCAGGAAGCACCTTTTTCAAGAGAAATGGAGCCCTTCTACAAGGTAGGTGATGGATGCTACATCTTGGAGTAACTGCTCTACTTAACAAATCCCTCTTGCAAATTGCAGTTTTTAAAATATTCACGGGGGAAGAAATGATCGGTTTTTATTTTCATTATTTAATGTGTTTCCTTTTTTTGTGTATCTGATGGTATTAAAATGGTGGTTTATGAAAGCTGCTGCTTTTTTTTGCCTTTTTTTTTTCCCTCAGATTATTATTTACTTACTGTAAACTAAGGCAAAGTGTTTGGGTTTTTTTTTATTTGTGCGGAGTGCCCAGAAGAAATGTGTGAAGAACAGGAATAGCTGTCTGGATGAGGCAGGCCTGTCTTTGGAGAGAGTCCCGTTCTCTTAACCCCTAATTGTGCTGATTGATAGAAAAATGTCCCCTATTAGTAGGGAACCCTTGCGGTGCTGAAAACAATGTCAGAAGATTTATCTCAAGAAACCCACCAGGTTTAAAGGTGTTTATGTTCATAGGGGAATTTGAAAGACGTTAGTAGATGGGCAATATAAACCAAAGCTGTGCATGGAGAGCTTTCCTAGCTGTTTTTCTGTCTATTTTTATCAGATTTTTCAAGCTTATTATTCATTACTAGGTGTGTTTACATTCCTAGTATTGACTACATAGATTTCCCCTTATTCTTAACAGTATTGTCTTAGATACACACAAGGATGGCTGTTTCCCCAAACTTTGCATTTGCGTATGGTGCAAGATTAACTTAGACCCTTTTGGATAACTTTGCAATTTTTGCAAGTATTTGCCCATGAAGTTTTGTGCACGTTCTTATGGTGCCAAGAGTTTTATGGCCTGCTTTCTGGCAGAAAATACTGTTCAATGTTCTCCAGAGCATTTATCCAAATTTCTTATGATGAAGCCTTACTCATAACTAGATTCACAACCATATAATTGGCAAGAAATACTGCTCATCTTCCACATCCCAAAGTAATCCAGCATCCATAGTTTGCGAATATTTTTCGACTGATTTCTTGAACATATCTATGAATTTGCATCATTAAATTATCTAAGACTCATGCTGAGATTTATTCAAACATATTTGAAATACATTAAAAGATTCTGATTATTTCCTAAAACTGGGAGGTGGTATAAAATGTAGTGTTTGGAATCTTTTGATTTTGGTCTGTCTGGGATGGCTTCGCTGTCTTTGTGGTGTTTCCTACTGGAAAGGACTGAAGAAAAGGGAAAAAAAAATCCTTGTGAAAAGATAGGATTGTTGAACGATTTTTGTTTCTAAAGGTGTTCCAGCGCATATACAATCTCTGTAATTTGGCTTCATAAAATGTGAGATATTCTGTCAAGTCTCTACTGTGTAAGTGTTCAGCAACCTCTTGTTACAATGCAGGATCTTTAGGAATTAAGAGTGGCTGTTTTGTAGATTTCCATATCTCAGTAGTTTGTGAAGTCATCTCTTAACATGTCCTGGTTTTAATTTTAAAGCAAGAAAATAACCCAAATGGTCTCTCTGTGTGTTTTTTTTTTCCCCCTTTCAAAGTACTCTTTCATGTGCAAGTCTCAAGGAAATAAGAAATTTGCCTCTGCTGCTTCTGGTTGCCTTTTCCCCAAAAGCTGCGTAAAGGAGTGCTAGTGAGTGCAGGCAAATTTCATCGCATGAGGCCATGGAGAAGCTTCTCAGGTCCTTCCTGAGGACCATCCCTTTTACCAGTCCCCTTATGTTTGGCTTAATGCATATAAGAGACTGAAAAATGACTTAAATATCAGTTGCAAATTATATTACTGCCTTTGGATTTTCAAAAGTTTAACAACAAAGGGATTTAAAATTATTTGATACGTGCTTTACTGCACATGAAAAGAAGATTCTATTTGTGTTATGGACAGCTATGTAGAATAATATTTGTGTGCACTTGTCACATCTCTTTTCTTGTAAATTGTTAAGGGAAATGCTCATTTGGTTTGGGGAAGATAAAAAAAAACACAATGTAAGTAGTGCTTTTTCAGCCAAGGTGGACTAACAAACTCTATCTTTTTCCATTCATTTTGTACCTAAATTGTTTGGCAAAGTAATTTTAATATTGTAAAGTATTTAACGTATCCCTCCAGAGAAAGAGTGACTGAAAAACTAGTTATCCCTAGACATCGAAATAGCAAAGGAAGAGAATGGGAGGGTATAATTCATCATAGCTGTTCTGTGTCCTTAATGTCTTTGACATGACCAGGATTAATTCTCTGTTCTTTGCTGGCTATCTTTACTTACCTCTACTTTGTTCAAAACTATTTAACTATTGTCCTAAAGTGCTGTGCCCTGTGACTTTACTGGATATAAGATGACTTCATCCGTGGGGCTTTTTTGTCTTTATTTCTTTGAGGATTATGGTACTATGGTTTCTGACAAGATCTCTGGTCAGAATACTTTTCCTGTTGTGTAAGTCACCTGCTCTAAGTGCTTTTTAAAATGATGTCCTCCTAGTAGTTGAGAATTGTTCCTTATATCATTGTGCTCTTTTTTTCTTCTTGTGAAATCCCATGTAGAACTTGAAAGGATATGGACAGGATCTTTAGCCTTCCAAGATTCTGACACCTTCTCTCAAAACTTGTTTGCGAGTCGGTGGGCATTGCCTCATTCTAGCTGTCAGGATTCTCAGAGAACATGCAGTATTTTGCTCTTTCTGCCTTAACTTTTCTCTCTAGTTTTCTGTACCTTGTTATTGTACGTCCTAGTTTGGTATAAAATTGTCACTTAATTTTTTTAATCTTCTGTGTTGGAGCTTTTGTTGCTGTTGCTTCTTCTTTGTTCAGCTACCTTAAAGCTTCCATTTTTGTTTCACACAACATGTGACAGAAGGAATCTGTGCGGTAGGAAAGACCCAGAGGTCTGCTAAGCTCTTTCACAACTTGTGCTAGCGTGTGGGTGAGGACACGTACATAGTAGTTTTGAGGCCTTGAAGCTAACGCATCATGTTCAGGTAAGATCTTTGCTTTTCCTGCTCTGATTTTGGGTGTTAAACCCATGTTGAAGCCTTGGGGATGCAGTTGTTCAGGGATAAATGGCAATAATTTAAACTACTTCTTGAGTGTTTGTCTACTTTGCTTTCAATATCTCAAACATTCTCTATAAACAAGTTAAAACTGCAAGTTAACTTTAGCAGTAGTCATGTGTAAATTCCAGCTGCTAGCCGAGTACCAGCTGTGAAATGTACCTGGACTCTGTAAGGTTTCCTGTTCTGTTTCTTAAATAACTCTAACCGTCCATAGCTAACTGTACCCAAAAATCTCTGAGTGAGAGAGAACTTTATTTTGGAAAAAATAAATTGAATTTACCGCTCTTTTTTTTTTTTGGTCTTACTGGTCCTGACACTCCAGTAAAACCAAGTGCAACATATCATTGTGTCTTCTTATATTGATTTTGTTCTGTCCTGATTTGCAAAGAAGTATTCAGAGATGGTGACTGTGGCTGTGATTGCAGCTGGCAGGAGAACAGAGCACAGTATTGTGAAAACAGGTTTGCATACGCTGCTGCTGCCCCTGCTCCTGCTCCTGCGGGGATTGACACAGGAGAGCGAGAACTTTAGACATTGCCCCAGGAGATACAGAAGCCCTGTGACAAGGTGAGGTACTGCCAAAAAGGAAGGTCTCCCCTCTGATTTAAGACAAGCTTAATTCTACTCGTTCTAATGCAGTTCTGGGTTTTAGCTTCCTGGGTCTGGGATTGATCTGCTGACCAAAACCCAGCAGAAGCAAACCCTGCTATAACATGGTAGGTATTTATCGTTCAGGAAAGGAATGAGGAAAAGGAGATAGCCTTCCTTATTGTGACTAGAAAATTCACCTTCTATTACTTCTTCCTACATTTCTTATCAGGTATAGATACAACCATATCTCTGCTATGTGTCTGCTTTTTTGTAAGAATAAAATTCTCCACTTGTTTTTCTGATGATCAATGCAGTTTCCATCTGCTGCCTGTAGATGTGAAAGCGAAAGTATGAACTGCTACTCTAGAGATCTTAGAAAATATTTTTTGTAGACCTGCCCCTTGTATCTGTGAATAAGATTGCAGCATTTGATGAACGGAAGTCAGACTGCACTTTCCTGTAAAGCTGCAATTCCCTTTTAATTAGGAAGAAGCAAAAGTTTGGCCAGAAAAAAACCTTTCCATTTGCAGGAGGAGAGGGAGGAGTGAAGAATCGTGCACTTCCTCAGTACCACCTGGCTGAGAGAGCTCTGCGAACGGAGGCCTTGTCTTGCCGAGAGCTCACAAGTTGCTTTGTTCGCTCCGTACCATCGGCTCCAGGGAACAGTCCATTTTCCATAACAGTGAGAGATTTGATGCTCACACTTAGAGAGTTTGGCCTCTTCCCAGGGAATGCATTTTACAAGACATTTGCACCTCTGACCGGTGCTTCCAACAGCTCGTGCTTCGTTTGCCCTGCTGCAGTAGCCGGAAAGGGCAGGCGCTGCCATTTGGGATTCTTGCAGGAGAGGCAGAGGCCACTGTCCCCAGGAGGTCAGATGCCACAAAGCCAGGATGAGGTGGTGACTCCGGAATTTGTTGCACAGCGAAAGTAGAAACTCGGGCTGCTAATACCTCAGTAAAAGTAAGAGCCTTTGATGCCCTCAGGCTAAGATGTTGGCTTTCAGGTTTTAATTTGCTGATGACTGATACCTGACCATGAAATGAGTCTTTCAGGAAATTACCAAAAAATGCAGCTCTCTCTATTCTTCAATAAGAATTTGATTTATTTAAAACATCAAGAAAATTGCATCCCTAATTCAGAAAGATATTTTTTAGAAAAACTATACTTACCAGACCTGAAGAGTCCTGCATAAAAAGATGAGGGAACAGCTTATTTATGAGCACATACACACATTTATGTGGAGATCTTTTCCTTTAATAGCTGTGGCACTCTTTGAAATGACCAAACAGTCCATTTAATCCATTGTCCATTGAGTAAGAAATGAGAGAGCAGATATGGACTTTCATGTTTCCAAGTATTAGCTATTAATAGAATCTCTTGCTGAAATAAAAATAAGCCAGGGGGAGGATGGAGAAAGGGTGTAACTCTTGTTAGCTTCCCCTATAAAGACTAAATTAGGATCATCTGCTTTCATAAATAAAAATGTCCAGGCTGCTTTTTGTGTTAATTCTGACAATAAAATCATAGCAAAAGAGGAAGTCAGCTTCTGTGGACAAACGTAGCTCCTGCCCGGCTGGCGACGTTGATGCGCAGCCCCACTGTGCAATGCAAGGGATCCATACGTGCTGCTGCCAGGTGAGGTGGGGAAGGGAGGAACAGGAGAGACCTGCAAGACAAAGAGCTTAGTAAGGCTTGTGTGAGTTTAACTTCCAAAATTATATGCCTTACATCTCAAAAGAAAAACTTGGAAAGAAGTCTGTTTTTTTACTGCTACTGAGACATACAAGGAGAAAACAACATGCCAAGGTAGCGTATGTATATGATATAATATTTAAATGTGGCGGTAAACATAGGAGAGGCCAGTAGGTGCAAAAAAGGGGTTGCAAGACCATCATGTTTAGGATCAGTAGACTGAGATGCTCTCATTTATTTATAATACAGCTTTGGGCAAAGCTTTTATGCCCGAGTCCAACTAAGCATTCAAGTCTATTTAGACTTTTCATGTTCCCCAAGAAACTAAAGTCTTTTCTTAGGGTGGGGTTGTAGTTCCTCTGTTTCCTGCCCTATAAAATGATGTTAATAGTGCTTCTCACTACACAGAGCTGTAGGTTTACAAAATATTTATTCTGTGTCATATTCTGAAGCTACAGTAATGGGAGAACCTCAAATATTGGGGATCTAACTGTAAAAAAACACCTATGTTGTCTGTTTGCTTTTACAGGGGAGTATTTTCGTATCTTTTCTAACTTGAAGTTTGAATTAGAGTCCCTACAGTCACGTGTGCGTTTGAAGGTTGACTTTTTACCTCCATAAAGCACTGTTTTGTGTGAAGACTGGGTTTTTTTGAGTGCCTGTTTGGTTCACCTGTGTTCCCTCTCTACTTAAAGAGCCCTGAACTTTTTGACTTCACCAGTTTTCCTCTAATTTGGTGTCTCCCAATTGCCATTCTCCTCTGCTTGAAACTGTTGTGACGTTCTTGCTCTGTGTTTGCTAGTGTATTGGCTTCAGCTGACCTGCTGAGGTAACAGCAATGCTACTACCCCTCTTTGTTACCAAAAAAAAAAAAAAGCTTTTCATTTGCATTGCATTACTATTTAAATCAGCTTTTTTCTTTTTTTCATTTCCCTTCATGTGAAGCGTACCTGACAATCTCTTCAGGAGTTTCCTTTCAGGAAGATGATTCACGTGGAGCCTCCGTGGAGACTGCATATTTGAATAATTTATTTATTATTAGCATTCAGTGTGTTTGCGGTGGTATTATTGAAGAAGTAAAATTAAGTCAGAGGGGCTGTGCAGTGTGTCCCTAAGGGAGTAATTTGCACAGCAGAGCTCTCCTTTGTCTGGGAAGGTGGGTAAGACCCTACTAGACTGTGGGAGCCGTGAGGGTGCTGGGAAGGTGAGTGGTTTGAAACAAGCGCAAAATGGCCTTATCAGCAAATGGATTCCTTAAGAAATAGCAGCAAGGCAGACACAATCTTACAGAACTTTTTACAGAAATTGAGACTTTGGCACAAGATTTTTAGCTCTATGTTCTGTGTGTAGTAGATTCATAGATAAATGTATTATGTATTATCCGTGCAGTGTTTATATAGTATTTTTATTCCTGTTTTTCCAGTTAGGTATGTAACGCCAATGGCAAAACTTGTAGTCTGTTAAGTACCTGAAGCATGGTCACGTTAACGTTGATGGAACCATTACTAATGAAAGGTGGCAGAGAGCCATTTCTGTGGCCAAACACTAAGATGTCTGCACTACCTTTAACTTCTGAAGCTGAAAACCAAGAAATTTGAACTGCAGCAGGCAAATCCTGTTAATGTTACATGGCATTGGGCAGTATATAAAGTAAAGTTTGATTCCAACCTTATTTCATCTTTAAACTCAATGACTTACGTTTTTGGTCTACACAGATGCTTTTGCTGTCTTTGCAGATAGTTGCGTGTTTCACAACAGTCCCTCATAGCAGCTTAGAAGTTATTGCTTGTGAGTGATTCAAGATCAAGTTTACTGACTTTGTTTATTTTCCTTGACAACTAAAGGGTGTGGGTGAGTGCCCTGCGGCAGGTCACACCGCAGCACTAATCTTAGGAGAGGATCCCTGTCCGCGTGCCTGTGTATTTTACCTTCGGTGTGAAGGGTTGTGGCTGTGGCTTAGCACTGACCTTTCCCGTGAGCCAGGGCAAGTACGGAGCAGACTGCCGCTTGGGTGGTGTCTGACAGCAGCAGTGCTCCGAGCGAGGCACGGTTAGGAGGTAGCAGTAACGTTAATGCAATAGCAGAGAAAATAGCACAGGATGTAGTGATTTCTTTTCCCTAGCTGGGAAATTATTGTGATTATTGCCATCAAAATCTCTGGGCTGATGAACTGGAGCATATGCTCCATGCTGAGAATCTGTGACTGTTTGGCATTCCTAAAATGTGAAGGTGGCTGATATTAGAAGTAATCTTGGCTTTCATAATTGTTGATCTGTTTACGAGCACAGCCACAAGAGAGGCAGAAATCTGTGCTTTACATGGAGGAAGATAACTAAAAAAAGAATAATTTTGCAGGAGAGTCACTATGAGCAGTTTTGGTGAGCTGCAGATTGCTGTGAACATGGGAATGCTGTTGTCAGGCTGGGCTGCTCCTTGTCTGCACGTCAGGTTTCCTGGGACAGAACGACACTGAGAGAATTACAGCAGCAGCTCTGTGAGCTCTCAACATGCTGCTCTTGCTGTGACCCAGCTTACGTAATGGGCCGCTATATTTCTGGATCCCTGAGGAAACCAAAGCTTCACAACTAGTAAACAGAAGAAAATTATGAGAAAAACAGCAGTGGTGATCAAGTCCAAGAGATGTTCCTATCTTCTGCTTTTTTTTTTTTAATGTATGTTGTCTGTGTTGACATTGTCTTTAGTTGACAGGGGCAATAACTGTTCATCTATAATGTTCCAAGAACTACTTCCCGCTAGTCAGAGCAAGACTATATGATGCGAGTTAAAGTTTGGCAAGTTTTTAGTTTCATAAAAGGCATTTCTTAACTATCTAGGGAAAAAAAGGACAAATGAATAGGAAAAGTATATTATTAAGAGGACTTATTTTTATTTTAACACTTGAGAAAGCTAAGAGGGGATGTTTAATAGGAAGGATGGCTAGTGTAGACATTTCACTGATGTTTTATTTAAACTAAGTGGGAGAAAATCTGTTGGTTTCAGGTATTGGAATAAAACTTAATTCTTGCAATTTTTCAGTCATATCCTGGTGAATATGCAGAGCTCTGGAATGGCAAAAATCTTATGAACTTAAATCATCTTTGGATATATCACTGCTGCTGTTTATTATAGAAAACTTAAAACTAGTTGGGTCTTTAGGAGGGTAAGAGGCAGGATTTTCTTTCTTCATCAGTGGAATTGCAGTGTGTTCAAAACCCCATAGGCCAACGCGGGGATTCCTTTGGGGGTAAGTGGGTCTCTTTTCAGTTTGCTGTAGCCAGCACTTAGCTGCGTGGCCTTTGGAGCCCGAAGGAGAGCAGTCCTCAAATCATAAGAACTAAGTAAGCTCTGACAGAAGTAATCTTTGTCAGGAGTCCTTAAGATTTTTAAGCTGATAAAATAATTGTTCATCTTTTTAATATGTTTAATAGTGACCACAAATTGGCAGAAAAAAATGACATTATTTTATATTATTTTATTTTTTTTAGGACAGACTGTATCTAGAAATGCCACCCTAGGATCCTTGGCTTCATCTTTCTGCCTTTGTTTTTTGGTTTCCCTTCTCTTGATAGGTCAAAGTCCCACAGTGGTTGCTATTGCATAAAATAAAGGCAACACATTCACCTTCTCTCTGCTAATGTTTATTGGAACATCTAGCCTGCCACACGGCTCTCTAGTGCACAGGTCAAGGATAAGGTGAAATTGAAATTAAAACTTTTTAAAGTGATGGAAAACTCTAGTGCTGACCTTTACATGTTAGAATGCTCAGTATAAATAAAGGTAGTAGGGGAACTCGGTAAATATATTCTTGTATTTTTCTGAGAAATGAAGATATTTCAGTGGCTCTTTGGAAATGGCTCTTTTCTTTTGTGTTTGTGTCATCCAAATGCTAGCCTTGAGATACCGATACAGCAAAGCTGTAAGTTCACCTGTTGTTTTGGTTACCAATACCGACCCTACCAATGTTCTTTCTTTTCTTTCACCCAATTTTTTCCTCTGTAAATACCCTCTAGTCACCAGAAGACTGGTCAGTCATGATAGGACTAGCTGGGCTCAAGTAATTTATATGCCACAGGATTAACATTTGCTAGAAGATTTCCAGAATGAACCTTTTCTAAATGAATCTTTCTGAATCTTTGGGTAAAAGCGTTATTATTGATCTTAGTGATCTTAGCTCCAGAGCTGCAAATGCCTACAGATCATCAGCAGCATCGTTTGTTCTGTGGTTCTTCCACAGTCTGCCAGCAATCTTTTGGGATGCCCTTCTGTCTCCATGTGTATTTTTTCCGTCAAGAGCAAAACATACCAAACCCTTCCAGGTAGCCCATAGTCTGTGCTCGTGGGAGCACCATGGGCCAAAATTATAAAACAAATGTTGTTGAGGTTTTGTTTGGTGTTTTGCTTTATCTGTGATTAACTGAGACTTCTGGGATGCATACAAATCTTAAATTTTTGTTTTGCAAGAGGAAAGAAATGAAATATAGATCCAATACAGAAACTGCTAATACACAAGATGGCTTAATAGCTGTTCAGCTATCCACAGGCTGAGTGTAAGAGTTTGTGATGATGATAGTGAGCTCTCAGCCTAACTAAAAGCATCTCCCACCTTTTATTTGAGTTTCTCTGAACAAATGTTCAATACAAATGTTGTGACAGCCCTCAGAGAGGAACAATAGTCTTTTCCATTCAAGATTAGCTTAAAATAATAATAAGGAAAAAAGAAGTACCTTACAGCAGCGCTATTGTGTGAAAAAAGATCCGAGAATACACAGTTCCTCTAGAGGTTTTATTCAGCTGGCAAACCTGTTTTATAACTTGGGATTCTTTTCCAAATAATATCCTAGGAGAGTGTATTCTACAGGCATGACAGGGGGAGGGACAGCTCTGTAGACTGGTGGCAGCGCAAAAAGCAGCTGGAAGCTGCTGCTTTGGGAGACTTTGTGCCCTGCGGTTTGGGGCTCACCCAGAGCTGCAGCGAGAGGAGCCGCGGCGGGAGCCTCCTCCACAGCCCGGATGTGGAGATGAGGAGTGGAGATTTCATTTTCAAGGCTAATGCACACGAGCAACCAGATCTGTACGTATTTAAATCCTCCACCACACTTTTTGCATATTGTAGGCCGCTTGATTTGTATTACCTTACAAATAACTTGATGAAAAGTATGAGTTGCGTGAATCACTGTGTGGCAGCTGTAATTAGCATCTCAAGTCTGCTAGTTAAAGCAACCACCTCTACTGCTGTTTGGGACTGCCTGACATTTTAATATGCAGCATCCAGCTTTAGGCATTGTCTTACTGCAAATACCCTGATCTTTTTTTACTTTTTTTTTAATTTTATACCACCTCAGCTGCCTTGGAGTCTTCATTTAACTTACTTCCTCAGTTTTTATTAATTCAAAACCAAGTAGTGAAGTGTAGTTGAGTTTATATATCAACCCAACAAACAGAAGCCTATAGAACTTTTTTTTTGGCCTACATATACACTCTTGGTCATTTTAAAACAACAAGAAAAAAAAAAAAACAGAATAAACAAATCCCATGCACTAAGTAACTCCTGTTCACTAACTTATGCGCAGAGTAATAAGCTAGAGTTTCTTATGCCCCCTTCTGCTTCAAAAGCAGAGATTGCCTTTGGCCACGAGGCGCTGCTTCAGGTTACAGTGCTGGGAGCTGCAGGCAGCTTTTCCTTGGGGAAAGAGGCCCCAAAAAGAGCCGAAGGAGGTAGGTGTTTTTAGAAGAAAACCATCTCAATTTGAGCCCTTCGTGAATAGCAGGCATTTGGCAAAGGGGCAATTCAAAAAACAACCTTCAGGCCCTTGAAAGGAGAAACCTCGTTACAGAGACTAATCGGGGAAAATTATGATTAATATTGAAAAAGTCTTGAGAAATGACCCATCGCGCCTGCCTCACTTGACTGACAGTTTGAGTGAATATGAATGCGGATTTTTCTCAGCCTGGAGTCTCTGGGTTGGAAAAGGATGGTTTTATACAGAGTATTAAGCTTCCTAAATGACTTGTGATTGAACTAATTCTAACAAAGCACTCAGGACAAATTTGGGGGAGAATTTAACATATATTGCTCTTCTTACAGCAGCGTAAAGATTGATCCCAGCTTTCAGCGCACTGCTTGGTGGTGGTGGAGGTGGTGGGTTCACGAGATGGTGTTTCTCTTACACTTCCTGAACCGTGGCAGATTGCTCCTCTTCTATAATACATTCTGCTTACAAAGCTGACTGTCAGTTACGTTAATTTGCTATTGGTAGTGCTTTGTCTACTGTAAGTAGAGTACAGGATTAAAAAAAAAAAAAAAAAGCTTATGTCTTTCCATGCAATTTTAATTCAGTTCTCCTTTTATGTGTGCTTGAAGATACGTTCTTCATATTAGGGAATCACATAATAATTTTCTGCCATCAGTCTTCTGTCTTACTCAGTGGAAATATAAGATTTGGTGGGCTACTGTAAAGCTGGCATTTGCTATCTTAGCTATTTCTACATGCAAGAAAATCTGGGCTGCCTGTTTTTCCCTGCTTTTGGATGGTGCATATTAATGTAGATGAAATTAGTTTATTTCTTTTGTTATTTGATGTGCTTGAAAAGAATAAAAAAAAAGAACTTTTGACATCTATTATAAAGGTTCTGGGTCTACTCTGAGACTCAGGTATTCATTTAACAACAAAACTACTATTTTGTTACTTAGTTGTTTCATCAGTTGCTTTTTTCCCTTGTCTCTAACCATTAGGCATGCCAGTGTCAAAACTCATTATTTCCTTCACTGAAGTTGGAGGTCTGGGTCAGCTTCTGTTATCAGTGAAAAGCTCCTTGCTCTTTCCAGGAATTTATAATCTGGTCACTCTCCCAGAAATGCAGCGTGCTGTCTAAGTTCCTTCATGGGGTGCGTTGCTGCAGGTGTGCGTGGCACTTGGCAGAAAATCAAAATGACAAACCACGGCCCCAGGATGCACAGGGGCTAAAAGTTAATGGGTATAAATTGGCCCCTTAGGTTTTTTTTCCCCTCAAAACCCATGAAATATTATCAAGAATGATAGATTACGTGAATGGGGCTGGTAATTCAGAGCAGTTGCCATGTGCAGCACTTCTCCAGCGCAGCCTCCAGCGCTAACTGAGCCCGTTTCAGCCAGCATGGGGGAGCACCAGCCCCTCTTCCTGCGGCTGGAGCAGCCTTTGCAGAGGAGCCTGTGCTCATCAGATATGGCAGGAGTGACAGGATCCCTGATCCTATTGCAATTCCTAGCCTAGGAAAAGCCACGCAAGTGAAGAGGGATGCACAGACTGCAGGAGCCGCACAGGTAAGTGCGTGGTCTGCAATTTCCTGCAGTGGTTTCTCTGATGGGGCACTTGAATCACCGAGCGCTCCGATTAAGCAGTTCGTGCGCTTTGGAATTGGAGAGGCAGCTTTGGAGAAACTCTTAAACTGCAGCTGAATGAGCCCGGCCCTGAGGATCACCTCAGCAGCGAGAGAGGCTGCAGGGCCGTGGATCCGGCCGGGCCGCCAAATGCAAAGGTGGGGTGACTGGGGATCATCATCTTATCTAAATGCTAATTTCTCTTCTGTTTGTTAATTAAAACACATAGTATACAAGCACGCATTTAGGAAATCTTCTGGAGGATCTTTTCCTAAGGGGCTGTTTTGGAAGGAAATTCAAGCTGTACGTGTCTGCTGCCCAGGGCAGCCTCCACGAGCTGCGCAGATGCAGACTCTCCCGGTTTTATGTTCTCCTTAAGCAAGATGTTCTTACATAGCCCTGCTTCTGTGTAACCTCCCATACTGCGTGTTTCGGTATGCTCTGATGCTCTCACAGAGGTGGGCAGTATTGCTATTTTATTTGGTACTTTGCCTTCTCATGGAGTATAGGGACATAGCACCTCGGAAAAAAAACACAAAACCCAAACTCACCAAATATTCTTGCTTGAAAAGCAAGAAATTCTTCGTTCTTAGTGCTTTCAAGGACCTCAGGTATAACAAACGAATATACTGAAAGCCAGGAGAGGCCTGGATTCTGTTTTCTAAACTTTTCCAGAAGAACAAATATTTCCTATCATGAAAAAAAAAGAAGCTACAATTGCCTGTGAGGAATTAAGAAGGATTTGGAAATGAAACTTTACCCTGGGCCCAAATATAAAATTGCGTGTGGTCTGCCTGGGCATTTCAGAAAATCCGGTCTCCTAATCCCAATAATGAGGTTTTGGATTAGGATAGGTTATAGTCATCAAAACAAAACAGGTAGAGATGATTTTCCTGTCCAGTCTGGATCCTTTCTCATTATGCCTCGGTTCTTTTTCCTCTTTGTAAGCCTCTCTGTATTTTCCTTCAATGATTAATCTACAGGCAGAGTGCAAAAGTTATTAAGGCTAGTGACAGACAGAAAGATGTATGCTGACCTTTCTAATTGGCTCTTGAAACCTAACATATTTACTGCTCTGATGATGAATAATCGTTGGGGAATGATTTGTCAGCCAAACTAGGTATTTCTTGCCTCTTCATGGGTCGATGCTAACCTCAGAGAAGCAAATATCCCTGGATGCCTCCGTGCAAGGGGTGATTCTGTGCCGTTGCAGACAGAAGCCCTCCTTCCTCGCGGCGCACCGCCAGCCTCCGCAGCCGCGCGCGGTCGCCTGCCCGTCCCTCGCTCGCTCTGCTCGCTGCGAGCGCGGCTGCCGCGGGTGGGTCGCTGCGTTATCTGGAGCCCTTGGCACCGGCATCAGGACTTAATCATTCCTTGCACTGAAGGGTAGCAGAGCAGAACGGCTCTCAGAGCTGACAGGATGGAGGTTTGTTCTTTGCTCGTGTTCTCTGGAGTCGGTGGAAGGGGCTATAAAACCTGTGGCTCTTTGCTCCACTACGGATTAGGGGTTTTCAAGCAGAACTCAGAGATTTTTTTTTCTCTGTTCGTTTTGAAGGTGAGATGTCTGTAGTACCCTAGAAAGCATAATAATTTTGCCACCAAGAGCTTGATTATTTTCACTGTGTTCTGAACCAACTAGGACTAACTATTTGCATTGCACTGTATTACAGTTTTATTAACAGAGGAAAGTAACTCCCTACAATGTGGACCTAGTAAATGTAATAAATAGATTGGCCTTGTTAGGGCAGGGCAGTTGTCTATTAAAAAGTGACCCTGAAAAGAAAGTAGTGCCAGAAAGTGCCAAACTATTAAAAAGAAAAAACAAAAATTAAAAAAATATATATTTTTTGTGACTTCATTGTTATGATAAATGCAGCGGGTTCTGGGGTCCTTTGAATGCGAATCTTTAAAACTGATCTTACACACAGAAGTGCAAACATTGAGCTAATCATGAAGAGCAAATAGAGTCACGTTGTATCTGACTTCAAAGGGAACAGTAAAACTCTATCCTGTTGGGCCTCAGTTGGGTAAATGAATATTGATGTCTTGCAATCCAAGTAGCTCGGGTAAATTCAGTCCTATGTGTTATGTAACAGTGCAGGATTTCAGTAGTATTATGACGTGAGTGCCTGATACTTATTTGATAAACTGATCATTAATTGCAATTTACCAGTTTACTTACAGGGTGAAGCCGAATAGTAGCTTTACAGCTCTCTCTATTTTAATTGCAGCATCTGTTGCAAGCATTATTTCTGTTTCCTAGTGGAGTATTTTGCTCCGCTGATGTCCGCACGTTATCAGCACGTCGCTTGCCTGCTTGTTCTGAGCGCGGCTGGTAGGTGCTCACTCCAGGAGACACCAACCAACTCAGCAGTTTGCTCAGGACAAAAAGCAATAGCAAATGGTTGATGCCGACTGTCTGGTTCAGGTCATGGTGCCCTAGCCAAGATTTTCCTTTTTTTCTTTTTTTTTTTTTTCCTCCTTGTCTTTCCACCACTTCCAATGAAATTGTGTTAATGTGGAGGAAAGGCAATCATTTACCAGCAATAGACTTTTGTAAGTCATTTATCATTAAAATTGCTCACAAGCTGGTTGAGGAATCCATGAGGAGGTATCAAGACCTCCCATAAAAATCTTCCGATGAGGTATCAGCTCCTGAGGGTTTGAGAGGACACCTGCAGCGTGCGTGTGGATGTGCCGGGCAGCGCGGCCGCCGCTCCCCCGCGGGGAGCAGGCTTGCACACGGAGCGGTATCCGGGCTGCTGGATCGCTTCCCTTTGTGCAGCGAGCACCAGCAGTGGGGCGAGGAAGGAGAGTGGGCTCTTTCCAAGGGTGGATTGTCCTGGACATAGATCCTAGCGTTGCGGAGAAAAGGGAGTTCAGAACTGAGCTGCTAGGTAAGGAAAGAAAAATATCTATGAGCCAAAGCAGTGTATGGAAGAGCAATTAAAAAGGCAGTTTTATCCTGATGAATTAAAACCCAAACATCTTAAAACTTCAGTTCTTCCTGAGAATCTTTCTTTTCTGAGCATAATTAACCCCAGACTTTGCAGTGAAGGAACAAGCTTGTTGTTATCTAGGGATAAGAATAAAAACTGACATTTTGTTGAGAGGTTAAACAAGCTCAAGATAATGATGCTCCAGGTTTGATGATAATTCCTGCAGTCATTTCCTCCTGTGGCCATTATCTGTATAAAAACAAACAGGTTCCTCTTACCTGAACTTCTGGTAAAAGGGGATGTTTACAGCAAGCAGTCTTGCATATGGAGATGAGTAGCCTTTGGGTGAATTTTTACCATTTCGCTTTAGGAAGAAAATCTGGTATTTTCCCCCAAGCCTTTCAACATTGTTGATTTGATAAGTTTGAGGGGAAATCCTCACTCCACACACATAAATGAATTAGAAAAAAAATTTCCACTGTGCCCCTGGCATTGATGCAGAAAACAGCATTCCTGAGTTGCCTAGTCTGAATCGAGGTTTTAGTTGTTTTCTTTCCTTTACAAAGGAGCGTAAGGGAGCAGCATCGCAGCGGATCCAGCAGAATGGCAGGTCTGTGGGCGCTGTCGGTGAATGCCGGCTCTCAAAGAAGCCCCTTCTTTGCTGCCCACATGTGCAGCCCGGGTACCAAGCGCGTGGCTGGTACGCGGACTATGATGCTGGTCACCAGTGGTCTCATCTGGAGAGGACACAAGCACCAAGAGTGATTTTCAGTTGTGTCACATGGAGAACAGTTATTTGGCTACCAGAAGTCAATTGAGTTAGAGTAGCTTTCGCCAAAGATTTTCAAACCGTGCATGTTCTTAATGAATAAAATTGAGGAAACTTTCTCCTCAAGGCTGAGGAGCTTGCTGGGGAGCTGAGAAGAGCACTGGCAAGTGCCTTTCATGTAACCATAGCTTAAACAAGTAGGGAGAGGGCTTTCCAAAATATTAGCATAAGTTGAGGTCTTTAGACTTAATTAATGCACGCATGTTACAAAATGATTTAGGGGGAGTTGCTGCCTTAGTTTTAATTATATTTGTACAACTTTTTATGGTCGTTGCTTGTTTTAGTGTGAACATCAAGTTATATTGAGGAAAAATGCTATAGGCTGAGCCTGGATTTTAAGTGTGAGCAATGTTTAAAAAGCAGTTAACACGGAGAGGTGTCCTGAGTGATAAACGGGGCTGGAGACAGGCAACTGAAAGGGAAATCATAGAATCATAGAATCATAGAATGCTTAGGGTTGGATGGGACAGCTAGAGATCATCTAGTCCAACCCCCCTGCAAACGCAGGGACACCTAAAGCACGTGGCGCAGGACTGCATCCAAGCGGGTTTTGAAGATCTCCAGAGAAGGAGACTCCACAACCTCTCTGGGCAGCCTGTTCCAGTGCTCTGTCACCCTCACTGTTAAGAAATTTTTCCTCAGGTTCCTATGGAATTTTTGGTGTTTCAGTTTCCGGCCATTTCCTCTAGTCCGATCAGTGGCCACCACTGAAAAGAGACCAGCACCGTCCTCTGCACTCCCTCCCTTGAGGTACTTATAGACACTGATTAGATCCCCTCTCAGCCTTCTCTTCCCTAGGCTGAACAGGCCCAGCTCCCTCAGCCTCTCCCCATAGGGCAGATGTTCCAGGCCCCTGAGCATCCTGGTAGCCCTGCGCTGGACTCTCTCCAGCAGCTCCACATCCCTCTTGTACTGTGGAGCCCAGAACTGGACACAATACTCCAGATGCGGCCTCACCAGGGCTGAGTAGAGGGGCAGGATCACCTCCCTCGACCTGCTAGAGATGCTCTTCTTAATGCAGCCCAGGATCCCATTGGCCTTCTTGGCCACGAGGGCACACTGCTGCCTCATGGTCAACTTATCATCCACCATGACACCCAGGTCTTTTCCCTCTGGATGGCAGTGCAGCCCTCTGGGGTATCAGCTACTCCTCCCCGTTTGGTATCATCAGCAAACTTGCTGAGGGAGCACTCTGTGCCTTCATCCAGGTCATTGATGAATAAATTGAACAGGACTGGACCAAGGACTGACCCCTGGGGGACCCCACTAGCCACAGGCCTCCAACTAGACTCTGCACCGCTGATCACCACTCTCTGGGCCCTGCCATCCAGCCAGTTCCTAATCCATCTCACTGTGCACTCATCTATCCCACACTTCCGGAGCTTGCCCAGGAGGATGTTGTGAGGGACGGTGTCAAAAGCCTTGGTGAAGTCGAGATAGACGACATCCACCGCTCTCCCCTCGTCTATCCAGCCGGTCATTTCATCATAGAAGGCTATCAGGTTAGTCAGGCAAGATTTCCCCTTGGTGAATCCATGCTGACTACTCTTGAGCACCTTCTTGTCCTCCATGTGCCTGGAGACAACAGCCAGTATGAGCCGTTCCATCACTTTTCCGGGGACGGAGGTGAGGCTGACTGGCCTGTAGTTGCCTGGGTCCTCCTTCTTGCCTTTTTTGAAGACTGGCGTGACATTGGCCTTCTTCCAGTCTTCCGGCACCTCCCCCGTTCTCCAGGATCTTTCAAAGATGATGGAGAGCGGCTTAGCTATGGCATCTGCCAGCTCCCGCAGCACTCTGGGGTGCATCCCATCAGGGCCCATGGATTTGTGGGTATCGAGGTTCCTTAGGTGCTCTCTGACCCAATCTTCCTCTACCCAGGGCAAGTCTTCCTCTCCACCCGCTTCTTCTCTTGCCTCTAGGGCCTGGGGCTCTAAAGGGCTGCCCTTGGTAAACACCGAAGCAAAGAAGGCATTGAGCAACTCTGCTTTTTCTGTGTTATTTGTAACCAAGGTGCCCATCCCGTCCTCCAGCGGACCCACGTTCTCCCTGATCTTCCTTTTGCTGTTAATGTATTTGAAGAATTTTTTTTTGTTATTTTTAACGTCCCTTGCCAGCTTGCCTTCCAGCCGTGCCTTAGCTTTCCTTGTCGCATCTCTGCACTCCCTGACTACGTTCCTGTATTTCTCCCAGGGGGTCTGTCCTTTTTTCCACATTCTGTATACCGCTGCCTTCTGCTTGAGCATTGCCACAAGCTCCCGGCTCATCCCCGCAGGTCGCCTGCCCCCTCTGCCTCCCTTCCTACACACAGGGATGCTCTGTTGCTGGGCATGGAGGAAGTGCCGCTTGAAAACTAACCAGCTCTCTTGGGCCCCCCTGCCTTCTAGAGCACTAGCCCATGGGATTCTACCGAGGAGGTCTCTGAAGAGGCTAAAGTTGGCCCTCCTGAAGTCCATGATGAAGTCCAAATGATCTTGCTATAACATTTTCATGTTCAGGAGGTGGCTGGAGACAGGCAACTGAAAGGGAAATGATCTTGCTATAAGAGTTTCATGTTCAGGAGGCATAGTTGGGAAGCAACTTTTGCATCACATGAATTTCTGTTTGTTTTTTGGACAAGGCAAATTCTGTGACAGTGTCACATTTGTCTGCAAGACTTGGGCTGGACCTCTGGCTTTCCTCGTGGCTTTACTTTGCACACAGGATCGACTAGTGTTTCATTACATAGACATTTCTTTACTGAATGCAACCTTAATTATGAAAGGATTAGTTTTTGTTGTGAGTTTGAACAACATTAAATAAGATTTTTATCAGTCTAACTTTTCCACGTAATGAGTCGTGGACTTTTATGCAGTATTCTTGTAAGTGTACCTTATAAAATCGGGCATGGATTTGACAGATTCTAAAGTACATATTCTGAATCATGTTATTTAAGGGGCCTTTTGACTACTAATCAACTTGAAATATTTTTTGTGTATACAATTCTCTCATCTGCGTTCGTGTGTCTAACTGCCAGTCACATTAATGGGAGTAGCACATGTACAGTAATTGGAAAATAGACCCCTGTGGCTTTCATTTAGTTGAATCTTTCAATCAAGCATTTCCTTTCCTTCCAGAAATGACAGACAAAACCTGAAGTAACAGAACTTGTGAAATAAATTTAGGATATAAAATGGATGATGAGTCGTTACTTAAGTTCAATTTCTGTATTTTAGAATGTTTGTTTGTAACCTAAAATTCTTCCCAAATGTTGGGCCAGTTTTAGTCCTGTTCTCCTATTTAGGGAAGAGAGTGATCTACCAAAGTCATGGAGAGCAAGCTACGGTACTGATGCAGTTTGCCAAAAGAAATACACAAAACCAGGTTTCAGTAGCATTTTGAAAGCTCTTTTCTTTAAACACTTTCCAGGTATTTAAATTTCTAACTCTTAGAAGTGCGGCAGAAGTGTTTTAATATGCAAAACAACAACATTTGGAAATCAGAGTAAATTTTAAAACTTCCTTGCAATTAGTACGCTTAACGGCAGTACTTTTGATGTAGCAAGTTGAGAGTGCTCTGGTTGCCCGGTGGGCTGGGGCGAGACCTTCCTGCTGCTGGGCTTGGGTGAGGTCTGCCCTGGTTAAGGGCTGGTTACGTGGTTTTACAGGCGGGTTTTCCTTGCAGTGACATACTGTGTGTCAACAAGTAAGAAGGTTTTTGCTGGCATAGTTGCATCTATTAATAGAGAATTTCTTCAGAGGCATCACCAAATAGAGCTTTCTGTTGACACTGCTGTGTCAGCAAGTCCTTGTGCTGACCTGGCTTAAGCATTCCCCAGCTCTGGTCTAGTCTGCGAGTACTGGTCTAGCTGTGTCCTCTTGCGAGGGGAAAGCCATGCTCCCAGCTGCAGGAAAGCCTCCAGGGTGGAGAAGAGCAGTTGTCAGTTTATTTTCATTCACAAGCATTCTATAACAATGCTTTTTTAAAAAAAAGGCCTCTTTCAGCATCCATTGACTATATATACGTGTATTGTTAAAACTGGAAAATTTCTGACCATTGTTACTGCTGAACATGTCATAGTTCAGCATAGGAGGGCCTTTTTAGGAAGAATCGCCACTACTAAAGTGTTTTAGAGCATGGCGATAGCATCAACGCTAAGCAAAACTCCTCAGCTAAAGATTAAATCAAATCTTTGTGATGGGAAGGTTTTCCTGGGAAGGGCTGTTTATCTTGACGCTGTGCTGCACACCTTGCCTCTATCTGTGCCGTTCACTGACTCTCTGCCCTCTCCTGGTAAAAACCATTGCAGACACTGATGCCCTTGCTGAGCTGGGAGCGCGGGTTTGTGCCTGCGGGTCGCACTGGGCGCAGAGGAGGCCAAGAGCAAAACTCGCAGCAGGGGTAGATCTAAGCCTGAGCTTTGGAAAGGCAGGTGCCAGGATCACCTATTCCATTAGTTATGATTCTTTTTATTCAGGAATGATTGTGTACGTTTGTAACCAGCTGCTTGTGGTGCAGGCCACATTTATCCCTTAAAATAGGGATGCGTCAGGCGTCTGTAAGGTAACACATTTTGTTGAAAGTAACCAAAAATGGTCATGTTCCAGCGGTGTTCGGAAATTTTCATTAATATTTGGAAATAGTAATTCAGAAGCTCTTTGCCTCATGTGGAACACATTAGTTTAAAATACAGGCATTAAGGGACAGCATTTGTTTTTCTTTTGCAGGGCTTTGTTCCTTACCTGTTGCTTATATCAAACAAGTTTAAAAATGCTTTGTTTTCTATTGCCAACTTGGAGCGCAGGTCAAGTCAGCCTTGCAGCAGCCGCAGCGCTCTAGATGTATGGAGGAGCATCGTCTTGTAAATATCCCTCAGTACATCGGAGTGGTTTGTGCATGTAGCACAGTAAAGCACGTTCCTTGCCAAAGCTGCCTTTGCGCTGGGCAATTTCCATCAGGTAAGGAATAAAGAGAGCGTGTTTGGGGGGCTGTCTTACTTGGCAGTGGGAGGGGGGCAGGACTCCTGTTTCTCAGCTGTGCCACACAGCAACACCGCGCCGCTCTCCCAGGCCCCTCGCTGCGAATGCCTCCTGCCGCAGGCGATCAGGGTTACGTCGTTCTGACGCAGCTGCAGCGAAAACCGCGAGGTTTTGTAAAATTACTGTCCCAGGCTCGGTTCCTCTCTCTCCTGTTCCAACAGGAGAGCTGGAGCTAGGCAAAAGCCCCAGGCTTTATTTTCCATAATACTCTTGGACTAACTGTGGAGTGAGAAGTGTTGTAATTAACAGTTCTCCCAAAATGCCACTAGTAAATTTACTGCACTGAAAGAATGAGGCTACTTCAGGGCAGCAGTGCTTAGTGAGGGGTTAGCTTGGGCAGAGGGCCTCTGTGCTCTCCTTCATGGAGAAATGAGGGCACTGGTGACTCTGATGATTCCTGGCAGCACATCCAGGTCAAAACCTGCATGGTTTAAAATCCAGGTGTTTGTTTTTTCCCTACGTTAAGCTTAACCCCAGTAACTAAGCTGAATGCTCTGTGTTAAAAGGCCCTGTGGAAGGGTTGGGTGTTTGGAGGACTTTCATTTCTAGCATTGATATCCATACTGGTGTGTGTCCTACCAGTGTGTGATCCTGTGGTGGAAAATTGGGCCGTACAATGCCAAGTCCATGGCTGCATCTACAGCTGGCAGAAGTGTCCCCTGCCCAACCGGCATCCAGCAGGCAAGGTGGACCTGGCAGAAAGAGCTGAAGTTCCCCTGGTCGTCACCATAAGCGTGTGCATAAGAATGTACTTCATGCTTGTTAAACGTATGTCCCTGTTGCCCTCTTTCAAATGACCTGTGTCGTACTGAAAATGAGATAATAGTAAATAACATGTTCAGCCTACTTTGCACCTGTCTGTGAGCAAGTGTCTGTGTGACATCATGCACACACATTTGGTTATCGGGCATTTCTTCAGTCCTGCTGCTGGATGCTCTTTGTGTGATCATCTCCTTTTGGGACCCGCGTATGAATTTTATCCCCTTTGAACTGCTTGAACTAGTTCAGTGCTGATGAGAGTGACCATGACTTCATTAATGTATAGGAAGAAAATAAGAGTCCATTACTTCTACTGGTCACAAGTACTTTGAAGGTAGGTGACTTTATTCCCATGCTTAAAAATTGATTTTTTTTTGTACTTGAAACGTCAGACTTCCTCATTAGTAAACTTACTGTGAGAACACTCTCTAAATCTGGCTTTTTGATTTAAAATAGCCACTGAAAAATTTGCCAGACTTATTTGTGTTGCACTGAATCCCATCATATTTCTCGGTGTCTTTATTTTTTCAAATGAAATAAAAATGCCTTGTATAAAATGTAGCTTTAAGAGCTAGTTTCCTGATGTTGGTTAGAGGTTGCAGCCTATTTTACTTGTAGAGTATCGATGCTGTCTGGTCCAGTGCAGCGGCTGTCGTGCCAGTGGACGGGGCTTGTGTTTGGTTTTGTGGCTGCAGATTGGAGAGCAGGCAGAGGCCCATGTGTGCTTTTTCCTTGTTTGTTTTTCTTACAGTTTCAATTCTTCACTTTTTAGTAAGTGCGAGCCATTCAACTTTCACTGCTAGTTTTTTTTTTTCAAGTGGGAGAAACAAAAATCAATTCTTGTGATTCTGCTGGATTTTGAAACAAACTTGGAGTATTTCTTTGCCAGTATATTCTAGTGAAAACATACACGTATTACATGATGAAAATAATTAATCTTGCCTCTGAATGTCCATTTTATTCACCTTGAGGAAGTGAACCCTGATGTGCAAATGAAGCAAATGAAGATCACTCCGTATTTGTGTCACCTATTTTCTTTTTTGGTCTTTGAGTCTCCCTCTGCACCCCTGTCCCTCCCCACTGCTACTGTTTTGTGCACTGCAGGCACAATTTGCTACGTGGTCAGTTTGACGATTTCTTTCAATAGCTTTTTTTTTTTTTTTT
>NW_010588190.1:47605-80943 GCF_000705375.1 Tinamus guttatus | reverse complement strand
GGGGAAGGGGGGACGTTGCGGACGCCTCGTGCTGCCGGCGGCGCCGCAGGGGACCTGCACGCGCTCAGATTTCCGCGCCGCGGCTCTTCCGCCTCTCCTGCGGGGAGCACAGGCGGTCCTGCCTTCCTACCAGGAGACAACCTTGACTCTTTCTAGCCAGGGGAAGCAGCCCGCAGGCCACCCAGAGCCACCTCCGTATCCCACGGCCCTTTTGCACATGGCTGAGCCGTTCTCGAGGGGCTAAGGAGGGAGTGAAGTGGCCCAAGACCACGTGCCTCTCACAAGGATACGGATCAGCCCTGTTCAATCCTCTGGGCTTCGACAAGCTTCTCCCGCCAGGAGAGGCGCTCCCCCAGGAAAACGCATCCCAGAGGGCAGATTTACTGCAGCGGGGATTGCAGAGGATTGGGCACAGGGAATGTCTCAGCAAGACCTGACCCACCAGGGGAAGAGTAACCCCCGTGCAGTAGCTCCCAGGCTTGGTGGCACTGGCACCCCTGCTTCACACGTGGCCTTGGCTCACACCCGAGCACGCAGCAATCCCGGCAGCTCTCTAGAGACAACCCAGCAGCTGAAGGAACCAGACCCTCGGAGACCATGTTCACCTCCTCCTCTCGAGCGGCGGAAGCCATCGCACCCTAGGCTGGCTCAGAGGTAGGCAGAAGCGGTCAGAACATGAAAAACACGGGATGATGGGATCTCCCAGAGGTCCCCTCTTTGTCACTGATCCTTCCAAAGACCAAAGGTCAGGTGACACATGGAGACACAACCAAAGAGAGATGTGTTTTTTCCCAGCCAGCCACAAGGGCTACAAGGCTGTGCGCCACTATCCCGTCGCCTGTAGGCACGTCTTCCCCTAACGCCAAGTCAGGGGCTGCTTTGGTTCACGTGGGCTCTCTTGATGAGGACACTGGAGAGCTGCTAGCTCAGAATGTCATCAAGAGCCTTCCCAGGGAGACGAGCACAGCCAGAGAGGTCAAGAATGAAGCAGGGATAGCGCTGTGCTCCGAGCAGCCCGACATGGCCTTAACCTTGTCTGGGGCGGACTTACAGAGCCTCGGTGCACAGCCAATGCCCCCACCATGGAGCTGGAGGCCCCTTTTTGTAAAATCCAAAGTACCAGGCCCCACCACGTGACACCTGCAAGCTCTACTTGACAAAATGCTCAGGCAGGACTTCCCTGTGCGTCTCAGAGACGTCCTGAAGACTGGATCACCACGCAAAGGGCAGTGGAGGGAAGGGCCATACATTGCATATAATGCATACAGCAAACCCACCCCCCGATCCCAACTCCGGCCTTGCACCACAACCATCACGTAGCACGGGCCGTTTTCAGGTGCTCCCACTGCCACCGTACCAAAAACCTTCCACAAAGCAGCATCTGCCCAGCTGAAATGCAGCTACGTGGTGATGGTAGCAAAATAAGCCAAGTGACTGCCCAAAATGAACACGCTGGCGCCACGCTTCTCCATAGCAGCTATCTCCAAACAGTTCTGTTGGTTGTTGACACAAAAAAATTAGACTTTCACTCAGAAGGGTTTTAAGTGCTCAAGCCAATTAAAAGGTTTAATTAAGCAATTTCTTATGCCTTTTTTTTTTTTTGATTTAAAAGCCAACCTCAGTTGCCAACTCCATCACCCCTAAGAAAAAAGGGTAAGGGCTAAAAGTAAAGGTTTATTACACTTAGACAAATCTGTTCTGATATCTTCAACCACTGCAGTCTGATGACTAAGGATTTTTATGCTCTGAGAAGGCCCTGGAACAGATACTCTACTTAGGAAGCTGTTAATACCATGGGCCAGAGAGAGCCCCAAAACTCAGGATGCTTCCAAACCTTGGAGGACATCTAGCTTCAAGTAGCAGGATCTTCACGGAAGCCACTTGCTTGGACTAGTCAGCACTGACTTTCACCCCCAGCTCAACTGCGGGCCACAAGATGAACAAGGGTCACATCAACACAACGTGTGCATTAGCTCCAGAACATGACAAGTCCTATGAATGGATCTCAAAACCCTGCCGAACAGGGCAACCTTGAAAATTCTGCCTCAAAACACCCAGCAGATCACACCAGTCTCCCAGTCCAAGAGCTCCAGTCTCCCCAGGGCATCCTACGGATCAGGACAGGGTTCTGGTCACCCCTGCCACGTTGGCTTGTGAAACACACGCACTGTGTCCCCAAGGCCACCGCGCACACCCAGAAAGGCCACAGATGCTCCAGCAACCATAAGCACAGCCCCCTCAACAGCACGCATGCTCGCTGTTCCCATAAACCACATCTAAAACTATGCATGCTCCACCTCTGTGAGCACTGTGACACAAGCAGCACAGCATGGTTTTCCCCAGATACTACACAAAGTTGGGAGACAGAGCCTGGGGAAAACCCCCAAAACAGCAAGGACCAGTACAAGGACCAGTACAAACCAGCAAGGACACTTATGTCCAGACACAGCCACTGGTGTCAGCTTCCAAAAGACAAACAACAGAAGAGTTTTGTTCCGCTCCCTTCCCCGATGATGGCTATGATTTTAGAGACCAAGAGAGACACATGAGGAATTAAGCAAGGTTGACATTATCATGAGGTTGGGGATTAACCCCTGAAGTGAGAGGGTTAAAAGACCCAAGCTGATCATGTTAATACGGCAGCTCTGGTTGACACAGCACAGGATGCAAAGCAGGGCAAATAAAACAAACATTCTCGTATAAGCTAAGATGCATCCTGTGCAAGAGACCAAACAGAACAAGGCCAAATCCACCTGGGGCAAAGAAAGGGCTCTGCCTGCTCCAGTGACCAGCAGCCTGAGCCAGAACAGGAAAGGAACAACCTCACAAATGAACGTTAGTGCCCGACATTCACCAGGAGCACAGACAGGGCCAAAAGGGCCTCGCTACAAGTGTTTCAGCCACGTGGCTAGGAGCACTTGCTGCGTCTCTCATCCCCGAGCCAAAATACACCCTGGACCCTCTTGAGGCAGGGCTGCATTGGCCGGCGTCACGTTAGCCTCGCCCAGCAAAACGAGAGGACACCAGGTCTGCAGCCACGTCACCTTGTCCGTGCCGGGGCACGACATCGTGATAAAACAAGCACACCCCGACAGCCCCAAGGACAGAGAGCAGAAGGGCAGCGGCTGCAGCTTCCTCGTGCTTGCATACCTTGACATCAGCAATGAGGGCATCCTCGTCCTCGATGCCGGTGGGGACACACTTCTTGTGCAGAGGGAGCGACTCCAGCTTGTCCACGAGGCAGCGCAGCCCCTCCAGCTCGAACTGCGTCAGGTGAACTTTCCTGCTCTTGTTTGGGCTGCCGCCGTGTGGCTCCCAGGCCTGGCCGTTTTGGGAAGCCCGGCTGGAGTCAGAGGAGTCTACAGATGGGGACTTCTTCAGAAGCGGCGGCAGGCTGCTCCGGCAGCTCCTGCCCAGTTCATCATAGTCCGCATTGGCACCATTGGCTACGGGGCTGGTAAGAACAGACCGCCTTGTGACTGGTCGCCTGGGTTCCTTCCCTGCTGCATCCTCTTCCTCCTCCTCCTCCTCCTCCTCTTCCTCCATGTTCACCGAGTCTGAAGAGCTCAGCTCCATATCTGTCGTGACAAAGAAAAGGTGAGAGGAGGGCACAGCTGCTGGGTGTTCACAAGAGACATTCGCCTTCTCGAGGAATCTCCCCAGCCCCTGGAGAGGCACTGAAGCCACAAGGAGGTACTGAGACAAGGCCAGAGAAAACGGGGCATGTGGCTGCTAGAAAACCATCGTTAAAATCTTTCCCCTCTCCCAGTTCTTTTCAAGGGAAGGATGGGTGGCATTCTCAGGAAAAACCTCTTAGAGGAGGAAACAGCAAAACCCAGGACGAGATTTTCTTTGGGGACGTCCAAGCTCTCACCTGGGAGAGATCCACTTCCTGGGAGTGATCTGAGACCTTAATCCTGCCTTTATTGTGGGAGGAAGAGGATGCGAACTCACTAGGTGGCTATGAGGGCTCTGAATCCGATTGTACGTGACAGACAGAGCGCCCTCCCCGACACTGAAAGGGAAGATGGTTGTCCCACTCCCTTCCTCCCAGATCTCTATCCTAGTTCACGTTGTTCAGCAGTAAAGAAGCAATGGAGACACCGAAAGCCTCCAGGCAAGAGAGCATAACCAGTTTGTCCCAAACCAAGAACCTAAGCGGCTGAAGGAGGATCTTGGAGATCTGCAGTAAAGGGACAAGCGCAGGGAGCTGCTTCGCTCTGCTAGGACCCTTTGGACAGAAACTGAAAACCTTGGGAAGGCTCTGGCTGTGAAGAGCAGTGCCCAGGAGCCAATGACTACACCCTTTCAGAGGTAAGGGGACAAACTTGCTTCACTGGCCTAGGGCAGAGGCTTTCCAGCTCTTTCCTTCCAAAAAGGGGTCTTTGGGACAAATCATCTCTTGAATGTCTGCACAGGCTGGTTTGCCTTGGCTGTTAGGAGGCCAAACTCTCCTCTTCTGTAAGAGCTCCTGCACTTATCTGTATCAGCACCTGCCACAGCACCTTGCACTCTGCATGCAGGAAGGTCCTGAACAGCAAGAAGGCAGCCCAGCCCCGGAGTGCAGCACGGCCCTGCTCACTGCTGCTTCCCTCGTGCTCCTCTGCCAAAGGCCCTGCCTGCACCAGCAAGGCCAGGACCTCGCGTGCTGGCTTTGGCTTCGCAGCTGCAGGGATCCGGGCTTGGCACAGGGGGAAAGGAGGAAGGGACAGTGGGACTAGTTTTGACTTTTTGCTTCGAGTCACATCACCTCCAGCCAGTGTGCCTTCCCCTCTGAGCGCTCACCACAGCGAACAGGGAAAAGGGAGGAAATAGCCAAAGAAACCACCTTGGGAAGTTAAGGAAGCGATGGTCCCAAATTCCTTCTGCACAGCCCTCCCTTGCTTGCAGTACTGCTAAGCCAGATGGTATCCCAGCAGGAAGGTGGAAAAAAGGCACTTCCAACACGTGTGAGGAAGGAGTAGGGGCCGGACAATGAGCACAGAGGGCTTACCCATACTGAGCGATTCCTTCTGGAAGTCCTTGGTCAGATGTGAGCGGCTGGTGATGCAGTAGACGTAGCGCTCCAGCACGTACCAACACATCTCATAATAGAAGGGATAACGAAATTTATTGGGGACCTGCAAAAGAGGCAAGGGAGAAGGGATCAGTTCAGGCCCCCTCCAACACAGGGTTGCACAGAAACAGCTCTTATTACCACTGCCTCGAGCCAGACTGCTCCCCTCCTGGGAGTCAGGAAATGCATGTACATGCGTAGCAGCATCCACTCATGCTTCTGGCAGTCTAATGTAATTCTCCTTGTGAAAGGATATTAGCATCAGGCAGAGCAGAGTCCAGGCACCACTTGCTTGCAAGCCACTAAACATTTCATTTTTGGATGGTGGCCCTACCTCCCCCTCCAGACCTCCTCCTCGCTAAACACAGGACAAAGCAGCCAGAGCCATGCAAGGTTTTAGCTGAAGGTAATAGCTCAAGCCCTCCTCCCAGGCCCCAGCACAGCATCCATAGGATAATATGGATGGTGGAGGGAAAGGGATGCTCCGTCAAGAGAGGAGTTAGCAGCACTGCTAAGTCGCAGGGCTTTGAGGGCTCTGTCACCACTGCAGCCTGCCTTGCACCCCCCTCCCCCCCCGGGTGACAGTGGCCACGTACTCTCAGTCTCCTTATGACTCAGTCGCTCAGGCTGGGGCTGGGCAACCGACACAGGCACTAACCAACCTGGGCAGCGCACGGCCTACCCGCCCTGCGCGCCGCAGAACCGCGCCGTAACGAGCCGCTTCGGCGAAACCAACCGCCTTGGAGCCCGGCCACGTCCTGGGCTCCTCTGCAGGCGCCAACAGCTCGAGAATGGCCTCTCGGCAGCGAGCGGCGCCGAGGCGCAGCCATCAACAGCCTTCTCGGCGCCAGGCCCCAACGAGCCTTTAGTTTCAGTCGCTTTTAGCACATCGAGGACTAGCACGAGCACCGAGCAGCAACCGAAAGCAGCGAGGGGCAGGAAGCAGCCACGCATTGCACGCACTCCCACCACTGTGGTGCTGCCTTCCTCGTCCCTGTAGGGAAGACTAGGGGAGACCTCCAGCGCACTCACTGCCACCTTTCATGAAAGAACTTAAGCTCTTAGTGCCCTCTAGAGACTGTCCAGCCTGTCCATCTAGCAGCTGGGACATGTCACTTCCAGCCGGCTGGAGTTCAAGCATCCATTGCAGGGTGGGATTCACCTGGTCTGCCTGAGCACACCTGCCTCGGCTGTCCCATGCTCCCAGTGCTGTGCCATGCTCCCTTGGCTGTCCCAAGAGGCCACGTGCTGCCAGCTCTCCTGCGACTCCTTACCCGTGTGCGGTCTTCAATGCTGTAAATCCGCAGCTGCATGGGGATGTTGAAGCTGTGCAAGAAGTTGCCTCCAAAAACCAGTGTGTCCATGGGAGTGTACACAGCATGGATCCAACCTTGGAGAGAAAGGGCAGCTTGAAGAGTCCCGAGTAACCAAGGTCAAGGTCTCACAAGTGACACCTATTCCTATTCAGCCCCTTTGCAATCTCTTAAAAACTGATCTTCAGAGCAGAGCTGTCAGTTTGGCACAACCTCCGTGCTCCTTGGCCAAGCCTACCCTGATAATTACCCTTTTTAATCACATTCTCATAGATATTTGGATAACAGCCCATTCTCTGACCTAAACCAACCTGCTTGTGTGGAAGGTCGTAGGCTACTGTTAACACAGGGATGAGCTACTGACCCCTCATTACATCAGTTAGCACTAGCAGGAGCCACGTGCTGGGTTGCTGCCCTCTTTGAGGAGGGCAAATATTGCTGTGTCACTCTCCCCAGCAGCAGTGCCCACCCTCCTAAAGGTGTATTTGGTATCACCATCGAATTACTCAAAAAGAAGCTCTTTACCTCAACCCCTGCCAACATTTTCACCATGAGCAGGAAGGAATGCAAGAACCTCACAGTTACTTCATGAGGAGTCACGCACTCAGTGCTGGACTCTGCCTCGTTTAAGTTTAGCTTGATAATCTAGTAAGTCTAACTAGACTCCCTCTACGGGGAATGGGGCAAGACTGGCACCTACAGGAGGTGATTCAACTGAAGAAGTTAAAAACAAAACCCGAAATCAACAAAAATCCAAATTCAATCATCAAATACCTCAAAATATGTTTTTTCTCTTTTTTTTCCCCCCTTCTATATGAAAGGCTAAGCAGTGCAGCTCAATATTTGGTAAGCTCCAGGGTGAGCTTTCTTAGGGCAAGGCCACTCAATTCAACAGAAGCATCAGTTGTGGTGGTGGACTTGAGTAACTCTCACGCAATCCCTGTATTTTCAGAAGGACGTGTGACAACACAAACTATCTCACCTTGTTCCCTAAACACATGCACTGCATCCCTTGTTTCACAGACAACCTGCATGTAATTCTGTGGAGGTTTTATAGCAGACCAAGGAAGCAGAGGAGCTGCACTGCTTTGGGCCAGCCTGTCCTCAGTGGGCACTGCTCTAAACACAAGCACGACAGGCTCTGCAGGAGCTACTGATCAAGCACCATGCGAGCCAGAGCTTTGCTGTCACTAGGGCTGAATGTGCAGTGCCACAACAGCCATGTTTTGGAAGCCACATCACATCTGTGTCTCACAGTTCCTCATGAAGCAGAAAGCTAAGGGAAATATTCGTCCTGTGCCGATTTTGCTGATATCCCAGAAGTTTCGCCTCTCACCGCTATCCGGGCAAAGGCCAAGAGACGACTGTCCAACCTGCTGTACCTGAGGGGATGACAAACGTGTAGCCCTGCTTGAGCTCAATTCGCTGGCACTCGGACACTCTGTCCCCAAGAAAGATGTCTCCCTGCTTTCCGGAGAGAAGCCAGTTTTCATAGAGCTCCAGATTCTGGGGCGTAGGCGGAATCAGCCAGAAGATCTGCGAGGAAAGACAACATACTGAAGTCAGAGCACATTTAGCAGCTACTGACCACCCTCCTGCTTCCCCCCAAACCTGTTCTGCTGCTCTCCAAACAGGCAGATGCCCTTCTCCCCACCCCACAGCAGATGCAAGCCTGCAGTGACTTCTTGTAGAGCAAACCGAACAGGTATCCCAGTTGGAAGCAAGCTGCTGAAGGGCTTTCCCAACACATTGAGCACCACGTAGAGTCTTGAGCTTGGGAAGCTCCGTACGGTGCTATTGCTAAGAGCAATGTCAGGAGACATAAAGCCCACTGAAGACTCCAGAGTATTAGGCAAACAAAGGAGATATTTACTGACGTGTTTTAGGAACGCTGCCATGTTATTAAAAGCTGCAGCTGAGCTAGAGATTTGCATGTGCCGGGCTCCACAAACCACGAGTGACAGGGAGACATCCACCTCCTGACTAGGCTCTTAAAAGATGGACTAATGGGGTCTCTGAAGTGAATGCACTTGAGCCACCTGCAGAGTCACTGAGGTGGCCTGGCAGTGTGAGGAGTTGAGATACAGCTCCTTTGCAAGGAGAGGAGCACAGGGAGAAGGGAAAAAGAGAAAAAAAAAATGCAAATACACCCCACCACAAACACACACATCACACACCCAAACGGAAAGATGAGATGCAGCAATCACCCAGAACTCAGTCAGAGAGAGGGGCAAGTTTTTTCTCCTGAAGATCTGTCCTGATTATGGAGGAAGCTCACCCAGGCACTCAGCTTTGACTGGACAGATCTTCTACACAGCTGCAAGCAAGAAGACTCAAATCTTGAAGACTGCCCATGACTTCCTTTCTCAGAAGGTATCCAGTCACCACAAATCCAGAGTCAAAGGTAGCTTTTTGCCTTCCTGCTCCCTTCCAGCCTGGTCCCTTGGTAAGTGCAGTCCTAGATGGCTCAGAGCTTTAACCTGGCCTCTTCCAGTTGCTCCTAAGTCAGTAGCACAGTGCATTTATTGGGCGAGAGGGGGCTGCTTTTGGCAAATTCTGCACTACAGGGCACTTTCCTCCACACCAGCTTTTGCTGAGCAGCTCCTAGGGGATTTTATGGCCAATTTACTGTGAGCTTTGCTGCACTACTCCCCTGAACAGCAGCACAGAGTTTCCTTGACTGCTGCACCTGACAACAGCCGCCCCCAAAAGCTCAAGTGGGAGCTTTCCACACAGTTATTACAGTGGCGAAGCTGAAGCAGAGATTCAATCCATACTGAGGGGTGTAGCCCTATGACAGGGGTCAGCAGGGATTCACAGGAACCCATTTCCCTCTGCTCAGCCCGGCCAGGCTGGCTGAACACAGCAAATTGCTGCAGCTCAGCCAGGCAGTAACTTCCTCATAGATGCTTGCAGCTGTGTAGATGTACCCAAAAGGGCTGAAGTTTGGGGATAAAAATAGTTGCTGTAGCAAACGTCTAGGAGCCACCATGTGGCCATACGTTGGTGAGTCCTGTCCAACTCTGTTCCCCTCCTGAAACAAAGTGAGAACACTAAAAATCACTAGAACCAGGGATTGCTGCAAAGCGTCCCGGGAATCTCCCTGGCTGCTGGCAAACGAGATGCTCTCCCTTCTTCTACTTGGAGTTTTATACATGCAAGCTCCCTCCGCATCCGAAGTCCACAGAGTTTTTTCCAGCCTGGAATTCATGTTAGGTCTCATGCTCTGAACACAACCGTGCTCCCTAGCGAGGCAGGAGCTGAGGTATTAGCTAAGTCCTCAAGGGTTACAGCCCCCGAGCTGCTCTAAACCTGCTGCCTGGAGGTTATGAGAACAAATGCACCATCCCCACCTGTAAGAAAGCCTCGAGGTGCAATTCACTCTGCCTAAGGGCAGATACCTGCCCAGATTCCCTTCCAGACAGACTGCTTCCAAGTCAGACCCCAGTACGACACCAACACAGTTGAAGTTGGAGTTACCTGACACACACAAGCAGATTCCTATACAATCATAGCTGGAAATCACCAGTCAGGGAGCTAACACAGCCCTTGGATGAAAGCTGTGTCCATGTGCCACAACTCAATGGAGTCTAGGGCTCAGCTTTTGTATTTTGGGACAGGCTTGGTTACTCCAGCCCAGAAGCTCACATCTGAGTGAGCTTTTCCCAAAACAAAACACACACCCCCCAAACCAACAACACCCCACACCCCAAAACCACTAAAAAAAGCCACCAAAAAAAACCAAAACTAAAAAAAGCAATCGACACCCAAAATGCTATGGGAGGAGGAGAGGGTTATACTGAGGCCCTGCTTCACCAAGAGCTGGTCAGTCACGCAGCCAAGTGGCCTCTAGGAAGCCCAAAGCATGGTGTGAGGATGGTCACCCTACTCTTCATTCAAACTTTCGGAAGGTTGCCTGGCACCATCTCTACAGCACGGGGTTTCAGTTAGAGCTTGGTGGACATCTGACAGTCTGAACTGCTTCCAAGCAGCAGAGGTGAACAAGTTGAGGGCAGAAAGACTCCCATTCGCTGTCAAGGACCTGCATTTTCAAAGGATCTGCAAATAAAGATACTGAAACCCATTCTCCTAAAGCATCTGTAGTTGCCCCAACAGGGCCTGTCCTCCTACCTTTCCCCCTCGGTGAATATGGTACCACACAGAAGTGCCACCAAAGTCCACATGAAAATCTGTGTAGCACCCCTTGACGCTCATCAAACAGTACCTGAGGGAAAACAAGGAGAAGACAGGAAGGTGTATGTGAGTAAAAGGAGTGGTGGCTCCCTTTTGGGGTAGATATAGCATATTCAAGGGAATGGGCTGCTTACCCCCAGCCCAACAGCTCAGAGCAGCACCAGACGCCAAGGACTGCAGCGCTGCAGGGAGGTGGAGATGCCCCGCAGGAGAGTTTGCATCCATACCACCTCCCCACGAGCAGACCCAGCCCCGGCCTCCTCACCCCCTCCTGCAGCTCTAGGCACCCAGCTGCCACAGGGCTGGCCTAGGGCGTACACGAGTAACACCCGAGAGCTACAGCAGCCCCTGATGACTCAACACGGGGAGCATCTCTAGCTTCCCGAAGGAGTAATCTGCTCCTAGAGGCTCAAGGATCACGCTGCCACAAACAGTGCTTGCCAGGGGCTTAAAATAACTAACTGCAGCGCCCTCCGCAAGGGTCACCCATCAAAATGAATAGAAATGACTGTTCCTCCCACTGCTCCCCATGTTGAGTGGCCACGATATTCCCTGCCATCACTGGACCAGTTCAGGAGGTCACTTACTTCTGCACTTTGGGATACTGCATCTCCAGGATAGCATTTGTAGACTCCGTCTGACTCTCCTTCAGGTGCCTGGGCCACATATTGTCAACCCAGTCAATCAAATCCACCTATAGAGGAAAGAGAGGAAGACATAAACATAAGCAGGACGGAAACTGCTCCCTTTTGGCCCTTAAGCAGTCCAGGAAGCTTAAATCCCTGTTGCCTGCCCGGCCACCCCCCAGCTCATACGTGGCTGGGCACCCGCGAGCTGCAGGGTTGCAGCAGGCCCGCCAAAGCCACGATGGTGCTGTGCAGAGAGCACCAGGAGAGCCAGTCCAAAACACATCTGGAACAAAATGCAGGGCCGAGGAAGGAGGACACAAGCGGCCACAATATTCCCATCTGGCTGGCCCTGCACAACCCAGCAAGGCCTTGGTGTAATTCCAGACATCACATATTTAAGACCAGCTATTCTCATGCCAGTCACTGTGTATGAAGCCTCAGAACACAAGCGGGCAGCAGACAGCAGGGCAAGATGCCCAGCCTGGCACGGGGATGCTGCTCTTTACTCAAGGGCTGGCCAGGAGCTGCTCTGCAGCAGCCTTGCAGGAACCCTGTGCTGGGCACCACCTACCAGCAGGGCTATAACTTGCGAAACCTCGAGAGCCGCAGCAAAGAGGGGCCAGGTTCCCTCTGCAGCTAGGAGAGCTAAAGGAACAGACCCAACAGAGTTGCCCATTCCTCTCCTCTGACCGCAGTGGGAGCTCGGGTTGTCCAGTTCAGACATCCCACCTTCCTCACATTTTCAAATAGCCTCCCATACCATATCCAGGTCCCCCCTGCCCTTCCCATTCTGGCCTCCTCCACCTTCAGTGCTGCCCGAGTTAGGCCCTGCTGGAGTTTTCCAGCCAGCCACGTGTTCCGGCACGCTGCCCATACCCCTCATCTCCAACCACCCAGACTCTTTGGTTACAAGGGAGCTTGACTCCTGCTGCAACATACAGGAGAGGGTTCTGCAGCAAGCTTCACAGAAAAGAGGCCCAGACTGGATGACAGCCAAGGTCTAGGCAGACAGCAGAATCAGCTAACTGGGAGAGCCGGGGAGCCAGCGTCCCCAGCGCTCACCATGGCTGGGGACAAACTGGCCCCCTTTATTCAATTCAGGGCCTTGTTCAAACTCCAGGCCTGCTCTTGATTCCTGGCCAGAAGGAGCCAGTTGCTTCACTCTAATATTCCTCAGCAGTCACTTCCATTCTTCTAATTGCTGACAGACAGCAAGCACCACATCTCCAGAATTGAATATCTTTTAATTGTGGTAACTATAGCTGAGGGATGCCCAGGCTGAGGCCTGACTGCAAGATCAGCTACGGCAGATGAAGTGCAATGTGGAGGAAGGATCATCTCCAGCATTATCCGGAGCACGGACTTTCTGGGCTGAGCCCGTGAGTGTTACCAGTGGCCACTCTCCTCTTGCATTCAAGTGACAGACTGCACCTTGTGGATACAGGATCGGAATCACGAGGGACAGCACATCCCTGCAGAAGGGAGAGCTCTACTGACCGTAGCAGGTCTCTGCACCAGGTTCTCCAGCTTGGTGTGGCTGAATTCCAGGCTGATGACATTGTACAGTTTCTCTCGCTCAGCCTCCGGCGTTTCGTAGTAGCGTGCCCACTGTGCCATGGACATCTCAATGTCCCTCTGTGTGTTCACATCCATGACGTCCACCATGCGCCGACTCCCTGCCAGGAGAGACAGGCATCGCTGGAACTGTCCCTGCACAGAGCAGTACACCCCAAGGAGACGCTCCAGGAGACACGGTTCCTTCGCCAAAGCACCCTCTCCCCTTCCCCACCTAACACACCCAGGTAATGGCCTCTCTATAACTCCACCTTCTTCCGTACTTACATGGAAAGAAAAGCCATTTCAGGCCAAACTAGACTCTAAGAGCCATGATCCACTGACAAAGGAGGACAGCCCAGGTTCAACCAGCTGCAGAATGGGGGAGCAACCAAGCCAGACTTCCAGCTTTGATAAGTCCAAAGATTCACCCCATTTCCAGTTGGCCAGGGCACAACCGAGGTGGGCTGTAGTTCCGGAACAACGGGAGACACTTACCGACACACAGCCGCACATCGTTCACGCTGAAGTCCGGATCTGGCATCCTGCAGGACAAACACCTTGCTAAAAAACCAAGACACACCCCTGGTTGCAGACCATCCCCAGCTGTAATCCCTCAGCTAGCACCCTGAGGACAGCACTGTGCTCCCTGCTGCCTCTTGGATCCAAAAGCCTTGCCAGAAAGGGCAACCAGAGCCCTGGGGCACAGGCCTGGACTGAAGCTTGGGCTGAAACATCGGGTCAGCTTCCGGCTAGGGAAGGAAAGGTGATTTGGGAATGGATTATATCACCTCCAGAGCATGAGCTGTGGTACAGTGACCTCTGGCCTTGAGCTCTCACTGAGCTTTCAATCAGAGCTCTCATTTTAAAGACTGGTGGTGCAAGTTTTCCCAATATAAGGGCACTGCCAGACCAGTAAAAGCAGCGTATTTCACTGGCACAGCATAGCTACCCTGTTAGCGTTGGCATAGCGTGTACAAAACACTGCTGAATGGGAACTCGAGCAGCTCTTGACCCTTTGGGAAAGAATACAAACATGGGAGAAATTCAGTTTCATCCGCATCGTGACCCTCAGTACCAGACCTACACCTTCCCAAATCACTTCACAGCTTTAAGGAATCCTGGCACAACCTCCTGCCTGATTTACCAGGCTACGGTAAAGCTGTAGGCATTGGATTTGGGGGAGAAAAAAAAAAAAAAAAAAAAGACTAGCAAAAATAGGATGAGCGGGAGATGCTTTTCTCTGTTCACACTAAGAAGGTGGGCAGGACACAGTCATATCGGCTGGACAGAGCAGAGATCCAGCTACCAGGATCAGACACCAGCACTGTGGGAAAATTGAGAATCCAGGCTGGAGCCAACCACGTGTTTGTGCCCGACACTTACTTTATCCCCAAGCCATCGGAGCTCCTGAAAATGAGAGGATCTCTCAGGCCACCTCGCTGGATGTATTCAACTGTGAAGTCTAGTGCAGGGAGAAAGAAGCAGAGAGGTGTTAGGGAAGGCTCTTTTAGAGGATATAGATAAACTGAGGTTAGACAGAATCCATGGAAGTCTCTAGTCCAACGCTGCCTCCACCAGACTAACTTCAGAGGCAGATCAGATTGTTCAGGGCCCTGTTCAGTCGAGAACCTTCTTGTATCTTTGCAGCAAACCTAAATGTTCAATGGCAGAATACAAGACCCTGCTCTCCTTCTTTGGAGATCCTGGAAGTCCTCTGTGCTAGTTTTGCAAGTGGCAAGGTGTGTAGTACTGACAACCCTGAGACGAGCACACCAGGAACGACGGGTCTGCTCCAACGGGCTGTGCCAGACAGGGTGACAGCGAGGCTTTTGGTCCTCATTTCCCTTGGAGGCTCATGATTTAGCCAGGGAGATCTTAAAGATCTCCTCCCTCACGGTAAATCCTCATGAGGGTTGCATGAGGAAAAGCCTTTCCACCGAGCTGTATGTGTGGTGAAAGGAAGGGGAAGATCCCACATAGCCCAAGTGGAGTAGAGCAGACACATGGCTGCAATTACAGGTGCTGACCCAGGCAAACGCTCCCATTCCTGGCTGCCACGTGTGCCAACAAACCTGCCACGCTGCAGCCGGGCTCACGCCACGCCGCGCGGCTTCCCTTCCAGGCTGTCTCCCGCCATGCCCCCTGTCACCAGTCCCCTGGCCCAAGGGCATAGCAGCTTCGAGCCACTCCTCCATCAGAGTGCTCCACATTGCCTCCAGCTGCTTGGGGACTGGAATGGGGCTTGGAGGGGAGCAAGCACAGGTGGCCCTTTCCTCTAAGGACTCAGGGAAAGGGCATCTCGCACCCCCCTTCTTCACTGCAGATGCAGCTAACCACATCAGCTGGCTGGTGACAGACACCAGAAGCCTATGCTGCCCCACAACAGCCCCAGCGGGGGCAAGCACCAACCTTTGCCTTCCATGAAGACCACGAAGGTGGAGTTAAACTTGTTGGTGGAGAGCTTTTCCTCGAGGTCAAACGTCCTCTTCCCTTCGATTTCATCATCGGAGATTCCATCATCCTCGTAACGTCGCCTCATGGTGCCACGCTGAGGAGAGAGCAAAACATGAGGGGAAGAGCTATGGACCAGGAGGAAGCCATCCATCTGAAGAACCTCATCTCAACCTTGCACGGCTTGGCCAAGGGCTTGGCCTGGGTGCCACCTAGCAGCAGGCAGTGCTGGGAAGCCTCCAGGAGGAGAAAAGGGACACTCCTGCATTATTTTATCTCCTCGGCCTCCTGCTCAGGGAGCACTGTTGGTATTAGCCTGAGACATACAAGACAAGACCTAGTTAAGTGTTCTTGGTCCCAAATATAGTATTGAAACAGCAGATTTCCTTCTCATAGAATCAACACGCAGAGCAGTATGGGAGAACATAATTCAATCATAGTAAGTGTTAACCATAGCACAGCAACACAGGAGACATTTCAATAAAATTGGGGCAAAAGAACAACTATCAGATTTTTTTATTAAACAAGTCCATCAGTATCACTGCATTGAAGGTAAAGCTTATGAACTTAAATCCCAAGTGATAAAGAAAGGGTTTCATGATAGAGAGGATTCTCCAGCACTCACCTTTGTCCATGCTTGCACTAAAAAAGTGGATCTATTCCCTCCTGTGTGTGTGTGTGTGGGGGGGGAACAACCCCGTTCCTAAAGGGGCTTGTAACTACATCTGTACAGCTATATCTGTATTTAGATTCCTGACAGACATCCCTATTCTAGGATAGCAGATCTGCAAGAAATTACTGTTCCCAGATGGTAGTCACCCCTCCAGAGACTGACCCTATTCTGGAAGAGCAGTTCTGAGCACTGCTCCCTCACTCTCCTCTGATAAAAATCAACCGGGTCTGAATTAGCCAAGCTGATTTCCCCCCAGTTAGGGCAGTTCCCATTCCAGGGTGTTCACATCCCCTGCTCCAACAGCAGACAGCCCTGGGATGGAAGGTGCTGAAACAGCCACCAGCACATGAGGGCTGGAAACTGGCACCTACCATCAGCCCAGCACATTGCAGAGCTGGTAACAGGGTCACGTCCCCCCCAGTGACGTCGGTCCCGGGCCCAGCGCTCGGGCAGGGCTCAGTCGCAGCTCCCCATGTCATGCTAATGCTCATGGTTGTCACTGGTGTGACCAGAGCACACGTTGCATTGCAGTCCCTGCGAGACATCCTGCCGCAGCACGTTGGAGCGGAGCCACGCGTCCTGCATTCCTACAGGTTCATTTTGAGCACCTTTACCTCATTTCTTCCCTACTTCCAGGTCTCCTGGAAAAGTGGCCTTTCCTGGGAAACGGCCTGAATCACAGACAGCTCACTCCACGGCAGCAAGCTGCAGACTTCCTCCTGGAGCTCAGGCCTATCCTTGATGGCCGCGCCGCACTCACCTCCACCTTCCCTGCCCAGCAATGGACAGGGCTGGCTCTGTCCATGTGAGATCCCACAGAAGGAACAGATCCACCCAGGCGTGGGAGAAGGGAGATTTCATCCTGCTCCACCAAAGGCAGCCCGGTCCTGCCTGCCAACACGCTCTCCTCAATCACATTCCTCCCATTAACTCGGCCCACCCACCTGCTTCTCCAGCCCATCACACACTGCTACAGAGCTGGAATCACAAACAAACCTGGGATATCTTCCCATGAGTTCCAGCCTGGCACTAGCCACCTGGCAGCCTGATCACCACACTGCTCCACTGTTGCTCTCCCTGCTCTATTCAGACAGCGCTGTGAAAACAGAAGGGGTTTCCTAATGTGGATGCACGAATTTTGAGATGCCTCTTTGAAGCATTAAAAGCCCAGGAGCGTGTGGGACGGCCCCCTTGCTGTCACTTGTCACCGGTGTCCAAAGGGATCAATTCACCAGCTGCTTCTCTCCCATCGGGGCAAAGGAGCCCCCCCTCTCCCTGCTGTTAACACCTCATTATCGTGGCTTGTCACCCCCGCCCAGAGGCAGAGCCACCTTAGCTGCAAGGTACAAAAACAGCCCGTTGTCCCTGACAAGGGGACGCTCTGAATATCCCCAAAAAAGTGGTCTCAGATGTTTCTGAAGGGCCCCAGACGATTAAGCAGTCTGGGAAACGGGCATATGTTCGAATGCTTTCCTCTTAAGCCACTTGTTAACACGGATAGCAAAGAGGAGCACTTTCCTACAGCAAAGATTTTTAATGACTTGGTGAGCTAAAGCTCACTTTACCCATTGGCTTTTTCAGATCCACGTGGATATATTTCTGACTGCGCCTAAAAAGCAGAGGCAAAGGGATGTGCCAGCAGCTGAAGCAAGGCCACGCTTTCATTGGGAGCCCAAAATGTCACACATTTAGGGCCAGCTTGTACACCCTAATTCACAGGGGAGACAACTTGCTATGACCAGTACCCGCAGCCAGCGCAGCTCTTGGGTGCTCCGGCCACGGCCACCACCGGGCACAGCCCCAAATCTCCCAAATCCTCCCTGGCTCCCAGCCTGGCTCCTTCTAGGGGATGTGCCACAGCTTTAAGCTAACGGGGCAAAAGTGTTACCGGGAGAAGAGCACACGGCTCTTTCAGAGAGGAGGCTGGGATCATCTTATAAATCACTTTTCCCTGAAAATCACCCAATCCTTTAGCACTCGGCTGAGCTTTGAGCCGCCGGCACCCCCCTGCACCGCGTTTGGGGATGGTTGCTGGTTAGTTCCCGGTGCTCTCTAGGCAAAGGGCAGCCCCCGAGCCCTGCAGCTCACCTCTGTGCCGGCAGCCCCAGAGCCGGCGCTCCAAAGCGGCTGCTTGCAAGGGATGGGGCTGGCGATGACCATGGTGGGAGAGGAGGGGCAGGAACTCCACCGCAGTAGCCAGCTTGGTTGCCTTGGACACCCTGTGGTGTACATTTATATACCCCTATAGGGCAGGCGGAGCTGTGCTGGCTCCACCTTTTGCAGGGGGAGGAACCTAAACATCCAACCCGAGTGGATCTCAGCTCCTGTTAACCCTCTGGTACCTTGTTTGGCACCCAGGCAGGGCTGCAGAGGCAGCTCGGAGCCCTGGGAGCCGGGGCGCAGCGAGGTGCATACGGACCATCCGCGCACGGTGTCTCCAGCCGAGCACACGCCTGGAAGGTGCAGTTCTCCCGCGAAAGCCACCTGCAGATCCGTAGCCTTGGAAGCAACGCTCCCCAAACCAACGCGAGCCTGGCGCATCCCGGCTCCATACGCACCCAGGGATCCCCCCCTTGCCTCAGCAGCCCAGCTAGGTGGCTCCATCCACCACAGCTGCGGGCCCGAGACACCAGCCACCTCGGGGCAAAGGAGCTAGGGCAGCTCCTGCTAGGGCAGCTCCTACAGCCAGGCACACAGCAGCTGCTGGAGACTGCCCAAAGGGTCTTGGCAGAGATCTTGTTCCTTGCTAAGACACACCAGGAAAGCCCAGGGCACACTGAGCTTGGACGAGCATCCCAAGAGCCTCTCCCGTGACCAGCTGTTCACTCACCTGGCTCTGAGGGAGCTGGGCCTGTTCAGTCTGGGGAAGAGAAGGCTGAGAGGGGACCTGATCAGTGTCTATAAGTACCTCAAGGGGAGCAATGAGGAGGATAGTGCTGCCTCTTTTCAGTGGTGGCCACTGATAGAATTAAGGGAAATGGCCAGAAACTGAAGCATCCAAAGTTCCACAAGAACTTAAGGAAAAATTTCTTAACAGTGAGGGTGACAGAGCACTGGAACAGACTGCCCAGAGAGGTTGTGGAGTCTCCTTCTCTGGAGATCTTCCAAACCCACTTGAACGCAGTCCTGTGCAATGTGCTCTAAGGTGATCCTGCGTGTGCAGGGGTTGGACTAGATGACCTCTAGAGGTCCCTTCCAACCTTAAGCATTCTGTGATTCTGTGATTCCTGAGCCCACAGCAGTGCGCCCCAGCGCGCAGTTCACACGGCCTGGGCACTGCAGCTTCAGCTGCTCTGCAAACAGCCGGGCGGCAGCAAACTGCCAGGCCAAAGCACAGCCTGGGCTTTGACTCGCTGCCTTACTCAGACACTCACGTTTAGTCATTGGGTCTGGGGAAGAGTCGCTCTATCCGCTTCCCTGGGAAGCCATTCTGGCGCAAAAACCTCAAGAGATTAAGCAATAGCCTGGCCAGTTCCTTTAGCTGGACAAAGCCAGAGCCTCCATAACCTCTACTGGATTCCCAGGCTAGATACGGGAATTTCAGGACTCCTAGTTCAGTTGCACGACAGCGGCTACTAAATGGGGCGCAACCACAGACACGTCGCATCTGACCGCGTGACCTTGGGAGACCCAGGCTGAGACGCATCTTTAGCCACGATGGTGACCACCAGCTGCACCCTGGTTCCTAGCAGATACTTGCCACAGCAAGCAGAGCTTTGGACCTGCTCAGGGCCTTTGCTCAAGGCCACCAGAAGCCTGAAGAAGTGGGTAGCAGCAAGGCATGGCAGCACTGGGACATACCCTTAGGTTGAGCTAATACTCCCAGGGTTCCTTAACACAAGGCACAAGGGCAGAAATTAGGTTGTGCTACCCGAGTTGCTCCTGAACCTTCTCCTCCAGCTCCCGTCAGGACAGGAGAAACAGGGCAGCGCATAGAGGTTTTCTGGGGTTCAAGTCCAGCTAGGGCCACGACCGAGCAGCAGCCTTCGGGAACCTGCTCCAGATGGGAGCTCCGAGCTCTAAACCGGCACCGCTTCGACCTGGCAATTCAACCACACGTTTGCTCTGTGTCGGTTAATCCAAGCGCTAATGATACCATCAAGGACAGAGCTCACTCTCCCCGCTATGCTACTTGCCCAGGGAACATGCAATGAATAACCCCACTGCTTACTTGGGCAATACCCGAGGGCTGCGCGACCGGGAAGGAACACGACGCGTTTTGGAGGACGCCGCTCCTGCCGCACGTTCCCCCATCAGCTACTGCGTCTCCTCTCGAGGCCGACTGCCTTGCCTTGTTCCCGTGGGCAGGGAAGGGCCTTTCCTCCCAACACTATGAAGGAGGAAAGGATGCCAGGCATGGCTGCGGACCCACAACCCGAGGAATTCCCATCAGTCACACAATGCCGGCCAGCCGTGGCGCTTTCATGCCATTGTTGTCCTGGGAGGGTGGGGAAGGACAACATTTCAGTGGCGCAGAGTGACAGGCAGGAGGAAAGGCTTCCGTGACTCCCAGCGTGCGTTTTGGGAGACACAGCATCTGCTGGGACCTCAGACAACTCCACGGCCTCGTGTTCCCTGCCTGAGGTCAGCAGCTTCCCCAAGGTTCCAGCTGGACAAGCCTTGATCCCACAGCCTTCTCCCTGCTTCCCACCGCAACCTCAGAGCACCCGGCACGTTACAGCCCTGGGCTCTTGAGCCACGACTACTCCTTTCCAGACGTGGCCCCGCTACCATTTTCCAGGCATTTTCCATCAGCCAGGAAAGAGCTGACGAGCAGCCCCAGACTGTTCTCGCTGTACCGTGGAGGACCAGAGTAAAGGGAGCTTCTCCATCCTCCCAGCACCAGAGCACCAGCAGCTCCCAGTCACTGCCCTTCACTATTTGTTTCTGGCCCTCCCAGAACAACTAACCAGTCAACTAACATAGGAAATAGAAAGCACGAACATTTAACCTGCAGACAGCTCTACTACTACCCCTTCTGCTCTGAACCTCTCACCTACCACCTGCTTCTCCCAGGGGTGTCAAGGACAGTACCCCACGCCATCTCCATAGCAGTGCTTTTCAGAACATTTCCTTGGACACCTACCCACCATCAGCAGGGACTGCCTCCACAAACAGAGCTATGCCTGGTGGGCAACGGAACGGATAAGTGGCCGAAGAGCAGCAGAAGACTATTCTCCTGGGGTGTTTTTCTGAGGGGCAGATGAATACAAGGTCACCTTTGAAAGCAGAACAAACTGTCCTTTTGCTGAAGGAACCTCATATATTTTAGGAGTGAAACCAACAGACACCACAATGTTTCAGTCGCTTCCTGTCCTGTCTGCTGCCATTCCCACCACGACTTCCCAACATTTCCGTGTGCCAGGCCCAAGGAGGCCTCGGCAGCCTGTACCACAGCTCCTTCCATCCTCAGGAGATCAGTGCCCTTCACCTTCCCTCATCCCGTGCCTCCTTTCCTTAGCTTCTTGAGCTTGGCTGGCTTCAAGCCTCCAAGGAGTCTCCCTTATTCCTTCGGAGGAAGGATGTGAAGATGAAGACTGCAGGTATTTCCCTCCCCTTTTCTGAATCCCCCCTTCCAAACTCCTCTCTCTGCAGGTATTATATCTACCACGTGTCCTCCAACGTGTAGAGCAGTGTAGCACTAGCTAAGTTCATGGATTCACAACCAAGTGCCTCCTAGACATCCCCTCCTTTGTAGGTTTACTCTGCTGAAATGCACCCTCTCCGATAACACACTACCGAGCCCAGCTCTCCCCAGCCTATGCACTCACCTTCTCAAATGCTTTCACAGCAAAATACAACATTGGCTCTTGCCTAGGTTTACATTTACACAAGGATGCTTAGAGGCTACTTCAAGCTCCAGTGAATACCTGTGGCAAAAGCAGCGTCCAGAACTTGGTCTCAGGGGTACTCTGGGCTGAGAGTCACCCGCTGTTAACAGCAGCCCTCAAAAGGCCACGCGAGCTGTTACACCAGCGGGAAAGGATCCTGCTTCGCTCGGAAGGAACAAGGTAGAACCATGGATGAACTCAGCAATAGCAAGACTGTTGCCAGACAGGCTGAGGGCCGTGCAGGTGCCAGTGTCAGCTAAGCACACAGGAAAGACACTCCCTTGCAAGGAGGAGAGAGGCACAAAGATGGCACGACACACAGCTAGCAGTCTGCCTGGTCATTCCTTAAGTGCAAGAATTTTTTTTTCCTTTCTATATTGTGCTCCTCCAACCTCAGCTCCTGGCCTAGGCTCCAAGCTCTGCTCCGTAACCAACATATTCCTTGTGTTTCCAGGGCATGGCAGAGGCAGCATGCTACAGTCCACCCCAAAGCACTCTGCTCATCACCTCAGCTACTGCTCCTGTCACCTTCAAGAGGTGACAAGGGCTCTGTGGGGATGGACTCGCACCATTTGGTCAACATCCTCGCTCTGCAGGGTCACCTGCTTTGACAAGAAACTGTCCCAGACCCCAGACAGCGTCAATAAAGGCTGCCCCCTCTCACTGCAGTAAGGTCTGAAGAACGTTCCGTGACCTCTCAAACAGGCTCACAACACCAGGCTGTGGAGAGCACAGGAATCTAGGCAGAACCTGGAGCCCTTCCAGGGTTTACAGCTCCAGGAGGGATTCCCATCCCGAGCGGGGCTGGCACGCTTTCAGAACGAGCGAGGAGAGCAGTTTGCTCTGCAATTTTGGGTGATGAGATTGGACGTACACAAGGAGTAAGTGGGGAATTGGAGCATGGCTAAGGGGCAAGTGAGGAGGCAGCACCAACAAGGAGAACCGCAGTTATAGCGCGAGACAGAGCGGATTTATTGGATCAGAGCACAGACAGGCAGCTCTGGCAACAGTTCCAATAAGGAAACTGCTTCTAGCAAGGGATATAGCTTCTTATTCCAGTCATCTGCGACGTATTCCACCTGCAGCCACTCTCCCAATGAGCTTTTTGGGCACTAACTAACACTAAGGCTGCCGAACCACCACCAGCAGCTGCCCCTTGGTGTCTGGACAAGCCCTGCCTGGATTCTTTAGGAGCTCAGGGAAGCTCAGGAAGGGTTATCAAGTCAGTCTTCCACCCTGAGAAGTATGGGACCGAAACAGCTTGTGTTAAAAGACACTATTTAACGTTCAGCCTCATGTTTTTTCAATTAAAGTGGGCAAATCCATTTAGCTTCCTTCAGCTTCTTATGTTTTAGAAGGGGTGGGAGGCGTAAGTTGCTGTGTAGAGCCCTTGCCCTGCCAGTTTCCCCAGCACACAGGCAACACAGGCAGATGAGCATCAACTCTGCTACCCCGTTCTGATTTGGGTAAGAAGGCAGCAGAGCATCCTGGAAAATGAACAGAGCAGACAAAACTTCTCCAAAAAGGGAAGCCTGCAAGTTGCATGCACTTCTCTAATTTCCTCCAGATTCAGACTGGATGTTCCTTCATCATAGGACTTTAAAACACAAAATCCTACACTTCTCCCACAGGGAACATTTTGCACACAGGTTCTCAGAAGGTCTGAGGTACCTGTATGTATCAGGGGTTTGTGGTTGAGAGCTGGGCCTGCTAGGTGTGTGAGAAACAGCATTTCCAGCCCTTGGTCACACTGGTGAGTCGCTTTAGCTTGTAACCCCTGGCAAAAATCAGTCTGGTGAAAGAGAAGGACCCATTTTCTTCCAGGCTGGTGAGCCCAAATGAATCACAGCACAAAGGGGGGAAATTGGCGCCGTGTTCAGGGACAGGGGTACTCTGCACAACTTCACCCCTTGCTCCTGCAGACAGGGCACCTCTCTCCCCACAACATGGAGAGAGTCTAAAAGATTAGCTCTTTTTCCATTTTTTTTTTTCAGGGAGCCTCTGAACTTGCTACTGTCCCAGCTCTGCTGAAGTCCACAACTCCATCTCATAACACTCCCACCAGGGCCAGACCACAGGGATACTCGGACAGCAAGAGCTCAAGGAGCGCTCAGGTTTGCACTGTACTCCTGCTAGGCTGATGTGAGGCCGGTAAAGGACTGTCTGAACTGCAAGTTCAAGGGCCAATGATGCCTGTGAAGAAGGAAAACACCGCAGCATCATTGGGAAGTGCACAGTCAGTCTGTGAAACCTGCTTCTGGAAAGGAGGATCCCCCTGCACACCGCGAACACTCCCTTCCCCTTTGTGTCACGCCACGTCCAGCTCCTGCCCCTTCCTTGCTCCAAACAGGGCAAGGAAGGAGCTCAGCGACACACCGGAACATTTATGTGTTAGCAGCAAATTAGAAGTGCTCTGGCAGTCCAACCCTAAAGGAGTATCTGCTGCCAGCGCTGCAATTTCCAGCTGCTGCAGTTTGCTCCCAAGATTACCGCTCTTGGGAGCCAGGGGAACACAGGAGAGCAGGAGGGAGGCAGCCTTTTCTTCAACAGGTTTCTCTGCTCCTCCTCTTTCTGCTTCTGCCTCCCCATCAGCTTCTCTTCCTCTCCTCAAGTCCGACAGCACTGCCCCTACGCTCTCGGCATCACCACATTGCAAGTTAAGGGGCAACATCAGAAAGGATCATCCCCTCTCCATGTCTCACTCGCAGCATGAATGTGCCTCCCCAGACATCAATTCCTGCCAAGTAACTTGCTGATCCTTCTCCTGGTGCCTTTTACGGAGCAACTCCTCCTCTGCCAAACTCTCCCAGGCCTGGCTCAAGCGCGACAACGGGATCCTGCAGTCAGTCCCAGACCTTGAGGACCGGGGTTAACAAACCACAGATGACAACTGCACTCTGTGGCGAGCCTCTTCCTTGCCAAAAAAGGTGCATGGGGGCCTTGCTTTTTTGCACAGTGTCACAGCTCACACATACAAGACCTGGGAAGAGATGAAGCATGCTGTGTGTTTAGGGTGCTACAGGGAGGAGAGGTCACCACTCTACCCCTGTGGATATGACCTGTTTGAGTTAACAGCAATAAAAAAAAAATCTGTCTTTGCATTTCTACCCTCCTTTCCTCAATATTCTCACACACGAGCCAGACACACAGTGTTGCAAGCCACACGTCAGCTCTTTTGGCAGCAAGGATGCAACTCAGACTGGCATCCTTCCTGGTGCCCGACCTACGTGCAAGCACTAGACAGAGCCACCCTTCCTCCCAGCTGCTGCAGCACGAGGGTAAATCCACCTTTCTTTTTGCTCTGCCCTGCTATCCCAAGGCGGATCCCAGCCCAAACCCTTCAATTTCTTTAAGTTCCTGGGATTCATGGGGATTCAGAGACCCCATACTGCCAGTTCACACTGTTTACCACAAGTACTGTTTGTACAGCAACGCGCACACACAAACAAGGCCCTGCAGAGCCAGAGGGAAGAAAAACCCCCTCTCCTCTTGACCAGGATGGATTCGGAGGCTACACTTCATCCCAGTTTTATCTGAATCACTCTAAGTGCAGGCACAAGTCAACAAGCAACTCCCCTGGACAGCTACTCATCCTCATCACCTGGTTCACAGCAGGAACCGGCACAGGCAGAACTTATTTCATACCACCTCTTCAGGTCTCCCCAAATTAAGCTGCAGGCTCTATAAACAGAGCCCTTTAGCATCAGTTACCCACTGCCACTCCAGCTCATTCTTGTTGTGGCATCCTGGAGTCATTAGTGTCCCACCCAGGGAAGGGCTGCAGCTGCCGAAAGCTGGACAGCACCAGCACACAGAGTTGAGATGACAGAGGAATGGGGAAGAGGAAGACACCAAAGCGCTCCCTGGCACCCCAGCTCCTGCCCAGAGCCCTCCGGAAAGGAATCACATCTGGATTAGCATGAGTACTCACTGAGCAGAGGTCCCCTTGCACTTCAGCTAAGCTGCGGCACCAGTTAACTATGATTGTGCCTTTGATATTTATATATATAAAAATATATAATTGTCAGACTTTTTGACAATGCATTTGTGCAAGTGCAATTGCACACAGTTTCTTAGCTTCAGCTAAACTGTCATGTGCTGTTTCTCAAGTAGGGGCATGCACTTGTTCACTCTCCCCCCTTCTCTTGCAGCCCATCACTCCCTGCAAGGGTCTGCCTGCTCCCCCCGCTCCAGTGAGGAACATCCTAATCAAGGATGCTCCCCCTTGCAAAGATACCAGCTTCTCCGAGCCAACTAAAAACAGCACTTCCAGCCCCGAGAAAGGTGCTCCCACCTTTCCTGCCTTCCAGTGGTTTTGGCAGCTAGTGCCTTCGATACCTAATTACAGGCCGTGTCATTCAACTGCTGCCTTTGCTCTTCCACTCTGCTCTTTTGCTCTTCCCAAGGCCAGCCAAGAACCCTCTGTTCTCATCTCTCGCCCAGCCAGGACCTCAAACAGGCAGGAAGGCCCAAGGAGGCAGCTCTGCTCCAAGCGACAGTTCTTCCCCTTGGTACACCCGGGTACGTATTCTGGAGCCACAGCTGTCCCCTACTAACTCCTGGCACAGGGCCATGCTGCAGGCGCGCTGCCCACTGCCACAGCCAGGCAGTGAAGCTCAGCAACTGTCCCAGCAGCAAGATACACCATGTTTCTTTCACCTCTTCCACTTGCCCACAGCTGACCAGGTTTGGCTGCCCCAGTTTTTAACTTCTTTAGTCCAAATAAAACCAGACCAGACAAGAACGCTGGTGAACTACTAGGACATCAACTCTGGCAGCAAGAGGGACTTTGCAGAGTCCAGGCTACCTGTTTAGAGATCACCTGCCAATTGCTGCTTCTCTGGAAGCAGCAAACTGCCACCGACAGCAGTACGCAGCTCACCCTTAAGGCAGGCAACAGCTTCTCCTCATACATTTTCACAGAAGACACACTAGTTTGTTTCTCCATCTTCCTGGAGAAATGGGGGTCAGAAAATGCTCGGAAAACCACCTGGTGAACAGCAGAGCCTTCCCTGCCTAGGTGGCTCTTGACAGAATTATTCAACAATAAATGATTTTGGGGGGCAAGCGGGACTGATCTCCTAACTTGTTAGCACCCTCTCCAGCTGGGATAACCCTGTAAAAGCCTCTGCCTGCTCATTAACAAGAGACATGGATGAAACATGAAGTTTTGTTCACTAACACGCACCGCAAGTGCTCGTGCGCTGTCTGGTTGATAGCTCAGGCAGCACTGCAGCTTCCAGGCCACACTAAAAGGACAGACTCAGGACAGTAAGAAACCAGCAAAGACGTTTTTACCTTCTCCATTCCTCTCTGCTGATGAGAAACATCATCCAGTCCATTTGGGGAATGTATCCTCTGGGACCAGCACAATGCCACATCTGCCAGGGTCCAAACGATCAGCAGATTTCACAAAGCTTTCCAAGAACAACCTTTGGCAGCTGTTGGATTCCACCAAAGAGCAAACTTTCCAGCCCCAAATCCATAGTCCTAAATTATTTAGAGCTCATTTATCACACCTGGGTTCTCTGGAAAGACTCATTTGTAGTGTCTTCAGTTTGTCTTCTTCCCTTGGCCCTGTAAGGATAAGGGCTGACCCTGCAGTCACACCAACACCAGCCTGCAAGAGTCTTCCTGGCTCGTGGGTTGGCTCCTGCTCATCACCCCATCCTGCAGGAAGAGTTGGGCACCGATACAGATGACGTGAAAGCCAAAAAGCTGGAGCTCCTGTGACTCCAGGCACCGCAGTGTCCGAGCTAGTCCTGCTGCTCCCCAAGTGTGGGCAGCACCAAGCTGAGCACGTCTGCAGCACCGCACGCCATGGCACTCACTGCTGCAAGAGAAGCCTTCTCTTCCGCGCTCCCAAAGCCTCATCCCTCAGCTGATGACTCCACATACCACAAGGCTCCTGTGAACTCTTGCCTGGGGAACACCGTGGACACCAACATGTAGGGGCAGGCTTGCTAGCCCCGCTGTTTACAGAAGAGGCCTCCGTTTTTGGTTGGTGGGGTCAGGCCTCCTCAAATTTCACATAAGGATTTGATCAGAGGGCAGGGCAGGCCAGTGCAAACCCTGGACATGGACTGCCCTAAGCAATGGAAGAGACAGCCTTTCACTGTATGTTTCTCCCCCACCAATCCTCCTGAGCTTCCAGAGCCTCCAGGCTAGGTGAATACCCCCCTTGGAGAGGCCTGTGTCAGGCACAGCTGAGGCTGAGCGCCCGCCACGGGGCAACACGTTCCCAGGGCCCCGGTGGAGGGTGCGGCTCCACCAGCCATCTCTGGAGCAGCAGAGCCTGTTCAAGAGGTTCCTACCCCACCCTGTCTCCCTGTGTCTGCTCGCCACCTCTTTGCCCTCATCAGCTCTGCTGCTAGGGCAGCCGTTCCAGCAGTCCAGTGCAGAAAACTATTGGGACTAGGTGTCTCCTCAAGAGCTTTGATCTGGAGCATGATCCATAACCCTCTGGAAGCAGCAGCAGTTTCAGGGGCATCAGCTCCTGAGGCATCTGCAGAAGGAGACAGCTACAGAGGGAAGCAACCTCTTAAACCAGCTCTGCCACACAGGGGATCCTAAGCCAGGACCACACCCCGAGATAACATCTGCTGACTTGGCAGCAGAGACCACAACCTTCTTCTCCTTTAGGTTCTCTCCTCAGGGAACTGCACTCACCTGCTCTGCTTCCCCTCACCTCAAGCCATTCTGAAGTGATCCAGCCTTGCTGCCTTTCATTCCTTGCCCTGCGTGTTGCCACTGAGAGTCTAAGGCACCGCTTCTGTGGGAAGCGAATCCCAGCTCCTGATGCACAGCTTGCTAGTCTTAACTCACAACACAGGCCTCCCAGGATTAGCCCTGGAGAAGACAGAAGACAATTCCTTGATACTTCCAATATCCAACACATCCGTGGCTTGCAGAACCAGCTCAGCACCTACGCTAAGGACACTGTCAGCAGAGACCTGTGGTTCAGAGGAGGATTTTGAGACTGTTACTCTGTTCTCCTTGGGAGACTAGCCTTCTTCTCCTTCCCCCATATTAGGTATTCCCACTGACATGGGACAAGCCAAGGCTAAAAGCCGCACAGGTTCCCTTCTCATCCTGAAATCTCCTGGCCAGCACCAACATTCCTGCATTACCAACAGCCTCAGTTAAAAACAACTCAGGAGAGCCTCACTGAGGAAAGAGATTCCCAGCTTGGCAATACTCTAACACGACTCTAACACACACTGGATACTAAGTTACAGGGCAGCGTGTTTAGTTGGACATTCACTTATTGGGAAACAGCCAGCCAGACTCAAGAACTGCCTTGAAAAAGAAGGAAAGTGCCAGTAAGAAAGCAGCCATGCACAACAACCAGAAATTGCTCCTCTGCTCCATGAACCTGCATAGGCCTAGGTGGATAAAAGCGCTTCATATGGGGTCATCACTGGAGTAAAGGAGAAACATTTCCTTGGTGGAATATCATGCACTCACTTGATGCTGTTACCTGAAGGCATTTCACCTCAACTAAAAGGAGTCCCGTGCTTCTTTAGGGAGCAGGAGGTCGGACCACCCCTTCGACTGCTGTTTCTAAGGATGCCCTCCCCGTGCCACTCGTCACACACATCTAACCTTACCAAAGGTAAGGAACATACACTGTGCAGCAGTTGGCCCCCAAAGTCTTCAGTCAGCTCAGAGCCTGGAGAGCATCACAGCTGGCACAAGGGAAAAAGACAGAGTCTGTGAGAAAACAACCCGGACAGCCTGAGCCAGGTGGATTATATGAGCACTGCAGTACCAGACCAGCTGAATTTCCTTTTCCTTCCAGGAATCCTTAGGCAGAGCTGCTCAGGGTGCCTCTCCTGCCTTTTAAAACTCCAGGCTACAGGTGCCAGTGTCCTTGGCCTGCCTGCCAGGAACTGGGCCTGTTGTGCCATGGGCTGGATGAGACCAAGTGACAACCAGCAGACTCCCAAATCACAGTGAGGGACCACTATGTTGTTAGTGCCAGGGGCTGGACTGTCACCTGGGCCTCAGGACACAACAGAGCATTTCAGACCCTCGACAGAGGCCATACAAACACGCACACACAGCTTATGAAGACAGCACCTCAACCCACTCTCTGAAGTTTTGCAGTAACACATATAGGGCCTTAGTAGAAGGCTACTCCACAGCATCTGCTGAATTCCTTCCTCCGTTACTCGCAGAGCAGGTAGACACAGCTCCACTTCCACGTGGGGAGCACAGACATCTCTGGATTGCCGCTGTGAGTGCTATCCCCTACACCATCCTCTGCATTGGCCTTCAAGAATTCCCTGGCACACAGCTTTTCCTGCCACTTAAATCACCTCAGGTGGAAGCAAGACACCCTTAATGCTGATAACAGTGTGTCCAGATGAACTCTGCCAGACCTTTATCACCTTGGGGGTCCCAGATGTATGGTTTGAACCGAGAAGCTCGCACAGCTAGGGCAGTACGACCCACCTAACGCGAATACTATTATATTGCAGAGATGCGTGAACTGGCAGAGAACACTTGCAGGAGTGCAGTTATCCCCCAAACAAACGTGAAGTCTTATTACAACCCTAACCAGTACCGATAAATCCACTTTAAAAAACATCTATAGATCAGATCTTCATTCAACCAGTGCAAAGCAACAGTATTCCTCAGGATACAACAACGGCTTGAGACTTTCTCTACACCCTGACTGGTTTTAAGGCCAACATTACATACCAAGAAGACTCTGCTGGTATATTTTTAATATACATAAACTCCTTTGCTAACAGGCCCACACTGATGCTTATGCACAAGGGAAACAGTCACAGAAGAAAAAAAAACTTACTGCCAATTCCCTGTTCCCCTATCCTAGAAGTTCTAATATAGTCCGTTAAAGTCATCAGTGCATCTCTGGGAGTAGGATATTCAAATAAGTCATAATCGGATCATTTTACCTTCCTGGATAATTCACCTATGATACCTTGCTCTGCAAGGTCTAGAAGCACTAGCTAAGGGAACAGCTCACCCAACCTCAGCGAGATGCATCAAGAGCATCTGAACATTTTTCCTCCTAACGGTCCATCACAGAAAGGACACAATGCTGTCCATGAGGCCAGAGAGGCCTAGGTGAACCGCAGCCTCTGCTTGCTCCCCATGCACTTTTCCAGGCCCCTTCAGCATGCAGCTCATCAGCGTGTAGCCATTTATCCAGTTTAGCATATTGTGTTGAAGTTCAAAAATTCAAAAAAAGAATTGAAGTGACTCTGCTTTTGAATTTCCTGAAGCAAACTAAGAAGCCTGATAGTCATCGAGTGCAACACCCTTGTCTATAAAATGTAAATATACAGCAGATACAGCGAAGCAACAGAAAGAGGAGCACACCTTCAGTAAAACAGGATTTGGGCCAACCACAGGCTGAACAATATCCTCTCTGCCACAGGAACTACTGCTCAATAACCATTTCTACTCTCACTAAAAGATTTCTACCCCTAGGCCACCTACAAGGTAAGCACTGGCTACAACCCTTCTGTACCTTTTCTATGGCAAGGCACAGAACAGCCACAAAACAGCAGGAACTGTTCACTCTCTAGGGCAAAGCTTACTGCAAAGAGCATCATGCTGCCTCCCACCAAATGATTTCAGAGCATTAAAGGATAAAGATTTAACAATTACAGACAGTAGCTTGAAGGGGAGGGTGCAAATACCACGGTGACTTAGAGGTGAACCCCAACAAAAGCTCGAATATCCCAATGCTGTCACCTGGCCTTCTCAGACAGTTTACAACTTCCCCAAAACAAAGAGGAATTGCCCTGCAGAAAACACACAAGCTCTTGTTTCCCGACTGGGAACATGGTCCTGCTTATGGTCACCAGGAATATTACCTCGGGCACTTGGAGGAGCTGCTCACAAACTTTTCACAGTTGCAGCCCAACTTAGAGACCCATGGCTTTGTGCAACCCCTAAGCATTAGCACAAACATTAAACAAGTCCAGGTCCTGACGGAGCCCCATTAGGACCCCACTTTTGGAACAGCTCTCCATGAAAGAAAAATATTAGAAGATACAGGCACGTGTGCACAAGCAAGATTTGAGCTTTAAGCCGAGGCTGGTTCTCTCAGGCTTTGCAGAATGCTCAAATCAAGTCCACACCAAAATAATACACACACACTGAGTATGCCAGCGTCTCTGCTTGTTACAAATACACTGAGAAAGTCTGCTAGGCAAGAAGCAATGCTGACATTTATTTCACATTTTTATCCAGCAGCTTCTCAGCACATCTTATTCAGACTCAGTCCCCAACTCTCTCCTTTCCAAGTTCAGGAGCCCTGTGCACTGGGCTGGTGCCCTCCATTCGGACAAACTTTGCTGAATGAACTAGAGCCATCAAGACACATAACTCTCAGCCAGCTAAGCTAATATCTCTGGGCAGGCTGTAGCTACCCACCTGAATGCCTTTTTTTTTTTTCAGGTTGTTAAACTTCTTGCTAGTAAGTCTTTTCCTTCTTCAATTAAAACCGTGCTAAGAACGGAATTCTATTGGCAAGGGCCAATACTGACCAGTCTTTGGCTGTAACGGATCCTTTCTTCCTCAGGCTCCATCTCCGAGTCTTCTGAAGAGAGTGAGAAGGACACCCCAGGGCTGCTGTCTTCCTCCTCTTCCTCCTTTGAAATCAGAGGGAAATAGTGAAGAAGAGTACACAGACATGAGCCTCCTACAACCCTGACAACAACTCAGCTTGTGAGTGATTCCACACGGCTACACTAGCCCAAGGAAAAAAAGTGGAGGAGCCCACCTCAACTTTAACACTCCCATTCTAACTTTAGTCATGACCCAGGGTAAATGACTTTACCAGCTGTCCTGTAACATGACATGAGCTGCAGGTCTCAGATGAGGAAAAGGCCTCCACTCTGTGCTACTGCTAGCGCAGGTGGCAGTTAAGTTGGCGCACACCAGGGACATGAACCATGCAAACTGTGCACCTGCCATTAAACATTCGATGGCAGCAGGGGAGCAGTACAAGATTATACATTAAAGCAGCATGTTGTCTAAGAGACAGGACTGTTCTCTGGATTTTCTCTCCCAAAGTGCCCAAAAGGAGCACACAGAGCATGGTTCCCATGTAGCATGAGGACATATGGGACCTCTCCTGCATACAGGGTTTCAACATGGTTGCAGGTGGAGGACTAACTCCTGCTCAGAGAGGACCAAAGCGCTCAGATCTCAAGATCTGCCACCTTGTGACACCACTGCACTGACACGGGGAAGAACTTCCCAAGGATGGCATCTAAACTTTTTTAGGAACAAAACGGGAATCAAAAATAATCCAACGCTAGGTACGCCGCAGCTCGTAACCCCCACAGCTTTCAGAGAGGGAGTGGGCCATCCCGTACGGCGCTTACGGAACGGCTCCCGTGGCGCCGGGAGAGCTTATTCCACGCCGAACCCACTGCACTGACACGGGGAAGAACTTCCCAAGGATGGCATCTAAACTTTTTTAGGAACAAAACGGGAATCAAAAATAATCCAACGCTAGGTACGCCGCAGCTCGTAACCCCCACAGCTTTCAGAGAGGGAGTGGGCCATCCCGTACGGCGCTTACGGAACGGCTCCCGTGGCGCCGGGAGAGCTTATTCCACGCCGAACCCTCCGCGCGGCTTTGACAGC
>NW_010588190.1:0-21570 GCF_000705375.1 Tinamus guttatus | reverse complement strand
AGCCTTCATTGAGTAAAAATTTAAAACATTATTCAGAAATAATTTAGGAACTTAGCCAAATAATTACAATAAATGGAAATGCATGTGGATAGGGCAATAGGGCAATAGTAATGAGTGGATCCCAATTTTTTTTTTTGTTCCTTTCACAAGGATCTGGGCATTCAGGAATTCAGTAATTCAGAGGAGAAAAAGTCCCATGCAGCCAGCTGCACACAATTTTTTAGAGGAAGGCTTAAGGGCTGTGAAACAGGAAGAGTGAAATGGTGCAGACAGAAAGTTATCCCAAGCATATGCAAGGTCAATACTAAAATTTTGGTGAGATGAACAAAGGAAGGAATAGGCCAGGATGTGCTGTTCCTGGCAGAAGCACTTTTCAAGGAGCTGGAGTTAGGAACCCAGCATGACTCTGCCACTGACGATCAGTGCTGAGGCCCAGCTCAAGTCTGGATATATCAAAAGAGGGAAATGATCAGTCTGAACAAGAAAAGATGTGTCAGCTGGGCAAACAAAGTGTTCGGTTCTAGGAAACTGCTGTCCAGAACAGCCTCCTTGTCCCACCAATTTCTGCGATATCCCAACCCTTATAATTGGCCTTGCTCTCACTGCCCCACTTATGAGTACTTCTACTCCCTCCTTAATCCTCCCCTTTTTTAATGCTCTCTCACATCCTCCTCCTAAAAACAAAATGAAGTGGCACAGTGTGGCCCTTTTCCTGGCAGTGCCGTAAGCTTGTGACCCATAGGAGAGCTAAAATAACTCTCAAAACCAGCCTGTGGCTGGAACAACTTGCAATTTTTGGCGTTGTTGATGGGATGAAAATTGGAGTCTAACAAACCAGATTATTAGTATTGAAGACTGCTTTGTTCTAGTTTCGTTATTGTTTAAGCAAAAGTTATTTTTTAAAGATTCCAGATGGGTCCAAGTATCATGTCAAATTATGACAATGGTAAGTACTTTCATGAATATTTTACCTCCCATTTTATTAAAGTCACAGAAAAGCTGCATTTGGAGCAGACAACATCACATCAGCATTACCTATACCTCTACTTCTCATCCTTTCCTTCTGCCTGTGGAGAAACAGGGACATGCCAAAGCAAAAATGCTTACAGTAGATATGGAAGTTTGTAGCTCGGGCCAGTTTGGCGTGATATTCTCCCAGTGTGATTGGCATTGCTGATACAGAAACATCAAGAATTACTGCCAGGCTGCTCCATCTTGGTTCCCGCAAATGCTTAGAAAAAGCCCTGTTCCTTGCCACAGATGTCTCTTCTCCAAACTCTAGGCAATGATTCCCTTGCTTTCCTTCCTCCTGGGCTGCATTTTCCTCTCCTGACCTGGTTTTCTACAGTGATTTATTCTATATTTCTTCTGACCTATTTCTTTAAATACATTGTAGGGTAGAAAGTATGAAACAGGGCAGATCTCCACAGTCCTGAATTAGATATCTAAAGTAGGGCAAAGGGATGGCACCACTGACAAGAAGTGGCTTGTGCCCCACAGAAATCAGGTTTTTAAACTCATGAATCCCTTCGATGACTCATGCTGTGTCTCCACAACCTCAAACCATGGAAGAGATGTATGGGACAGGGTATTGAAGCAGACAGCCACCTGCTGTAGCAGTTACCTGCTGTGGCAGTTGTCTGAACATTAGAGAAGGAGATTACACTGTGTTGCACTTTGAAGGGTGAATTGCTGGATATGGCACATTATATATTTCTCTTTCCCAGCCTTTGCAAAATATTGTATTCACAAAATCACAGAATGGTTGAAGTTGGAAGGGACCCCCCAGAGATCATGTAGTCCAACCCCCCTGCTCAAGCAGGGACACCTAGAGCACGTGGCACAGGGTTGTACTGTTAAGCTCTACTACCCAGGTCTTGCAAGTGGAGATGTGATGGTCAGTGAGTAGTGGATTGTGTTTAATTTAATTTCCCTGGAGTTCTTGGTGGGATATTAGGTCCAGTGGGTTTTTATATAATAGTGATGAGTAGATATGCACACAGACAGGAATCAAAAAAATCTCAGGGACACTGCAGTTGGACACAGAAGAGAACAAGCAAAAAGGAAGATAAAATTTTCTGGAGAGAACAAGCAAAGAGGAAGATAAAAATTTCATGCTAAATACGACGGCCAGTTTGTGAAGCGATGAGCTGCAATATCTGTCTTGTGAGGATGATTCTTTGTCAAGACGCTTCCGTTGCTGTCAGAAGTGATGACCAAGCCCTGACATGTTCAGATACCTAGAAGACAACCACGGGCTGTGGTCCCTGGTTCCATTCATGTTAGAGCTGTAGAAGGGACAGGGAGCCAGACCCAGTGCAAGGACCATTGTAGGAAGCTTACCATAGAGTTACCTTGTTCCTAGGGACCAGAAGACATCTGGGAGGATTTTGGCAAGGCAACCTTTTAGAACTTCATATGCTTGACTGACGGACACATCTGGAGTTTACAGCTCTGGGCTATCAAGATTGTGCAAGGAATCTGCCCCTGCTTGGATCTCCCATGTACCTGGTGAGATGGAATCCAGGGCTTGTGTTCTTTCCTATCGTTAAAACACTCAGCTTTTCACTTTCTCTTTACCTTCTGTTCAAATACCTCCACAGCCCTTTACGGACATTAAGGGGTAAATGTTTCCTGCATGTCTTTTGTTTCTTATTCTGTAATCTCTTTGTGTTCATTGTTCTTAGACCCAAGCATTTTTCAATCCTTTTTTTTTTCTTTTTTTTGCACCCTCCCTAGTCACGATTTCTGTACTTACTTCATATATATATTCCTTTGCACTTCATACGTATGTTCTTCAGGTTGCAGATCTTGTAGCTCGTGAAGCTGAGAAAAGACTGAATGACCAGAGGAGCAGAGTACTGGGACTGTGTCACTAACTTTCCCTTCATTTCCTCCCTTTTTCTAGGTGAGTACAAGACGACAAGAAAGATGGACCACCACTCCAGCAATGTTGTGCTTGATTTGTCTTCCTCCCTGGCTTTAGTGGAGAGAAACCTGGTATGTGGGGATGGATGCAACAGGACTGGAAGCTTTGCAGACCACATCCCTGAAATTTTCATTGATAGCATCACATCATTTATCTGCCTGTGTGGGCTGTTTGGGAATGGAACCATCCTCTGGCTCCTTGGTTTCTGCATCAAGAGGAACCCTTTCACTCCCTACTTCTTGAACCTAGCCATTGCAGATTCCTTTTTTCTCATCTCTACATCCGTTTTCCTCGTAGTATATCATGCCCCCCTGTTCAGCTATTTTCAGCCAAAGCTTTTGCACGTGCTCCTGCCATTTCACTCTGTGGTTTTGCTCACATACAGCACTAGCCTGTATCTCCTCACAGCCATCAGTGTGGAGAGGTGTCTGTGTGTCCTTTGGCCCTTTTGGTACCGATGTCATCGCCCAAAGCTCTTATCGGTAGCCATGTGTTTTCTGCTCTGGCTGCTTGCTTGTGTGCTGTCCGTGCTTGTGTACTTTGTGTGTGATTTGGCTCACTGCAAGCACTGCTGGATGGTTCTCGCAATCTTGTGCTTTCTCAATTTTTGCCTTTTTACTCCCTTTATGATTCTTTCCAATGTGATCCTTCTCATCAAGCTTAAGCATAGCTCATGGCAACATCACTCAGATAGGATGTACACAGTGGTCTTCCTTGCTGTTTTCTTCTTCCTTCTCTTTGCCATCCCACTCAGCGCCGAGATCTTCCTCAACTTTTTTGTCTATGTTAAGTTTGTCTTGGAGATCTGCTTGTTGCTGGCATCCATCAACAGCAGCATCAATCCAGTTATTTATGTCCTAGCTGGGTGTTACAGAGAGTCCACGTTCAGGGGATCTCTCAAAGTTGCTCTTGAAAGGGTCTTTGAAGATAAGACAGATCCTCAAATAATGGATGAGACCTCTGCAGAGGGAATTGCTGCCTGAACCCTTACAGTATCCACTCATCTAGGCTGCAGACCAGCGTTTGGAGACCAGCAGCCCCGTTACCACATCCTTCACCAGCATCCATGGGAGCTGAGCCCTACCTCTGTCTGAGTGAACAAGAACAGTGGTGGATAGCAGAGCATGTCACATGGGACACAAAGAGACTTGAGATTTCAAAAGGAGCAGGGCTGGTTCAAACCTCAAAATTCTTTTAAAACAATCTTAATAAAAGTGACTTCTATATAATTTAAGTTTGGTTGTAATTTCTACCCTCGCTGACCCCATGAGTGCCCTTTCTTGTTCTCAAAATTACAGCATCAGAAACCCACTGGTTTATACTGCAGAAATTAGGTGGATTGAAAGTTACATGCCATTTGTTCTCCCATTCTCCTGTGTCCAGGTCTGTACCATTTTTCCTTCCTTGAGAAGAGTTCTTCCAACTGTTCCTGCTTCTAGTGTATTCTGGGACCTTGGGATGATATTAAAGTCATTAGCATACATTACCATAAATGTCAAAAGTCTCTGGAAAATAGAAGATGACAGGATGGGACAGAAATACCATTTTCAGCTCCCTCTGCTGTGCTGCCCTCCTGCACCAGTCTTAACAGAGGAAATCCATCCCAGCCTGTCTGATATTCACAACTTACAAGTTGCGAATCATGGAGGTTGGTCCTTCACCTACCGTAAGAAAATTCAATTTTCTTTTTCTTTCTGAATTTCTAAGTCATCTCTTTACTCTCTGCTTCTGCTCTGGTCCATGCACAAATCTTATTGCTTAGCTCTCTAATGCACATAGCATCACATTGTGGGGAGCTATGCATTTGAAGATAAGATATCACTGTGATGCGGAGTATATAAGTGACAAACCTAGAAGTGAATCAGAAATATAAATTTTACAGGGATAACAGACTTGTAGTTCAAGGTCTTAAAGTCTTGATTCCTGGGAAGATAGGATTAAAAAAACCCATCCAGTAGGAAGATAAGAAAATTTGAGGTTTGGGATTGCTTTAATATGGAAAGAGGAACATGACATAGAGACTATGTGCTTTTCCCATAGGTCTAGCTTCTGAGACTCTTTTCTTAGTAATTTCCTGTGCAAGATCAAGATTAGATATTCTAATGAAGCCCTGATACTCTCATATGCTACAAAATAGTTCTCTGTTTGCAGGAATCACTGGCAGTCTGTTTGGCTTGCACTTAGAAAAGCTGCTTGTGAAAGGACCTGAGAGAGATCCTCTGCTTGATACTGCATGAGCTCATAGAGTCAATCTTGTTTGCTGTGTCCATTTTACAAGCGGTAATTCCAAAAATCATCATGTGAAGATCCTGTCATGGGAATGGTGGCTGGTAAGCACTAAGCGAGGTGATTCTGAAGCAAGTCTACAAGGTTCCCCAGTGTGTGAGAGGAAAGAAGGTCAGACTTTTCTGGGTAGGTTTTTTGAGCCTAATCTGCACCCTCATGTAACTGGTTCTAAGACTGTTGGGCAATTTGCAGCAAATATGATAGAGGAATAAGAAGTTCCAGGAAATTTGGATCTATAAATGTTGTGGGAAAAGGCAGGAGGAGAATACTGAAAAGAATGTCTCACTGAGTGAAATCCAGCAGTTTAATAATATTAATTGCAATATTAGACATGTAAGAATCTGTATGTGATCTCCTCCCAAAACCACTTGCTCTTTGACAACTCTGAGGAAAGTCCCTTATTATTTTGACAATTCTAAGGAAAGTCCCTTGTTATTATTCCTCTCCTCCAGATCTTTCCTGTTGAAAGCTAGAAAGGTGGTATCTCCCTAGCCTTATTCTCATCTGTGCACCAGTTCTTGCACCAAACATGTCTTACTGATCTCCCCCAGGTCATGTCTTCTCCAAGCCTGCTGTGCCTTGCTGCTTTTTGTGCTCCTGCATTTAGCTTTTCTATGAATTTGGGGCATGGTTGCAACAATCCAAAAAGCCTAGTGTAGGGGACAGCACAGTCACAATTTGGGGCATGGTTGCAACAATCCAAGGGGACAGCACAGTCATTAACATCTTTCTGTATCTTCTTGTCCCTCCAGCTGTTTTGAAATGAACACAGCAAGGGTTCCCTGTTGTGGGAAGAGCTAGCCCTGACTGCTGGAGCCAATCCAATGGGACTGCATGTAGCAGGACTTGGCACGAGGGGCTGCTGATGAAGACTGGCTCATAGAAGGACGATGACTACAACTGAGCTGACTGTGAGTTCACTTATTTGAATGAAGTCTCTGCCACACTGCTCATCTGCCTGTTTGGGCTGGTAGAGAATGGGACTGTCCTCTGGCTCCTCACCTCCCATGTCTGCAGGTACCCCTTCACTGTCTACATCCTGAACCTGGCTGTCACCAACTTTGCCTTCCTTCTCTTCATGGCTGTTGCCCTTGTGATATTTTATGGCCCAGGGAGTTTTTGTCGCAGACTGGGCTCCTGTGATGTAACAACTCTATTGAACATCATGATCCTCTTTGCTTTCACCACCGGTGTCTGCCTCCTGACAGCTGTCAGTGCTGTGATGTCTTTTTCTGTTCTTGTCCCAGCCCCCGTTGCTGCCACTGCCCCCAGCATTCGCCAGCCTTTGTGTATGCCCTGCTCTAGGCCCTCTCCTTCCTGCCAATTGTAATCCTGCATTTCTCTCCTACAAAGCTCATAGTCTTCATCCTGAGCTACATCTTATCTGTGTTCCTCTTGATTCTTTCTGGTCTAATCCTGTTTGCCCCAGGCTGTTGTTGTTCATGGCGATATTCACCACGTGAACTCCATATTACCATTCTGCTCCTTGTCTTCTTCTTCCCCTTCATCACTGCTGACTTTGGTTAGGGGATCCTTTGATTTTTCTGGGTTTGTCTTTAACACTTCCCTATCTCTTGCCTGTATGAATAGCCTGTTATTATGATCAACCCTGTTATTTACTTTCTGTCTGGGAGCTGTACAGAGAGGAAGTTCTCAGCCTCTGTTAGAGCTGCTTTCCAGAGAGCTTTAGGAGATGTAGCAGGGCCCCCAAATAGAAGTGAAACTCCGAGAGAGAACACAGTGGAGAGAACTTTAAATATCTACAGCATCATCCTTAGAGGAGATACTCTAGGGACAGCGGTGTCCCCTGAGACAAGGCAAAACAAGGAAGATGACTTTGCTACAGGTCTACATGTGATTGTATGGAGTTAGTGCAACACAACTTGCTGAGTGGCATGGAAATTACTGCCTTGATGAATACCTGGGAGAGGGTGGTGAAATAGCCACTGAAATCTTTCCTTTGAATCTGTCCTATCCAACAAGTCTGACTTTTCCTTGTTTTAAAAGTGACCTGGTTTTCTGTTAAAATAGAGCCACAGAAGCTCATAGATCTTTCTGGTATGTTTTGGTGACTTTGCTTAACTGGTGGATAAGAGTTTTTGGCACAACAGTGCAGAATAATTCCTGGGCAAAATTTTGTGTGTGCATCTCCCATGGGCGCGGACATGTGTGAAGAATATGTGTAGATCTCACATTCAGCTTTGTTAGCAGGCATGTGTTTGCAATCATCCCTTGAAGGATTTCCCCAAAGCGCACTGCTTCTGGTAACAACACTATAAATTGAATTTCATCTGCCCATTATGCGTGCTGTCTGTATGAAAGATTTTTGACTGGAATGGCATGCCACTTGCAGTTCCTCCAACTCTTCTCTGGGCTGTCTGAACGGTTAGTCTGAGCAAATGCTATTTTGCAACTCTGGCCTCGTTCTGTGTACAGCTCTGGTTTGTCTGTTCCTCATCCCCAAAACTCCAAGAGGAGTATGGTTAAAATAAAACAACTCCAAAAGCAGGACTCTGCCTGAAAACTCCATAAAGACTGGATTTTCAAAGTGAAAGAGGGTATGAGGAGAAGGAGGGAAAATAATGGAGCGGACCTATCTGATGCCATGAGCAGTGAATCCCTGTATCCTGACACAGACATTCACCAGGTAGAAATGGGGAAATATGTTTTCTGTGCTCCTCAGTCCCTAGTTGTGTTCCTCCCCATGCCATGTGTTAGCCCAAGTTATTACAGTGCTGGGTGGTATGATTGTTCCTGGCAACATTCAAGAAACATGTAGATGAGGCACTTAGGGACATGGTTTAGCAGGCAGGGTGGTGATGGGTTTACAGTTGGACTTGACGATCCTGAAGGTCTTTTCTATGATTCTGTGTCTTCGATTTGCCTGTGAACTAACATTACTTCTGAGCTGAATTGGTTTCCTGGAGTGACTGCCCACAAATCTGCACTAACTTGAATATGAACACAAGAGAAAGGTTGGGAAAATGCAGCTGGTAAGGAGTGACAGAGGCAGAGAATCTATCAGCTGGGCAGACTGAAGTCAAGTTGAAATGATTAACTAGTGCCCCCAGGAATGTGAGACTGTGGCCTTTAGGAGCTCTAGTGATGGAAGATCATCAACCCTTTGGCTTTTCCCTACGCCCAAACCAGAGTAGCATGTCACTACGTTGGCTAACACGAAAATCAATCATTTGGCACTGTAGAGATATCAATATCAACTTATCAAGCCATGTTAATCAAACCTGTAAAACTCCCCAATAAAAAACAAGAAGCTCAGAAACCAGGACAACTCCCTGCGTCTTGAGGAGATGACATCTGTGTTTGGGAAAGAGACGGACTCAGGCATTTTTGGAACAGGATTCAGTAAGAAAATTCACAGATGATGTGGTAGGATTCATCTCACTTCATTTAGCTGCTTAGAAGTCCATCCTTTTTCATACAGCCGTGTGTATTTCCTCGACACAGAGGAATATGGGCATCTTCAGTGGCTGGTTTGTCTTTGCTGCTTTGGAGTCCCATTTAGGACAGCATGAATTGCCCTCACCAGGTACCAATCTCTCTCTCTCTCTCTCTCTTTCAGCAATAGAGGTTGTCTGGATAATTAGCTTAGATCACAGACCTAACCATGGTCTTCTGGTTTACCTTACCTCTGTTATGGGTCTAGGTACACAGGTATCTCTAAATTCATCTCCGTCATTGACATGGCTGTCCATCAGCTCATGTAGGGGCACCTATTCTCCCTGTCATCCCTATCCACAGGCTATTGTATAGATGTGATAACTCAGAAAACTCTCAATAAAAATATGTAAGCTATTATAATTTTGTCAGTCTTGATGTTCACTATAACCTGAACAGGGGTTGGGGAGTAAATTACTCCATACTGTCTGCAAGTCAGAAGGGTTGTAGTAGCCTGTAGAGGATTTGAAAGGCTGGATTTGAATTTCCTGTTTTCACCCTGAAGGCAAGCCATGCTCTGGTACAATATTTGCCTTAACCTGGGTGAGGCTGGTTTCCAGGCCATGTGCTAAGCAGCCAAAGAAGCTGAAGAGAAGCCTGGTGACTTTTTTTCTTTTTTTCAGAGAAAAGAGGCAGTGCAGCAAGCTGGCATAGGTGGCCTGGGTGAGTCTGAAGGCAAGGCAGTTCCCACAAAGCAGAAAAGACACAAATGAGTATGCTGCAGTGCTGCTCCTTCTGCACTCCCCTTGTGATACACTGGCTGGGGGAGGCAGTTTCAGCAGAGCACAGTAACCAAGCCCAGCTGCTGAACTTCTTTCCCTCCTAAATATGGGCAGAAAAGTGTTTTTTAAAGGAAAGTTTCAGGCCTTTGATGAGTTACAATAAATGGGAAAAGGTGCAGAACCTCCCAAGACAGTGTTTTGTTTTTGCAAAGAGATTAGGTTTTATACTTTTGGCAGTATTTTTTTCTCTCCTTTCTGCATCTTTGTAAAAATCAAACCAGAATGCTCACTAGAAAAGTATCACCTGGCTGTACAGAGTATCCGGTATGAGGTCGAGACTGAGGCAGGTGCCTTGATTCATGTAGGATGGGAACCACCTGCCTAACTGTAGCTGTCCAAAAATAGCTCTCCCAGTCTCTGTGGGATGTCTCAGCTACCTATGCACCAACTGAAGGAGAGGAAGGATTCCTAGAATGCAACTCTTTCAGTCTACCTAAACATCTGTGTGGAAATGGGACAAATCACCCTAAGGCTCTCATCTCTCTCCACAGGGTTTAAAGGGCACCCAGGTGACTAGCACAGATAAAACATCTAATTTTACACTGCTGAAAGCATTGGAAATGAATCCTCTTCCACTTCTTCCATGTTCTCCTTACTAAAATTGCTCTTTTTATAAAGATGTGACAAAGAGATATCTTCATTCATATTTCATTCATATTTCTCCATTTCTTCCTAATCTTCTCCACACTCTCTGCCATGTTCACTAGACCTCAGGCAGGGGATGATTGCTCTGGAAACCGGTCATGACAGTATGCTCCAGTCCTTCAGTATGCTTCAGGATGCAAACCAAGAACTTAGGTCTAAAGATCTTTGTACTTTGAAAGCCTATGGGGCTATGAGGATGGCAGCATCCCTCTTATCAGATCATCTATAAATGCTTTATATTTCAAATTCCTTTCCTGAATCTCAAACATCACATGAGCTTGAAAACAGTTACTTACAAAATGGTTCCTGGAGCTCCCAAGTGGATTAACTGTGTAAAGACACCCATTTCAAATATAGGTGACAGTCTCTGTAACAGGGACCGAGAGAAGGAAAGAGTCACATGTGAAGAAATTCCTTTTAAGATATTTCTAGAAAGGGAGCATTAAACAGAAGACAATCTGCAAGAGCACATAGGGAAGAATAGGCAAAATATGGAGGGGAAATGGTAGAAGATGTTGGAGAAAAAGAGTGAAGACAGTAGCTACTAGAAACTGGTTTTCTGACTGGTGAAGGATACAAACTACATTTGCTTGTCTTCTTTTGTCTCTCCAATCCTGGATCCCAAGCCAAGTGGTTATAGAATTTGGCTGGATCGGGTTCCCTGCACTGCCTTGCTGATTCATACTGGTTGTCTAGAATGCTAAAGCTCCTAGCAAAAACGTGGCAATGTGGACGATACAATGTATAGTCTCCATATGTGACTGTCCGGTAACATCTGGAAACATGTGGGCACTGCTTTTGAGCTTCCCAAGTAAGTCATGAGTTAAAAGCTTTATCCACAAAAACTATGCTGAAAAAGCCCAACCCACTCTTCACTTCAAAGCAGCTCTTCTGCCTGATAAGCTAAATCTGTTTAGCGACATACAAATCTTTCACATTACTTGTTGGTTCTCATTTCTTATTTTTTTCTGTTTCCCATTAGCAAGACACCTGTGGCACAGAGCTAAAAGGTTTTTTTCACTTTTTTCCTTCTGGTTACTGCCAATTTGCTCTTTATTCCAGCATTAACCTACATCTCCCAAACCCCTTTGCAAAGGGTAAAAAAAATGCATTATCAGACACAGATATTTATTCATAGTCATAGAAGAAGGGGACGAGGTGGAAGAGAAACTTTGTCTTGGCATGAAAGATATCTTCACTATATTTCATTGTGGGAAAGCATCTCCAGGCCTGGAGGAACAGCCTGAGAACCTTTTTCAAAAAGATTTGGAGAACTGCCCTGATAGATATACCACGTTCCTGAACTGAGACCGCAACCAGCAAGGGAGATGTCAGCATGTCCATGCACTGCATGGGCCACAGAAACTCAACACCAGACAGCAGCTTTACTGAATTTCCCTAAAACAAAAGAAGCAGTGAAGGTCTGGCCCCAGAAGGAAACCTCATGGGAGAAGGTTGTGAGTAGTATGTCAGACAGAGCTGGTTTCCAGCAACACAGCCTCTCAGACCTTGTCTCTTACAAGGATGATGAAGTTGGTCACTTGTTGCCTATGTCAGTCCATTTGCCAGATGGGATCCTGGGGAGTTGTTCACTTCCTTGCTCATTCTTCGTAAGAGTCTGAGGCTCAGAAGATAAATTTATTAGGACATAAGTTCAAACAGTGAACTTCGTAAATGAGAAGAATCCCATGATGAGACAGAAGTGTATACAAAAACTTATCTGCCTTTGCTGCCTGTGCCTTAGGAATGCAGATCTTTTATTGCCATTTTGGTCTCTATTTGGGTTCTTGATGGATTCCTGTCCTGCAGCAAATGTTCACAGGGTCTTTTTTGGTCCTCAGGGGTCTCCTCTCCTCACAACTTGTTCCAGAGGAACTGAGATGAGACAAGCAGCTTTTCTCCTGCCCAGCTGTAGCCTTTTAAAGGATCACATCACAACAAATAATGTGCTGTAAACAAATGCATGAATCAGACAACCAGCCAACATTACTCTGTTGCAACAAGCCACATTTCCTTGGAGCAGTGCCCAAAACCAACACCTTGTGTGGACTTTTTGGCACTAACATGAGAGCCGGGAACATATGACTCATAACTCCCCCCACACTATTGAAACCATACTTTTCTCAGAATGATTTAACCTTGAAACTAAACATTATGGCAAATTCCCAGTTAAGTTATACAATCATACTGCCATTTTCTCTCAAACTCTGCAGCCTGAGCTTACGTTGCTGGTCATTTCTCTTTTCATTTGCTGGGAGGACAGAATAAGCTCTGCTGATGACTGCCTTAAAGGGAAGAACAAGGAAATGATGACACTCCCTGTGCTCCATGCCCCTTTCCTGCCATCTTGAGGCAGCAGTCAAGCACATATTTGCAAAAATCACCACGACCCTGTGCTGACACTGTTTAACTTTTACTGCAGCCAGTTACACCTCCAGGAACTCTGTCCCCTGTTTCTCATCAATGCAGTCAATACAGGCCCTGGAGCATGGAGAGTGTTTTACCTGACCAAATACAGGGATTTCAGTGTGGGCTGAACTGCTCTTTAGACTTTCTTCATGACGATACCTGTTGGGCTTCCATCTACCTTGCCAGAAGCAAGGAGGCTTTCCAGGAATCCTGTGCCTAAGTTCCTGCCCTTTGAGAATGCCTCAGATGCCCAAAACCACCTGAAATGGTGTCTTCAACTCACTCAGTATGAATCTGGGGCTGAATTCCTCTGTGTATGTCTGCAGTGAGGAAGTTTCCATCAGAGCTGCACACCCTGGGTTCCTTCATAGTCAGTATAAAGGGGTATGCACTACTGTACACATTGCTTCTAGGACCAGAAGAATTGTGCCCTGAGGGGCTCTCATTTCTCTGCTTCACTATAAAGCTGATTTTGCTGACATATAGATATTTGCAAGTAGCTGGCCCAAATTGATCCTTATTGTCTATTGTGAGACTGACAAGACATCTGGCTACTAATGAGCTCTGCCCTCTTCCCTGGGCCATTCTTTTTGTCCTTGGCTATTGCCTTTCTTTCTTTTTGACTATGCGTTTTGTGTTAGCATGATACATACATCCTTCAAAGACAACATCTCAGTGTATTTCTTAGCACCCTCACTACCGATGAAGTTGTTCCTGACAGAGCTGAAATGACCAGAGAATCACAATATTGGAGCTGTCAGCACTGCCAATTCCTGTACAGTTTTTGCTCGCCTCTGAGAATGAGGGAGAAGGGGAAGGGAGAAAAAGATGACAGCACCCTGCAGCACTCTTCATAATGATTGAGAGGGCAGTAACTGCCTAGTTTGGGCCATGGAGATTATTACAGCTGAGCTCCTCTGTGTGCTTGGCTTCTTCTCCAAGGCAAATGGCACTCAGAATGGACTCCTTTCCACCTGCATCTTCTTCCTCCCAGGGAGATTTCATTAACTGGACAAACCACCTTTGCCTTCATGACATTTTGTGTTTTTTCTTTTCCTTCCCCCAATTGCTGTATGTGCTGCTTTGATTCATCAGCAATACTTTCCTGTATCACCTCAGTGCCATTAATGCTGAGAGATGGCTGCTCACTCTTTTCTCTTTCTGGTCCACCATTTATCCATTATTTTTAATCCATGATCTGGGCTCTTTTTCCTCCGGCAAAGTGGTCTGAAGTTTCATTTACAGTGATGGTACATAAACAAAATATGAGATTCTTGCTGCCCTCATGAACAAAGATCTCCTCCTCAAAGGCTCAGTCTCCTTGTGAGAGAAATGGGGTAACTCTCTGACTTTCTCCTCCTGCTCTTTCATGGGGGCTGGGCATAGCTTTGTGCCTTTTCGCAGCTCTCACAGGTCTCACAAGCAGATGTGAGACCACTGGAGAAATGTCATTTTGTGTTTGCCTTCCTCCTTCTCTGCCCACTTATACATTTTGGCATGCATTACAGGGAGTTTCAGCCTTCTGGAGACTGCCTCTCCTGTGATGTGGCCTAAAGCCCATCAAAGCTCTTTCACTGAAGTGAGCTGTCCATGGAAGACTTTCATGGTTTGCTGGAATTATAGCTGAATTAGTCTCATAGTCCCTATAGCATTTCATTGCTAAAATATGGACATACAATATATGAAATATATTGAAAGAAAAAAGTTGTTAAAGATATTACTCTAAACAAACCAGAAAACCAAAGTTAGGACAGTAGTTTCTCCTAGGTCAAACATCAATTCAGGTTTTTTCTTCTGAATATATTCAGTTATTTACAAAGAAAAGACTTTAATGAAGTACTTCATTTTTGCAATGGTATAAATATACCCTTATGTGTTTGCAGCTATGATTTTCAACAAACAGTCAAGAGGCATGTCTGGAAAATGTCAAGGAAACAAGAACCATGTGCACAGTGAAATGCCATGTCTGAGTCCTCAAAGAAATGCCGCACAATTGGTATTCAAGCTTAGTGCCATTCTTGCTGCAATGCTTGTCAGCAGATAATGCTGCAAGTCCAGCGCCTTGGCAGCCAGGGAAGAATATTCCCACACAAACATGCCATTTTGTGCATATCCACTGAAGCCAGCATCCATCTTTACTGACAGCTCCTCTCCTTTTCTTGTGTCATGAAGAACATCACAGTACCCTTTTACCCTCCTGGGTATTTCTGGAGTTTTAGATTCTTTCATGACAGTGGTTCTGGAGAAGGAGAGCTGGAGAGTCTTTAATGAACACTAATGAATCTTGCATTGAAGGGAGACACTGAACAGGAAATGGAGAACATCTTTTCCCAGGAATATGCCATGGAGTTGGTCATCGTCCCAGACATGGCCAGTCAAGGCCATGTCTCCCAAATATCTAGTCATGTACCCCTTCCCACACAGAGAACAGTTTCTGTCTCTTCCCCCACTCTGTAAAGCAGTCCCAACCCCATGCTTTGTAAACACCTGCTTGGAGAAGAATGGAGGGAAAAGAGCAGGAGGAATGCTTTGTAGAGCTGGGAGAATGAGACGGTCCAACTAGACAGGCAGAAATTAGGTGAGTTTGCTGGCTGGCACTGAAACAGCAGTCAGCTACAAGTGTCATTAGGTGTCATATGGGTGTCATGGAGGGAATGTAGGGCTCGCCTGCTTTCTTTCCAGGGCACCCTGAGCATCAGTGTTTATGTGCAGGCCAGTGTCTCAGGGTGCCTCTGCCATCAGCATGGGTCTCTACTATTTCACCCATCTCTGATCCATTCCCTGATGCAATGGGAAGAGCTGACCTACACATGGGATTTGGACATTGCTCCGGCTGCATGGTAATGCAGCTCATCATGCAGCCATGTGCTATGTGAACGTGCTCTCAGTATAGGCATGGTGGCTTCCCTAGAATTTGCATTAGCAGCAAGAGTGAATGATACTCCCTATTGCTCTTCTCCTGTCCTGGGGAGTTTTTGTGCTTTCCAAGCTTGATGTCTATTTTTTTTGCCAGTTCAGTTAACTCTCTTTGCTCCTGGAGACCTGCTTAAATTTCCTTACCCCTGTGATGTTGTTTCTGAGGCAATAGTATTAGGGAGCCATCCCATGAGGCAGTACAAACCAGGAGTTGAAGATGAACCCAGGCCAGCCAGCGCCCTCACTGATGGGGCACAATGCCAAACGGATCTGATCTGAGTGAGTAGAGCAGGGCGCTGGTAACAGAATCCATTCACAGAGTCCATCCAGAGAGCCCAGTCAGGAACAGTAGAAGATGTGGATAGTGAAAAGAATGAAAACAATATAACAATACGGGCCCAAGTTGTCACAGTTCATTGTGATTTCTCAAATTTACAGTAGAGCGCATACTGTATGAAAAATAAATCTATGAGCTCGATAAATAAAAAAAAAACAAGCAAACCAGAAAACAGGAGTTTATCCATTCTCTTTAAACTAGCATAACTCATTATTTCTCTAGTTAATTAATCCACAAGTTTGTTGATTAGTTAACTCGATAATTTATTAATATTACGCGCTTTTGAGCAAAATAGCTACCTATCTGATGGAGAAAATGCTCAGTCTTACTCCTCTGACATAGAATCATAGAATCATTATGTTTGGAAAAGACCTTCAAGATCACTGAGTCTAACTGTAAGCCCTTCAACACCTTGCCTGCTTAACCATGTCCCTAAGTGCCTCATCTACATGTTTCTTGAACACTGCCAGGGATGGTGACTCTGCCACTTCCTTAGGCAGCTTGTTTCAATGCTCAACTACTCTTTCAATGTAGAATTTTTTCTTAATATCTAATTGGAATCTCCCTTGGTGGCACTTGAGAACATTTCCTCTTATCCTATTGGCAGTTACTCTGGAGAAGAGGTAGTTGAGAGGTAGTTGTCAAAAGCAATAAGGTCACTCCTGAGCCTCCTCCTCTCCAAACTAAACAACCCCAGCTCCCTCAGCTGCTCCTCATAAGGTCTGTGCTCCTGCCCTATCACCAGCTTCATTGTCCTTCTTTGGACATGCTCCAGCAGCTCAATGCCTTTCTTGTAGTGAGAGGCCCCAAAATGAACACAGTATTTGAGGTGCAGCCTCACCAGTGCTGAGTACATGGGGACAATCTCTTCCCTAGCCCTGCTGGCTACACTGTTCCTGAAACATGCCAGGATGTCATTGGCCTTCTTGGCCACCTGGGCACACTGCTGGCTTATGTTCAAACGGCTGCCGACCAACTCCCCCAGATCCTTTTCTGTCATGAAAATGTGTGACATGATGTGGGTGTCCACTGAGCAGCACTGGGAAGCATGAGAACCTCAACCATCCAGCTGATGGTGAGTCTCTTTTAAAGGCTGTTAGGGTGAAGTATTTTTGCCTTCCAGATTGGAAAATTTGGTCTATGCCATCCCTATTTATTTCTCCAGTCACCAGACAAGGATTTACTAACTCCAAAGCTTTGGTCTTGCAAGGTCTTAAGATTACGATACTTATAAAACTGCATGGATAGAAGACTTCATTCTGTTTTGTCCTTGAGTGTCTGAAGTATGAGCTGCACTTGTTTTAACATAGTGGTGCTGTTCCCAGCAGGCGTCAGGCCTCAGTATGAGCTCTGTGTTAGGGCCCAAAGCCTGAGTATGGCTCAACTGAACATGTGTCATTCCGAAAATGGGGCTAGACACAGGGCAGGAGACAGGTGCATCTACAGCACACCTTTGCAAAAGAATGCATGTCTAGGCAACAAGGCCTATTGGCAGCCCCAGGAGAGTCAACAATAGAAGATAATTCTCCAAGGTTCAGCATGGCAGGAAAGAACTTATCACCAGGAAGGACACATCCTGGGGACCACACTAGCCTCTCCCAAGACAGGAGAAACTGGGGACTTCACATTGCATGTTCATCTTCAAAGCTAGCATTGCTTTCAAGAATTGTGCCAGAAGAGCTCCAACAACAAAAAAAAAATCCTGGAAGGAGACATCTTGAAAGAGGAGTTCTGGCCTCATTCAGGGAGAAATGGATGAGGAGAAAAGGAAAGGAGTGAAGCATGGAAGGATGTATTAGTGTGAGGGGCCTGGCATGGAAAGATGCAGTGGTGGGGAAGAAGTCTGGCCGGACATGAGGGAGGCAGAAAGGTGAGAGCAAACGAGATGAGCTAGTGTCCTTCAGCATTAGGGAAGAATCAGCAGAACCCCTTCGGAAGTCCTTCACATGGCCCATTGCCTTGATATTCCTTTCCGCTTTCCATAATTATTCACATGCAGAATCCTTCCGCACCTGCTCCCTTCCTTGGGATGCCAACATCAGAACACACATTTAGTCTCATCTTTCTGCAGGATGTCACCAGAGTTCAGACACGCCAAAGGATGAGAGTTGGCTCACTGCCTCTAATCACATTTGGCATGCATGTGCCTCCTCTTAGATTATATTTTGGGCAGGACATAGTGCCACAAGTTTATTTTTATCTACAAGTGATTTCTGCCTCATAATCTCATCCCTCAACACCACACAGACTGACAACTTCACTGCTTATTTTTCTTCCACTTTCATTTGTATTTCCTTCTTTCTATTCTCCTTACACAGTACAGGTGTGTATGGGGACCGTGCAGGTCCTCATAGTCCTACGTTTTTGAGGAAGCTTTCTGTTCCCAACCCTGGCTTTTTTTCACTCTCTATCTTCCCATAGTTTCCATGAAGGTCACCTCTCCTCCCTGGCAGCTGAGAATTGATGCAGGGCTGAAAAGGCACTTCTTTGCCTTCTTGTCCACCTATCCATTTTCTGCATTCCTTACAGAATCTTTCCGTGCTTCCCTTCTTTCCTTTTTCCCAACCCTCTTGCCCTGGATCAGGTGGTGCCCACCTCTTGTCCTTTCCCCACATCTCCTTGTTAAACATTCCCCATGCAAAGATTTTCTGTGCAGGCTGTGAGGTTGGCCATGCAGTATGATGATTGCAAGGATTCACATCTGAGAGTGATTTATGTACCCTTGTGTACTAACAGACAACTTCCCTTGTGCAGTCAAGTGGTGAGTTGGGAAGTAACAGGAAGACATGTTATTGGGTAAATCTGACTCTAAGGCTTCATTTGCATTACATTCTTCTCACTTTGTGCATAAAAAGTTGGGAAAGCATTGACCCTAATTGGCAGCATGACCCCTTCTACATATCCAAAGATTTCTCATTAACTTTTGGTGACTATACACAAGTTAGTTGTGAACAACATGTTCAATACAATGAAAACAAAACCATACTGTTTTTTCCACACATTAAGGAAAATCACTATCAGAAGGCAAAGTGAGACAGGGGAGAATTGGGAACGTTTTACAGCATTGTTTTTGGCACAGCTAATGATAGAGTAGAGGAAGAGGGTGATGTGACCATTTTTTACTGACAAGATCTCTGGACCTCGAACACGTGAGGGGAAGATGTCAGTGATGTGATGAGATTGTGAGGAGAGTGTCCTGCTCACGCAAAGTGATCTGTGGCCAGTGGTTTTCACACTGGTGCCAGAGAGGAGGCAGAAGCAGAGTCGCGTGGCCCAAGCAGTTGTGACCTGCTTGTTTCTCCCAGGGGGTGCTGGCACAGTGGGGCCCCCTACAACCCATATGCTGGTGCTCACGGGGAGAGTGGCCATTTCCGAGGAGTAACAGGAGGTAGGAGGTTGGGGATAGAACTGGAGTGGTGGGTGGTGTTGATCACCAGGCTCTTTCCTGGGGTGTGGGGCATGAGTGGGAGGAAGGGAATCTTTGCTCAGTGGGGTTTTCTCCTTAGAGCCCACTCTCACCCCAGGACAAGGTGGTAGCTCCCGCATTCTCCCTTTCTCCAGGACCCTTCCTCTTTCACATCCCCTATTTCCAGCCATTCCACCCTATCCCCACTGCTCTTTCTCCCTCTCTTTCTCCTAGATATCCCTAGCCCCTAGTCCTCCAGCCTGTTTCCACCTCTCCCTCTCCAGGACAGGCAGCTTCAGGCTTTTCCCAGTCACCCACAGCAGGAGATAGTTCTTCCTGCCACAGATCAGGACCTGGTGTGATGAGAGCAGGGAGGGAAAGCAAGTGCTGGAAGTGTTGATGCCCCTGATCTCCTCCCTCCTTCCTAATCTCTCCTAGGAGGTGGTGGCAGAGTGGAGAGGGACAAGACAACGCTCATAGCAGGGGCTTCACCATGGGAGACACCAACACAACAGACCTTTCTCTGACCTCTTTGGACACAGGATACACAAACTCTGTGGAAAATACTACAGTTTCATGCTTTAGGGGACAACCAGGATTACTGATCTTTGCAGGGGTCTGCATGGGGATTTGTCTGTGTGGGTTAGGGGGGAATGGGATGGTTGTGTGGTTCTTAGGCTTTAAAATGAAGAAGAACCCCTTCACTGTCTACATCTTCAACCTGGCTGTTGCTGACTTCTCTGTGCTTCTTTTGTCTTTTCTGATCATATTGGTAAATTTTTGTGTCCAAGGAATTTATTTTCATGATCAGAATGCCATTTTTGCCTTCTGCTATTGGGTACACGCACCGTACTACTTCTTTCACCTTACTGGTCTGGGTCTCCTGACAGCATTATGCACTGAACGATGTATTTCTGTCCTCTTCCCAATCTGGTACCGCTGTTCCCGCCCAAAGCATTTGTCAGCCATTGTGTCTTGTGTTCTTTGGGCTGGTTCTGTGCTCTCTACTTTATTAGGTCTTTTTGGCTGCTGAATTAATCTGTAGGAAAGTACTTGGAGGCATGATCATTGCAGTTTTAATCATTTTCTCATCACTGCTATTGTTTTCCAACTTGATCCTGTTCATCAAACTTCGATATGGCTCACAGAGGCGTCATCCTGGGAGACTCTTTGTTGCAATCTTACTCAACATCCTCTTCTTTTTTGTCTTTGGGATTCCTTACAGTGTAGAGATAATACTCTTTGTTTATCATTCAAATGAATTATTACCTGAAAATCTGTCTTTCTTGCTGGCATCTCTGAACAGTAGCATCAACCCTGTCATTTACTTCCTGGTCGGGAGCTACCGTCAACGTCGGTTTGAGGCCTCTGTGAAAGCTGCCTTCCGCCGTGTGTTTGCAGAGAAAACAATGTGCGAAGAGGGCAGCCAAGACCTCAGAGATACTGCTGCAGAGAGCAGTGTGTAGATGCCTGCTGCCAAAGCAGGAGCAGAGGTTCTGAACTCCACAGGCAGCCCAGAAGGAAATGGAGGACCCCAGGCTGTGCCTGCTGCCCCTCTTGCTGCCTAGGAGGCCTCTGAACCTTGGGGGCAGGCACTGCTGTGCCCCAGGAGCCTGGCATGGGCACAAGCACACAAGCCTGGCAAAGTGCTGCTCTGCTGCACCTGGACCCCAGGCAATGCCTGTATTCCCCTTTGCAGCATCCACCATGGCTCTGCTCCATGCCTAATAAACTTTGTTGTTCCTCCACCAGCAACTAGTGTTTGTGGTCTTCTTGGGGCTCTCTTGCGCAGGAAAAGTCAGGCACATTCACAGGAAGGTTCTGGTGCAGCTTTGGCCAGCTCAGAGAAACAAGTTTTCAGGCAGGTGGAAGCAGCAATGCCAACACGTGGTGGTGGTGGTGGGTTGGTGGTGGATCATGGGATGGGGGTCATCTTATCCTGCTGTTCCTGTGCTGAAGTGAAAGGCTGAGCTAGAACTAAAGGTGAACCCTGGCTCATCATTTGGCTGTGATCACTTGCCTCGGGCCTAGGAAGCAGCATGTGTTGAAAGAACTGCTCTCTGTGTCCTCCCTGCTGCCCTGGCACGGGCTTCTCCACTGCAGCCCCGCTTTGCTGGGGCAAAAGGCAGGTGAGCAACCAGGCTGGCTCGCTCCAGACAGGCCCTGGCCCCTGCACCATAGCTTGAGAGACCATTTGCATGCCCTCTTTTGTGGTCTGGTAATCTTTGCGCCTCTGGTCCCTCCTTGGCTGTGCACACACGTCTGTGAAGAAGATGCCCTGGGGAACTTTCTCCCTTGAGCTCAGCAGGCAGGCTCTGGATCTCTTGCACACATCTAATTGTCGCCGGACCCCCCAGTGTCTGGGGTCCAGGTGCACCAGAGCCTTCCTGTGAATGTGCCTGAC
>NW_010588187.1:0-25148 GCF_000705375.1 Tinamus guttatus | reverse complement strand
CCTAGTCCCAGAGCTGGTCAATGGTTTATGGTTAAGGGATTTATGCACAACTACAAAGTAAAGTTTACAAATTCAAAAAAGGAAAGGCACGCTATAGTCACTTACCACAAATCTGTAGTGGGAAGGATCTCTTAACCTCAAGGAGTAGCCTTGAGAGGCATCCCTGTGATGCAAGGAGAGCTCACTGAGCTCTCCGGCTGTCCCCGTGTTTATGGGATAAGATGATTGACTAATAGTCATTCTTTCAATTCAGAAATGACTGTTGGCTGGTGTACTCGCAGTTAGCCTTATCTCCCCATCAGGATAGGGCCATCAGGACTGTTATTGATGGTTAATGTCTGGGTGGGGGAAGAAATCAGGGAGGCGAGGCAGCTACTAGGGTCAGATAATGTGGTAGTTAACACCTGAACAGGGCTACCTGTGAGAAGTCAGGATGAGCTGGGGAAGGAGCCCATCTGTCACACAAACTGAAATAGAGTATAGCTATTTAGGAATGCATTGTAGGGGAGAGCAAACAAATGAATATGTTAAAAAACCCCAAATTCAAAGGAGTGATGCGATCTGTCATTTCCTTTTAGTCATCATAGGCTGCAAAGAAATGTCATGTTTTTCACTGTACAACACAGCTTCTACAAAACCTTCAGATTGTATATCTTGGGATGATATGATGTTATAAGGCTTCACTGTGGGTAAATATGCTATAAAGATTTTCAAGTATCTGGTGTTAATTCTTAGGCCTGTGAAAATCAATACAAAACATATTGGGAACTTTATCTGCCATTCTTGCTCCAGTAGTATTTCCATTGGCTTCAGTGGGACAATTTCCTAAAAGACTGCTTCCTAATGTCAGTGTAGTGCTGCAAGATGAGTGATATTTTCAACAGGCTTATGCAAAGATATTTCCCATGGAGAAATATTGTTGCTGGGGGCCAAGTCAACCTCATTCCCTCTTTTCAGATTCTTTCTCAGCATCACTTTTCTGATATGATATCTTATCTTCTATTCTCTTTGAACTGCTGTCTCAGATTCTTGAGAGGTGTCATTTTTTTATTTTGTTGGGAGGATGGAAGTGATAATTAGAAACAGGGAAAGGTTCTTTGTTTTTGAAAGAAGAAATTCACTCTTGTGCTGGAGTTAACATTCTATCATTATTAGCTAAGATTGCAAGGAATTCACTTTTCTTGGAATGGGTAGAAAGGGAGTTTCTCCGCAGTGTTCATTCATTGTGTTTCCCTTTGCATTTTTCTTACGGGACACTAAGAAATAAGCCATAGAAAAACTGGCAGGTCTCCTCAGGAAGAGCATGTGATATGGAGGGAGCTGTTAAAGGTCATTGGTTTAAGGACTCAAAACTTTTTTTTTTTTGCCTTTTTTTTTTTCTTGGTTCGTTTAAAGCCAAATTCACATTTTTTTAGAGGGGAATGAACCTATATTGTGAGACTTTTCCCTTGTTCAGAAAAAAACTCACTGTTCTTTGCTGTAGCAATGGAGGTCAGATGTCAGAACAACACAGCACATAGAAAAAAATCCAATGAAGCTTTAATCAAGGTAGTTTTTAGCATGAAGTCAGTTCCACCAAAATATGAATGGATGCTTTAAGTCACAGCCATTCCCAAGACATCAAAATATATATTCCTGAAATCTAGGATTTTTTTTTTACTTTTTGACATCCAAGGACACACAGGGATGAGGCCTCGTTCTGACCCAGGTCTTAGTCAGCAGCACTTGGCTCCTCTGATACTCCTTCATGTATGTCCAACCATTGGTGCAGCCATTCCATGGCCATAATGGTGTTCTCTGACTTTCCATGCAGTGGCTCTCCCTACTTCATTGTCCTCCAGAAATTGCAAGCAACTTATCCTGGCTGCTCTTGGTCACTGGCCACCAGGTTTACCTGTCCCTTTTTCAGATTCTCCTTTTCAAGATGTGTCTAAAACATCCTGCAAAAGATCTCCATCAGTTCAGTATAAAATTCACTGAACATTTCATTTCATTTTTATTCTTTTCGTGGGAATCACAACAGTCCTTATCACATCTCTCAGTGGGTCCAGTTTTCAATGAGGTTTTCTTTGTTTTTGCTTTTAATTAAGGGTGATAGAAGTGAGTAGACACAGATCCCTTGATATTGATGTCCTTGGACCATCTTCTTTGTCTTATTTGTGAAGACCCCACTGAAAAAGAGATCCAGAACCACACTAGAGGTTAGCTCCCCTCCACTAGACTTTCTGCTGTCAGCTCAGGTGCTCAAGAGAGAAGCCCACAAGTTTTTTCTATAGTTCATGGATGGGACAAGCCTTTCCAGAGAGGAGGCAGTCTAGCCCACCTAAGATCTGAGCAGCAGCCCTGTGTCTCTGCATTGACATTAGAGGAAGCCAGAGGTGACCAGTCACATGAAATAGGCATCTCCACAAAATGAGCTTCCCTCCCTGAGCCGATGCTGCTGGAATGACTGGCCTGCACTCCCCTGCTCCCACTTGCTGCCCTCCTCAGGCATTTCTGCCCCAATCTTTCTCCTCTGCTGTCCATAAACAGAGCCCTGCAACAAATGCTCCTCCTGCCCAGCCCTTGCTGAGCACATACATTGCACACATGCACACAACATACTGAGATCCCTTCCCCCCAAGTTTCCAGGAACACAACAGACAGAGGGGTCTTCATTGCAGTGTTATTCTCTCCTGGATTCTGCCAGCTTCCCTTGGCAGAAAGTTTGCAGGCAGCTGCTTGCAGAATAAGACATTGATGAAGGAGAAACTTGGGTAAGCCCTGTGCACAGCAGGAAATACTGAAAAAATCACCAGATTTAATAAATTCTTGCTAAGCTGATGATACTTTGAAAGAGAAATGCTAACAGTGGTGTTGCAAGTGTTGCCATCTTAATAAGCTGGTTTATGTCTCAGGTAAGGTTCCCCAAGCTGTCAGCTCCTGGTAGACTAGCAATAGGAAAAAGAAGAGTCTTCAGCAGCTGCAGTCCTGATAACTGGCTGTATAACCATCAAAGCCAAAACAAGCTCTGCATAATTTCTCTGTCTGCTCTCAGTGTATCTGCTGCAGCTGATGACTAGGAAATGGGAAACACATGGGAGTAGACCGCCCCCTTGGCTTCATCACAGCTATATCAGTTTTACTGCAAGACTTAGAGTTAATTCTGTGTGTGATTAAAAAAAAAAAAAAAAAAAAAAACCCACCACCACACCACCACCACAGAGAGAGAACAGCAAACTTCGATGCAATACATGAAAGAGTTTTCTTGCCATTGCTAACATGTGAAGAAAGATAATGACTGCAAATGTAATGATCTGCTTGAAATTGCTGATTAGCTTTTTGGAGATGATCTGGAAGGTTTGTTTTTAGACAATTTTTATTGTCATCTGCAGTCATTAATGATTATATTAAATCATCCTGTAAAACCTGGTAAGCAGCTGTATTCCTTGTGTTGTTTCTCTTAGGAATAGACCTAAACCCCAACTTCTATGGGGATGGTACTCTGATGCAAAGCCTTTGAGATGTGAAAAATGAGAGCCCCTGAGGGTTAGTTTCAAACTCTAGCAGTCTGAGGTGTCTGGGGCAGCATTCAGAGGAAATGGTTGCTATTTGCTGTGAGTTTCCCTAATATCAGGATGGTGGTTGGTATGTTGCTCTGTCTGTGGGGGTCTGACAGGTCTGCAGCATCATGAGTGATGGTCTTTGTTCCCCTGAGGCTCCTTGATCCACCTGAGGTAGCCCTGCAAGTATCCTGCAGGGTCTCTCCTAAGAGCAGAAACCAAAGAGATCTCAGTCTATTGTCTCTTCTATTCCTGCTTCATTGAAGAAAATTTTATACGTTTTTGTAGTGTTAAATGTTATTTGTAAGCCTTCGTGTCATTGCAATTCTTATTTTTTCTCTGCCCTGCGTTAAAGACTAGAGAACTGAGAACATTATATTTGATTATATCTTTAAGCAACTGTCTGGGGCATCTGTGGTTCTTATTTCCTGTCCTGCTTGTTCAGTGCTGTTTCTTAAACATTTTTATCAGAGAAGTACAGTATGCAAAAACAAGATTTAATGTTTAAGTTGTCGGGTTTTCCTGGTATAAACCCTTGACTTCAACCTTTATAGGAAATAACATCACTGTGTCTCCTGGACCTCTCTCCATCTGAAACAATTAATCAATATGTTGTAATAATTTGAGCTGGCAGAAGCTCCTTCTGTACAATGCAAATGCTAAGTTTCCTGACTAGAATAAGAAGGTGTCTTTAAACTATATTCAGTGTCTGATAATTCTTAAAGACTACATATGTTCTGCATCTCCTAGCTATGGTATTGGGATACTTAAGTGGGAGATGTGCCCTGAAGTATCATGATATAATGTAAGCATCCTACTAAGTGAGATAAGATTCAATGTGAAATTAAAAGGGCTCTCACAGTTGACAACAAAATGTGTATTTAGACTTTTTAATGGGGATTTTACTGAGATTAAAATGAGTTAGCTAAAAACTGTTTATTTTTACTATACACCCTTCTCTGACAACAGACTACTTAACTAAAATGTTTCCAATCAGTTCTGACTGATACCTCTTATGCTCATTTCTTGCATATAAAATTTATCATAACTTCTTGTACGCATGCTTGCAGGCTCCAGCAGCCATTAATGAACACTATTCTGGTTCTTTGTTTATACTCAGTTTCAGTATTTCCTTTGAGGTCATTTGCTTTCTGTTGACTTTATAAAGCCCTTCAGGGTCTGAACCTGAGATCATCATCTCTGTGTGATCTGATCACACCTTCTCTCCAAAGGGCCAGCTGATAGCAGCCTGCTTGTCTCACCAGTTCATAAATTTATGTGGCCTGGGCAGCTTCTACTTCATCTCTGAAAGTCCCTGCCTAAAGATGACAGAGATACTCCTGCCACTTCAGCCTTTAAATCAAAACTGAAAGCTTCGTTCCCACTGTCAGCTGGGTGCTGCATGCTGAGTTATTGTATTGTGTCATTTGGAAAAGCATCTTTTGGCGAAGATCCTTGGAAGGGCAGAGAGCCCCCTCGTCCACATACTTTGGTGTGAGATGAAGTCACTTTGCAGGGCAAAGCCCTGTGCAAGCTACAGGCTGCAACTCTCTGCTTGGGAAACAGTGGCAAGTTTCCCACTGACCTGGAAAGGAGCAGGGCTGAACTGTTCTGTTGTGCTCTGCTTAAAAACTAAAGGTCACTTATGATCAGGATGTTTTAAGGAACATATCTATTAAAGGAAAAGTGTTTCATTGCTGGGTGCAGGTGACAAGATAAAGCAGTCCAGCAGCTTCATAAAAAAAGCTTTTCTATTTTTAAGGGCAATTCCTTTGAAAAGAATGTTGTCTTTTGTGCAGGGGTAAAATGCAGAAAACTTTCAGCAATGCACTTGAGTTTCAATTTTCTTGATTGTAGGGCAGTAACTATCATGCCTATATAATTCAAGGCAGCAATAGTTTGGCTCAGCTGGACAAGATGTACTTCTGAGCACTAAAGCTTTACTCATTAAATTCAAAACCTGATGCAAACAGACTGTTATAGTTCTCGCTGAAATCCAAGCTAATAGAAAATGCAATAGTTAAGTTTCCAGGGACAGTTAACTGCTCAGCTGTGCTATATTTAAGCACTGGAATTACTCTTTTCCTCCCCATGTATGTGCACACACATGTGTGCGGAAAATCTCGCTGTCAAGAACTGAATGTCCAAAAGGAGACAGAGGAGTCCTAAAACTTTATTTGAATAAAGGGAGAGTCCACCGGGCATATCCCTGTGGGGTCTCTCCAATTGCTGGAGGATGCAGCCCCCCTTTTATCCTAATTTCCCGACCGAGGGACGCCCTCTCCTTTTCCCCATTGGCCAAGGTACTCAGAAGTTGCAGCCTTCCCGGCCCGCCTACACCGAACTCCGGCCTTCCGCCATCTGTTCTCACCTGAGCTCACCAACTCCTTTGTCCCCCTTGCTAAAGAATGTGGGGGAATTGCCCTATTTCCCTCCTTTGTAAAGGCCCCATCTCCTTGCAGATGGCTCTTTTTGTCCCACTGGGCTCATGGCTCCACTCAGTCTCCCTTCCCTTTGTCCTGCTCTTCAGCCAAACTGTGGAGAAACCCCCTTATTGATGAATACAGAAACTTGAGCATTCCGCTCACATGCAAGCCTGTAGAATAGCAGATGAGAGACCAGCTAATGCAATGAGACATACAGGATGGATCTCAGTAGGAGATAGGTTGTTCTTGCCTCTGCCTGCAGAGAGTAAATAGGAGACCTTATCATGGGCCCAGCTTCCCTTATGCTTGGTGCTATATGAAGACAGATGAAAAAGCTGATCTGGGCTATTTAACAGGAGTTAGGATGTATTTAGTATTTAAAAAAAATAGTCTTTGGTGGCTCGAAAGAGTTTAAAAGCACTAGTAGAAGTTGTCAGGCCTTGAATGCTGGAGAAGTTGCTAACTGTGCAAATCTTTATATTGGCTCTTGTGATTAACCCTTGATTAATCATTGGTTTATATTCTTAGGGTTTTTCTGTCAGGAAAAAAAAATCCATCTTTTGATTGGATCTATATATTCTGAAAGAACTCTTATGCAGATGACTAATTACATGTATTAATGAGGGTAGATGTTAGAGTTGTATTTGCAGAGAATAATTATTTAATCTAATGATTAACCTTTTCCAAATTACCAAAATTCTACTCATCAATCAGTATATATTAATGTTGAATTGTGAGACAAAAAGTTTAGCTTCAGCTGTTGCGTTTTTGGCATGATATCTGCTGCTTTTTGGCAGATATCTGTGGACTTAGTTTTGCAGCCTGTGCAAAACTCTGTGCAGAAAACTGCACCTTCATTTGCAGTTATCTTGAAAAATATAGCCACATCTTGGGTGCTTATGATATTTGTGCATGCAACAACTTACACCCTTAGTTTGTTCCCCATGAAAGAGGAAGTTGGTTCCTGAAAATGTCTCTTAAAGACAGACACAACTTGAACTTTATCTTTTTAAAACTTTTCCTGGGGGGGTGGGGAGGGAGGAAAGTCTTAAAACTTTCTCCCTCTCTCCACTTTGTTCAGTGAAAAGCCCAAAAATATTATAGAAGAGATGGCTGCTGAGAATTTATATTGTGGCCCAAACACTGCAGGTAGACACAGAGGTAAAATCAGTAATAGGATATGCAGGTAGAGAACACACCATGGCTGCAAACTTTTTTTTTTTTTTTTTTTTGGAGGGGGGTGGTGGTTACTTTCTTGTGGTGGGGAAAGTTCAGCTAGGAAAGGGTTAGCTGGAAAGAGACAAGAGAGGGCTGAGAAGAGGGTGGATGGTGGGAAGACACTGGAGGGACATATGGGCAATGCAGCTGGAACAGATGTGGGGCTGGAATGACAGGCCAATTTACACAGGGCAAAGGAGGTTCAGCCAGTAACAGGAAATGTTAGGAAGAATGCATAACCCTCAGTAATTTAGTTTCTCATATTTGTGTGCCTTTTCTCCCAAGGCAATCTCTTTGGAGGGAGAGAGAAAACTACCTGGGTGAGATGTCCTCTCTACCACTGTGTGTGGAGGTGGATGATGCTCTAAACAGTTCCTTGTCAAGGGGAGGAAGAAGGGAAAAAATTCCATCTGAAGTGCCCAACCTCAGTGCTGCTGAGAGAGAGGTTAGAGCAGATAACAGCAAAGGTCGGCCCATGAAATAGAGGGAAATAGTGCTGCATTATTAACTGACACTCCAAGTGTACGTTTGTCATCACACAGTGGCTAAAGGGATCTGTCCCCGTAGGGGCTGGGGATGGACTCTGTTGAGGGGCAGTTGAGTGACCTGGTAAGCATGAGGCATAGTCATCACTGCCCTAGAGGACATGAAACAGCTCTGAGCTGAGCAATCCCGGCCAAGTCTGCAATGTCTCCATACCCAGAAGACATTAATCTAAACTCTGCTTTGCCGTCATGTAAACTATTCTCTTCTGGAGTGGCCTGTATTGTTGCAGCTACACACTTGCTTTCATAGACCCTGGACTGTCAAGTAACCTCACACGAGCATGTGTTGAGTTCATGTGATTGAGCTATGTGTGTTTACTTTGCTATAGGTCAGCCAATTAAGCCTACCCTCAAGATGACCCTAATGTTTGTGGAGGAAAGGCGGCATCTATGTAATACTGGAGCAGGGAGGAAACACAATCATAACTTTGAACAATAAGAAAAAAAAGACAACCTTAATTTTTTTGTTTAGATGCATATATTCATATGCAATAATGAATAAATAATAACTAATTATCACACTCTCCTGCAGTGCTTGACCAGAATGTGGAAATATGATAGATGAGATAGGAATCCCTTAAGGCACCAATTTCTCATTACATTGGAAATAAGAATCTTCTTCACAAAGAAGACTGAAGTATTAATAAAGTTGATAAGTGCAGAAGGGAGGAAAACACAACCTTTTGTAATAAATGATTTATTTTGATCTGTAGTGTACGGTCAAAGTTGGTATCCATTTATCTGCTTTATTTGTAGTACTTGACAGAGTGTGATCACTAGCCAGGGACAGAAGAAGGAATTAGGAGTTGGTAAGTCTTCCTTGGTAGTAATAATAATTAGATGAGCCTGATTGTCATTTATAACAAGCTTCTTGCTCCTCTTCTTGTGACATAAAAAGACTTAAAATCGGGGTAATTGTAACTTAGATTCACTTTAAATGTTCTTTGTATTTTCAAAATTGTACAGAGAAAGCTTAATATAAACAAGACTCTTGTGATAACACAGATCCCTGATTTCTAAAACATTGCCCTTTAAACAGGGGGAGAAAGGCTTAGTTAAACAGTGGTGTGTGGTGTGTTTTCTTTTTGTGTGTGTGGTGTTGTGGTTTTTTTTTTTTTTTGGTCTCCTGAGATTCTAAATGGAAAAACTAAAATGGCACACAGCGTGGAATACCTTTTGTGTAGTTAAAAACACAAAACTTACTACTGCAAAAAGGCATCCAATCTCTTTCTGTAAAAGCAACATGAGGTTAAACGTTGCTGTATTAGTAACTTTCCCTATTTACATCCCAGATTTACAAGTAAGAAAGTGAGGATTTGAAAAACAAACATTAAATCCCAAAGGGGAGCCCATTCAAACAGCCCTAAGAAACTAGAGCAGATGAAGAATTCTCTTCCTCCTTAGCCTTGGGCTATTTCAGAAATAATCTGGTGGGAGGGGTTAGAAACACATTTCTCTGTATTCTCTGTGCAAGGCACTTGACAGGCCTTGTTATCATAGGCTTCTCCCTGTTTGCCACTTAAAATCCCCCCCTTGCTGATAGCAAGTGGTTCTGTCCACTCCTCTCTCCTCTGGGGCGCCCTAGCACAGGAGCCTTGCAGGGCAGGAGCACACCCTGGGGATACGAGCAGGTCCATGCATTTTTTTTCCTCCATTTTCCACAGAGCAGCTCTTCCCTTTAGAGATATGAAAAAGCATCCTGATTCTGCGGGAGCTCCTGCAGCAGAGGCTGCTTGGGCTGGAGAGCGCCCGGAGCGGCACAGGGCTCCGGCTTGTGTTCTGCCTTCCCTCGTGGGATGGTGCACCTTTTAGTCCACCCAGGCATGCATGGATAATAGCTTGTTTCAGCTGCCTCCAGGTAGCTTGTGTTAGAATCTGCCAGAAGATTCTTTCTGTGGTTTAAACTTTGGCATATGAGGAATGCCAATACTTTATATACATAAAATGTCAGTTATGTGCTCTCAGGCAGCAATCTAAAAATGATATTATTCTGCTGATGGATCTGGGTCTAGATAACTTTATCTACAATAAGTTTCTTGATATTAACTCAAAAGATGACTGTGCCATTGGCTTAAAGTAAAAATTGCAAGAGGTTCCTCATTTTCCACTAATTTCAAAGCGGTTTGAATACATCATGAGAGAAAAATCATTCTCAAATAAGAGCTATCACCCAGGAAGCCAGAAATACAATGGGGTAAGTGAAAGTATTGCTGCTAAAACCCTATTAACCTAAGGCTTGATCTCGCTCCTGCTGGCATTTGACTTTGTAGTGTTACTGAGTTCACTATCGATGGTGACCTGTGACACTAAAAAGCCTAAAGTCATCACTGCCACAAAATGTCTGCTGCCTTGGGTGGAATTCTGTATGGCAGCAAAGCCCAAGGCAGGGCTCTTGGGGCTCAAAAACGCTTGCAATGTGGGATCTTCTGAAATGTATCTCACCAAAATGAAATCACTGCTTTGCAGAAGATTGCTAACAATAAACAGCAAAAGATGTGCTAAGCACAAAGTGCCTCACTCTGAGTTGCACTTAGGCCACTTTATATCCCTTTGGATCTATAGTCCCCGTTCTTGCAGGCGACTATAGATACTGCAATAATTTGCAACCAGTATACAGCAGTGTTAGTTTATAAATGAGATTTAGAGCCTGAACTAGTAGCAGTTTGCTGCTTTTGAAGTCTTTCATGCATTCAGAACTTGTTAATTCTAGTGGCACTTCAGTAAAATATTTAATGTATTAAGTAGAAGGCAGGAGGTTTACATTTTTCAGTAAATAAGATGCTTCATGGGATGGACAGCTGATGCTCTATAGCTGCAAAAGACTATGGAATACGAGTCTCCCTTAAAAAGGCCTGCCTTCAGTTTTACTTAGTCAGATTGGAAGTTAGGGCTGTGTAAGTGGTGAAATCTAAATAGTGAAGAGTGAAGAAATAGAAACTCCGAGACAGATTTTTATCTTACTCGTGCCCGTGTAAATCCAGGCAAACTGTCCTCAAATCAGTGGAGTTATTCCAGATTTATACAAGCTTATCCAAAACCAGAATCCGATCCTTTTATTCTCAGCTTCTGGAATTCACTAAGTAAATAGTGTAGACAATTGTGCAAATTCCCATCATGGAATGAAGTTTTCAGCTAGATCAAGAAGAAAAAGGAGAGACAGATGGTAGATAAAGAAGACTAATAAAAGAATTCAAAGGAATTCAAGAAGACAAAAGACAACTACATGCTCTCCATACTGATACAAACAAATTACTTCAGCTAGGAGTACAGCCCAGTATAGCTTGGAAAGTGAAGATATGCACAAGATTTGTATGAGTTTGGTAAGTCCTCCTCTCATGCTGTCCTTAACTTGGCTGCTATGTGTTTCTATATTTGGCATTACTGAAGACTTGTCTGCTCAGAACAATGAAAAGATGAAGATCTCATTTGTTCTATGTCTGAAACTCATGTTACTGTGTCACTTCTTAGGGCTGAATGACTGCAGAAATCCTCCATTGAAGTAAAGCTGCATCCATTCCTTCCTTATGCTTGGCAGTAAATGAAAATAAGATCTTTTGTTGACATAAAACCAGGCCTCCTGAATACTGGCCAGCTTGTACCAATTGCAGTTCTGTCTCCAAATTCTTAACTATGGACAGAAAGCAAAAATAATCCTTTGGTAATTCCCGATGAAGATAAGAAAATTGTGGTGTCTACTACAGATCAACAGGGAATTGCCTGTCTGCTTCTCTTTTCCCTAAAAAAATATATATATATTTAAGTTTGTCCTTTCTGAAGCAAGAAAATGATATAAATATACAGGACTATATGTTCTAATATATGCTGAGTGCAGGGTCTAAAATTATATCTTTAAAGAGTAAGTTATATTTTGGCTATGTATGTAGTGATGTAGGAAATATTTGCATAGCATTTAATTTCATTTGAGCAGAAGGATGCGAGTAAAATGGTGTTACCAAAAAGGTACTTGTGGGATTCCTGAAGGCCAGTGGTCATGCTGTGAGCAAGCCAAGTAGGCGCCAAACCTAGATAAAAGGGCAGATGGGCGCCAGAGGGGCACCTAGCTTAAAAGGATGAAAAGACTGTTGAATAAAATATAAGGAATTCGGCTGACAATCAGATAAGGAGTCAAAGAGTTGAGACAAACAGGTAGAGGGGGACGGTCGTTAAATGTGAGGACACGTGGGCACTGTTAGTTAGCCTCTGTTAGTTAGCCTATCACACTGTATAGTTAGATGCGTAGACGCGGGGTCTTGACCAATCATTGTAAAGAAGCGCTCGCGTGTACGGGGAAGTCTTGCATATAAGCGCGATTGGAACCCTGAATAAACTGGCACTGCTTGATCACATTGATCGTGTGAGTGGTGTCCGAGACCCCCGCGTCGACAGATACATGCTGCTTTGCCTTGTGAAAGAGTCCTTCCTGCATACGCACCTCTCTAGTCTGGTGACAGGGAGCTGTGTATTTGTCCTCTCTCCTCCACACACTAAAGTGGATGAGTTTAAAGCTGACCGGAATACTGTGGGATCAGTACTACAGTCTTCCTATGAATTCTTCATAAGCAGCTTGCTTTTTCTCTGCTTGTATCTGCTTTGGGGAAGTTTGTTAATGTGGAGCAGTATCCAGTAAAAGTAAATGTTGCTTTATGTGGGAGTAATTTTCATTTTCACTTTTCCAGTGCAGGTTATCCCAGAAAAATATATTTTTTCCTAACTCAGTTCCTTCTGTTCCCAAAATTCAATTATATGTAGCAAGAGTTATAGAAGAGGGTGCTAGCATGTTGTATTACCTTTTAAAAACTGATTTCAATTTTCTGAGATAATCTGTATATGCTAATGAAATTCTAGACTTGCTTAAAAACCTCTACAAAGTATCATAGTGTCCTACAAAGTATCATAGTGTCATATTTAAAGGTGTGTGTGTACAGTGTGAATTTCATTTAAAAATGGGGAAGTTTGTTCAAGCTTCACAATTCTTAAACAAATTGGAGAAAGAGGTCTCAATCTTCAGGGGTGTGTGTTGTCTGTGTTTTGTTTGTTTGTTTGTTTGTTTTTTAATTTGGTTGTTTGGGGGTTTTGTTTGTTTGTTTTTCATGTGTCTAGTTCAGGATCCTGTCTAAGGATGAGAACTTATCTTTAAAACTTTCCTGGAAAAGGGAAAATGTATGTCTGCAGCATATGAAATTCATGGACTTCGGCGGGGGTGAAACCAAAGACCTTTATTTAGGGGTAAACGCCCCTTACAGAGCTCCCGAGCCCGGAGCAGTCCCCGCCCTGCCCGGCAGCACGCGGAGCCCAGCAACCCAACCAGCCCATCAGCGAGATGATCCCGCGCCGACCAGACGCGAGGCCGTCCAATGAGCTGCCTGGTCACGCGCTGGCCGCGTGGCTGCAGCTCCCGCCTCTCCTACCGAGGAGACACCCCCCCTCACTGGCCCCAGGCTGACCCCAATATATGTCGGTTAGCGTGTTTTGCTGAAGCAATTTTCTGTTCCTGGCTGTCTCGTGCTAGAGAGTTGAAGGCTCCTCTACTGGAGGAGACCCAAGTGGATGGTGACAGGTTTGCAAGGAGTAGGATCTGTTCTGACCCTGTCATGTCACTCTATCTCTGTGCTCTGCTCACTTTCTGCCTTTTGGACTGTTTATGACTTTTTAGATGCTCTAACAGATATTCTTAATACCAAAAACACACTCTGATTGCCTATTCCAGAGAGGAAGGCTTAGAGCTAGCTTCACGCTTTTTGTTGTTGTTGTTGTTGTTATTACATTTGTTGTAGTAATGGGTATTATTTAAGAAAGCTTCTGGCTCAGTAGTGTATGTATCTAACTGCCTTCTGTGCTGTGGAGTGTGTACCCTTGGGTTGGGTCTTCATTCACCCTGCCCAGAGACTCCAGCAGACGTGCTGCAGGGAGGCCTGCTGAGAGGCTAAGGATGGGATAAAGGCCTTGTCTTTTGGATCCGCAAGTAATTTTTAGCAAGCCTAATATAAATAACTGGCTGGATGAAGCTCTGTGCCTATGAATTCCTGTAAAAACTTCACCAGGGGATGAAGGTTAGCCTTTTAAATTTATATGGCCTAAATTTCAGACTGAAATCTGTGGTTTTCATTTTTTGAAGTGTTCAAGAGAAATTAAGTTGCCAGCTATCTGCCTATATATGTGTTATGTATATGTGTGTGTGTGTATATATATATATATATATGCACACACATGCGCACACACACATCTGGGAGAGCAAGCTGCATTCCCCTTTAAGATTGCCCTATTGAAGTCTATAGTTTCTGTCAGGAGGTAGAAGGAAAGAGATTAGTGATACAAAATGTAGGAAGGAAGCCTTCACCAGTACTGAGATTATGATCTAGACGTAAACAACCATTTGGTTCCAGCATTAAAATGTAGACCCAGATAAAATTTGATTTTACTGCCGCAGGCAAAGTTTGCTCATATGATTTGCAACTAACCAAATACCTACCTCTTTTAACATTCTGTATCAGGATTTATGAAGATTAATTCACTGCTATGTCTGTTTGACAATCTGACCAAAATGGTCATTTGATTTCTATGTTCCTGATAATTTGTCTATTTGCTGTGGTTTTAACCCCAGTTTGACTTTTAAGCTAAATGCAAGTTAAAAAAAAAACACAAAAAAAAACCCAAAAAAACCAACAACATTAATAGCCATTTAGGTTTAATAGCAGTGTAACTCACAGTTGACTGAGAATTACCTCTACTCTAAGATTAATGAATAGGCTAATGAGCCTCATTTAAATAACTGACTAGTGCAAATAACACTGGCAAAGAGTAGAGTTAAAAGGACTGCTAGGAAGAAACAAAGGCTGATAGAAAATTCTAACACTGTTCCAGTTCCTCTTTGCATTTGAAATGGAAGGAAAAAAATAAAACTAAAAACTCCAAATTGTTAAAGCCATATATGAAACTTAGTATTGTGACCTTAAGAGCAGAGCTTTATTTTCTTGGGAGTATATTGTGTGGATCTCTCTTGGAAGGACACATCCTTTCCTTTCTAGGTAGGGTTGGGTGTACATGAGCAGCCACTGTAAACAATCCAGGAAGGAAATTATAAATGCAATTATACTAGCTGGTGCCTATCAAAAGATTAGCATAACCCACTGCCAAAGCAGGTGGCCCCAGTGGGTCCCAGTGTTTCTAGAGCTCAGATGCCTGCTTTCTCTCCATCTTCTTGCCCTTCTCACAACCTGAGCCTGGTCTGTTTCTCCTGATGCTGCTTTAGGAGAACTAATTGTAAGGGTAGTTCTGTTCCACATTATGGTACCCAATGAATCTCCAGATTAGCCCGAATTGTTTTCTTTGTAGGTTCTATGTATTTTTACATTTTCTTTTTCCCCTTTGCTTGAGGAGAAATGAGTACTGTAAAGAATCTTATTTTAGTTAGGGTGATTTTTTAAACTGTGGAAGTTTCTATATGTCTAAGTTAGAGATGACAAGATCAGAGAATCTTGTGTCTTAATCTTGTGTCTTATGTGTAGTGAGATACCCAGGGTTACATATATTGTCTTTGAGAAAATTTCCCCCACCCACTCTTAACTTATAGCCTTTCTATATATCCCAGACCTGGGCAAAAATAATGCCTTGAAGATAATTATGAAGACATTTGATTTGAGCCAATTTCTAGTGTGCATAGATTTGATGTTCTGGTAACAGCTTGTGCTATTTCTGTGTTCAGGCTGCTTCATGCTCCTTAAGAGCTGAAGTTCCTATCTGAAAAGGCTTTGTACCTAACCAGAGTCACAGAAAGTGTTATTTATGGATGATACCTTCTGAGGATATAGTGAATCCAGAGCAATGGACTCAACTGCTTGGGAATCTTCAAAGATGATACTTGATGCTTATACATGCAAGTGGTTCAAGATGGAGAAAACTGCCTTTGAGCATCACTGCAGGATTGCAGCTATCTTTCACCTTTAAGCCAGTCTTCGCTAAGTACAAGACAGTCATGGTGGCAGTGGGTATACCTTTAGAATTTAAAATATCTTTAAAATACCTGATTTCAAATACCTTTGGTATTTATGTCCAATGCTGCCTAATATCCAGCGTTTGAGTCCAGCTTGTGTTTTGGATTTATTATGCAATACAGCCTAATACAAAGAGGTTGGAAAAGCAATAGAAAATACTGATCCAAGTGAGGTGTTATAAGGACATGCAGTTTTCCATTACTATTCAGCTGGGAAAGACTGAAACTATCTTAAGATATTTCTCAGGAGTTTTGCCACTTTTTCAAAGTGAAACCACAATATCACATCAGCTACTGCAGGCAGATAGCTAAGAGGAGCAGCAAGCTGATGAGAATGTATATCTCTCCCTCTTCATTATGCTAGTTAAGGTGACTTTAGCTTTGTGTCCTGGCTTGAGCTTGAAGATGAGGTAGTCTAGAAGACAGGTGATTGGTTTTTCTATAGGCTTCCTCCAGAATGGGAATATTCCCATTGGGAATGTAGTTGGGTAGGACCAGTATGTCTGGGATGGGTATCTGGTCTTTAAAGGAAAAGGAGCTGGGTCCTCTGAGTGATGCATTAGCTATTTTGGTCAAAAATTTCACTGGTTGCTCATGACCCTTCTTGCAAGCCAGGAAGGGCATGGGTTATATTCACAAGTCTTGGTTTAAGACTCATGGATACACAGTAGATCTGACATAAGCTGCTCTGCCATGTCTCAGATTTCATAATCACAGGACAGTTGGATTCCTGACAGGCTGAACCAGGGAGGAATTTCAGGTTCCAATTTATGCCGGACGTGTCGGAGACATGCTGGCACTTTTAGCCACTGATTTTATGACCGTCTTGCATAAGGATTTCTGGTTCAGTTATTGTGTTTTGTAAGTAATCTATGCAGCACAGGATTAGCTTTAATACCCACTAGAGTAATTATCAAAGCATGTGGTATCCTGATGACACACTTATAGCTTCACATGAACTGGTATATGTTCTGCTACCTCTAGGCCAAAAAGTCAAAATTGTCTGCCAGCTGGAAGCAACTCACTGGATCTCCTCTCCTCAAGCATTTGCATAAATTTCAAATTTGGAAAATGACCTGTTGGGGAATGCTTGGAAGTTTCTGCAGTGAAGCAGACACATAGCAGCTCCTAACGCCTGGTCAGGAGGGGTTTTGAATCCCTAAAACTGACTGTAGACTTCAGTTCTGCTTTCACAGAAATCAAATGCAAAAGTCTTAGACTTCAATGGCAGCAGGGTCTGGACTAGGTATTTGAAGGGAGACCGAAAGATTTCAGCAATTCGTGGTTACTTTTAGCATTCCCTTAAATGAATAAAGGGTTTCTTTGGAGCTGCTGGGACAACTACATGCGAGGAAAGACTAGCCCTGTAAAAAATATCATGCAGCAACAGGATGTAGGCTCACAGAGCCATTCAGTGCCAGCGTTGTCATGGAGGTGATACACCTTTGTAGAGGCAGGGGCAGCCCAGGAGAGTCGGCACCCTCAGGAGCTTCCTGGTGAATAACAAGTACACATGGTCCATGAGCCCCTCTGTGTGCACAGGGGAGGTATGAGGAGGATATATAAACATGTTCCCTTCATGTCTCTGCAAGGCCCCTCAGTCTATGTATTTGTTTCTCAATTGGCTCCTTCAGATGATTTTCAGTATTTTTTTAGTGTGCTCTCCAGATACAAAAGCATTCTGTCATTAGTCTTTCAACTGCCTGTAGAGAAAAATGTGATCACTGAGCTTGCCTGAGCACAGGGCTGCTAGTTATCCCTGGCTGTTGTCCCAGACTGATAGGGGGAAATTTGCTTCTGGCCCATATCTTACTTGTACCTGGTGGCAGCCATTTGGTTCTGACTGTGCTGTGGGCACCATGGGTACAAGCCTGTTTCTTAGCAGCTTTTTTTTCCTGAGGGGAGTGTCCCAAATGGTGGCCAGCAGGGCATGGAGTGCAGCTGGCATGCGGAGCCATGCTCCTTTCCTAGGAGTTCTGCTAAACGTTTGACAGTAATGCTGATTGATGGTGTGCAAGTAACACTGAGAGTTGACAGAGGGGCAAGGTCCAAAACAGTTTGGAAACCGTTGCCTTGGAATGCATACTGAAAAATGAGGACTATGATTTATCATTTCCTTCAGAGAAAAACATTTTCGGCAATTCTGACATGAAACAGTTAGCTGGATCACATACTGGTGGAGATAATCTAGTGCTTGCTATTATATCTCTCTTTAGCAGATGGTAAAGGCCAGATACTAATTAAGAGGAAGCAGGGAAGAAAAAACTTGAGGTTGACAAAATGCTGCATCATGTAATAAATAGCATCTTATTTATTATTTCTGCTAACAATTATGGATTGGAATGAGGCCTCTCTTAAGAAGTAGATCATTCTTCCATCTATCTACTGTTGGGTTATTCCTCTTGTGTTTGAAGCAACTATTTTTGGCCTTGTTAAAGGCAGATCATGGAACAGTTGGATGATTAGAACAAAACTTGAAGAGAAGTTTCTCTGCTACATCTTTATTCACAAGGATAATGACTGTTCATGAGCTAGTTGCACTGGTTGTTCACGACAAGCTAGTTGTGCAGTTGCAACTTCTTTAGGTCCGCTTCGGAAAAAGTATTGTTTTTTTTTGTTTGTTCCTGGGTAAACCTCTGCAGAGCTGAACCAGGTTTGAAATGTAAAGGCTAACTTTATGAATCCACAAATCAGAGATACTGAGGCTTGGCCAGAGAATTTCTAAAAGATGAGCACATGGAGGAAGTATGCAAGATGGTAATGAATAATCAGAAAAAAATATATTAGTTGAAGGTTTGATTGAAAATCTTCCTCAGATTCTTAATGCGAAGACATAATAACAGCTTTGACTAGTCTTCTGCTCTCCTTCCACTTTGTAAAGGACAGACTGGAAGGAGGGATTGGGAAAAGAGCAGAATGCTTTTTGCCATGGAGATAGTGGTTGGAAGATGGTATGTAGTTCTTGGAAGCCTTTTGAGTCAAATTCCTGTAACTGGAGCAGGACAAAATGAGATATAATTAGTCTGAGCTGTATTATCAAGTTGCACCGATAAAGAACATGCAGCTGAATCTAGAATAATACTGATAATCTGTAAATATAAAAGCAATTTCAGTATCCATGAGCCTGAAAAATGGAGGGAAGCTAAACTAAAGAAGGAAGGAAAAACTAGAGAATCCTGTATTAGTTTATAGTTTCAAATGAGGCAATTAAAATGTAAAAATTCTGAGATTGAGCAACAGTTTAAACCATTGAAATCAATCAATGAGGGCATTGCTACAGTCAAAGCTGCAAAACCTTACCTGATAAGAGCTGAAGAGAGCAAGTTCCATCCTGATGTATACTGCTTGGTATACATACATACCAGAGATGAATTCAGCACTTGCAGTTAAAAAAAGAAAATAAAGAAAAAAAAGAAAAAAGCTCAAAAGAGAAACAGAAATGATTTGCTGAAAATTTCTCAGAATCTGGACTGAAAGGATATTTTTTTTTCCATGAAAACAATTAAGCAATGATCTAAAAATAGATTTTAAAAAATGATTTTTAGTGTTTCTAGGGATTTACCTAACAGACTTCCCTATTTTGGAAGGTGTAGGAGCAAATTCTGCTTTATCGTAATAAATTGCAAGCACACTTGCCTGTTCTTTTTTCATTTTAAATAGGTTACTCTTCTCTTGACAAAAGACTTATTTTTTTCCCTTAGCTCTTGGGTTTCATATATATATATATATATATATATATATATATATATATAGGTGTTTATGTGCATTATTAAAATTACATGCAACTATTTGACTCATTTAGGAAAAAAATGGTGTACCAAGAAATATTTCAGCTGTGCTGCAGACCTTGATCAAAGAGGTATTTTTCCTTGACTAATAAATTGTTTTTATTAATAAAAATACGCACCCTTATTGCATGCAGTTGGTCCTCCTTCAGCTGCCTGTATCTGTGGGCAGTCTTGGTAGCTTCTTCCAAGAATTTTGAGTTGTACTTTTTTTTGTATTTTTAAAAACATAGAAGTTATTGGATTATTTTTTATGTGATTTAACATAAAAAATAACATTAAAATTTAAAAAATAACACGCAGCCTGTATTTATTAACAAAACACAAGAGCTATTAACTTTCAGAACACCTTAATTTATTTGCCCTGAAGTATTGCTAAAACACATGAGTTGTAATTGTAATTTCCACAATTTCCACCGAGTAACAGTTATCTTGGACACAGAAATCTAGGTTCAGACTAGGCTGGGAAGAAGAGTTATCTGAGCGGGTTGGCATGCTCAGGTCCCTGGCAAGTTTCTGGAGACGACCACTAAAGTCCTTCTCTTCTCTCTGTTGGGCTCCTGTCACGGAACGAGTGGTGGTGGGGGGTGAGTGACACAATGCACTTCACTCGTGGGAAAGGAATAGGGATAGGTTTTATTGGTAATGACAATGGTTTCACGAGATTCTATGGCAAGGTCACTTATTAGTTACTGCATGGAGGTTCAAGATATACACAGAATTATCAAGGACACCCTCCCGTTGGGTCACGAGGTTCAGACTGGACCCCCTTGCTTTCCAAACTCCTTCTGAGAGGAGTCTGGGTGCAGCTGGATCCAGTCCTAGTCCCAGACCTGGTCAACGGTTTATGTCTAAGGGATTTGTGCACAGTTACAAAGCAAAGTTTACAAGTTCAGAAAGAGAAAGGCGCGCTATAGTCACTTACCACGAACCTGTAGTGGGAAGGATCTCTTAACCTCGAGGAGTAGCCTTGAGAGGCGTCCCTGCTCAAGGGGAGATCCTGGCATGCAGCCCACTGCCATGCAAGGAGAGCTCAATGGGCTCTTGGGCTGTCCCCATATTTATGGGATAAGATGATTGACTGATAGTCATTCTTTCAATTCAGAAATGACTGTTGGCTGGTGTACTCACAGTTAGCCTTATCTCCCCATCAGGATAGGGCGATCAGGACTGTTATCGATGGTTAATGTCTGGGTGGGGGAAGAAATCAGGGAGGCAGCTACCAGGGTCAGATAATGTGGTAGTTAACACCTGAACAGGGCTACCTGTGAGAAGTCAGGATGAGCTGGGGAAGGAGCACATCTGTCACAGTTAGTAATGCCGTAGTATGATAAAAATTTAAACCTATCAGCCTGGAAATGCAGAACAAAACCCCTACTATTTAGACTTCTACTTGAACTTCTCTGCTTTCTTCAGTGCTATTTTTTTTCTGTCCTACAACTCTGTCAACTTTCTATGTTGTTTCCACACGGGAATGTATACTGTTAGCCAGTGAGAATTTAAAATAACAGGAAGATGTTTGCAATGTGAACAGTACACTGAAATCTCTGCTTTGACCAAGTGTATTGCATGTTTCTGTGTAAGGATCCTTTTGAACACTCTATCACTCCTTCAGAATTATTTTTAACATTTTCTCTCACTTATATCTGTAATTTCTCTTTTTCCTCCTGATAGAGATCCTTTTCTTCAATTTCTGAAGGCAGGTGATTCCTGGTGAAGTCACTGACTACTCCAGTATTAAATCCAAAGATCTTTTGGTTGAAATCCTGGGGCATTTAGTATATCATCATTTTTTTCTATTCTGATTAGCATGTAGGAGAGCTGCAGGTTTTCAGTCTCATTCCCCTCACTTCTGTATGATGAACTGCCCTCCCTAATGCAGAGTTTGGAAGGGCTTTTGTAGTCAGGAGGCTTTCTGTGAACCTAGGATAGGCCATGATGTGATATACTTAAATACTTAAAATTTTCATTATTTTATTAGGAATGAATGCTGTGAAGGAAAGAGCTATCCTCATTTCCCTGTTCAATTTAGATTGATAAGCTTCTTGCCTCCTTTATTTATATTGCCTCCCCAGGTGTAGTGAACCATCATATCTTAATGGGCTTAGCATAAAGGTATGGAAAAATCAGGATGTAGCTGGACAGGGAAAACCTGGTTAGATCACAGTTTCTAGGGTTTTCATCTTCAGCTTTTGGTGAACATCAGGATAAAAATAAATTTTCAGAAGGAACCCAAAGGAGGACAATGGGGTGACTTTTGTGATTGCCGGCAGGGAGCTCCTCCCAAATGGGAGATCCAGTGTGGGAAAACAGGGAGGTATTTGTCTGGAAATTTAGCAGTAGATTATGAAATTTTGAAGTTAGGCCATCAAAAAGGGCGCCATCCTGTTGCATTTTAGTTGACCATGTGACATTAGATGGGAGCAGCAAGGAAGGCTGGGCAGGCAAACACCTGCCTTGAAAGTGTGAATGAGGAGTCATAACTGATTATATAGAAGAGAACTATGTCCAGGGTGATGTTATCTATAAACAGTACAAGAAGGATGAAGAAGAAACAGTCACTAATCATGGCTCCCATTTATTTATTTTTGTTTCTGTGAGAACGGAACATAATCTTTCTGCAAAACTCTTACACCCGTGGTGCCCCGCGGCGGACGGCGGCCCGCAGGGCTCATGGTGGCCGAGGGCGCCTCGCATGACTTCATGGGGGATCTGGCTAACTGATGGTATAGAAGAGAACTCTGTCCAGGGTGATGTGATCTGTAAACAGTACAAAAAGCCTAAAGAAGCAACTATCACTAATCATGAATCCCATTTATTTATTTTTGCTTTTTTTTTTCCTTCTTTTCTACATGTTTGAAAGTAGGTGACACTTGGAAACAGAAAAACCTCCGTCATTCTATTTTAAAAGAATGATGCACTCACTATAATTTTATTAGTCTTCTCGATATGTACAGGTGTCAAGGCCTTAGTGCTTCTAAATTGGAAAAGCTGTAGCAAAGTTGATCAGCATTCAGAAATTATGCTGACATTTTTTTTTCTTTTTTTTTTTCTTTTTTTTTTTCTGGTTTTACTAGTTCTGCTTTATGGACACTGTGAAAAAAATCTGTAAATGCTAAAAGCCACTTTTGAATATGACTTACCCCTTAGCCGTTCGGAGTATATAGCCCTGAACAGAACAATGAACAGTACAGATATAAATTCATAGAGAAACAGAAAATATTGCCACTTGTGTAAAAGAGGAAAAATCAACTTTATAATGTGTTCACAATGCTTTTACTGAAGCAGTTTATTTTAAGCAGTTTAAATTTCTTTCTACTAAATCTGATTTTTTTCTGGGAGGAGATAAATGTCCAGACATAATGTTCCTTACCGGGTAAGTGAGGTGCTCCTAGATAACTGTGATAAAAGTAATTGCAAATTCCAACAGTTTTTGACTCCAGCAAGTGAGTTCTCTATATTGCCAAGAGGAAAACTGCTGACTGGAAAGTTGCCAGCCTACTACCGTGCATGGGAACATTTTTTTTTCTATTATTTCATGTTGTTTGATAAATATATATTAAGCTGTTGCCATAATAAAATGCAGTAGAAATCTGTAGGATCTGGTTAATGCAGTCTGTCCTGTGCCACCTGCTGTACTTGCCTGATGGATGCCATGCTTCCATTCAGGCCTTCTCCCTCATAACTACAAATGTGTGAACAGAAAAGCTTTTCCAAGTGGTCTTATTTACATGCAGCGTATGATGCGCATGGACTCCGGTATAATGAACCAAAGCCCTTTATTAAGCATCAGATACAATTTATATACTGTACTAAACTGGGTATAATTCCTTATTTGCAAAAAGCATGCGAAGCGCAGTTGCTGAATAAGCCAATAGTATAAAGAAATACATCAAGATTATCTAATTGCTTCTTAATCATGCGCCAGCTGTGCGGTTGCAGTTTTCTTCTTTTTCTTGTTTTGTTCCTTATCTGTTGATGAGATGTTCTGTACTGCCGTCCTTGAGGTTAATTAACAAGACACCTGGACTGTCATCCTTGAGGTTGATTATCTGCTAACAAGGCATCCTGTACTGCTGTTCTTGAGGTGGGCCTCCACATTTACAAACCTGGAAAATGGATTGAGATCAACACACAAGGTCATTAAATGTCTAGGGAAAACAGTAGTGCTTATTTCCAGAGACACTATAGTGGCATAGCTTCTTACTCACTCACAAGCTGCATGTGACATTGTCATTTAAAATGCATTCTCTGTTCTATCCAGAGCTGGTTAGCAATCCAAGTTATGTGCTTTTCATGGGGCTGAGTTCTTCATAAGCTCAATAGAGCAATGATTTTAATTGGTTTGAAACAACATGCCATTTGGTAGTTTTTTTTTTTTTTTTTTTTTAACATAAAAATATACACATGCCTGAAAGAGTTGGCTAATTTGTATAGATGAATGGAATGAGAGGAATAAATAAACATTCTCCCAGCATAGGCTCTCTGCAAATATAGCAGAAAAATGAAGGGCCTGGATTTTTCAGCTTTAGATGGATAAATCTTACCCAGAAAATATAATCTTACCAACCTTAATGGAATAGCAACATATGTAACTGGATGAGTCTTAAAAGAGATTCACCTAAAGTGCATATCAGCACTTTTTTTTTTTTAAACCTGAAGAGGCAGTCTCTAAAGCAGCTACAACAAGCACACCTTTTTCTAGGGGAGGGGAAAAAGGAGAGAAAAAAGGGAGAGGGGGGTAGGGGAAGAGGAGGGGAAGAAAAAAAAAAAAAAGGTTTTTTCATAAATCAAGGGATAAATGGATTAGCAGCTTCAGACTCCAGAGGCAGGTTTCAGCAGATCTTACTGGCCAGGTTATGTATGTACATGGTAGCTGCTATGTTAAAGCTTATAGTGGATCATATACAGAGTATACCAAGTTCTGACTGCATGTGTATGAAGCACAGGCAAGACAGAATTGGTGTTCTTCTAATTTCTAATGTGGGAGGAAAACCTTAGTGTGAGAGGAGTATTATAGCAGCAAGCAAAATTTAAACGGAGTTATATTAAGAAAAATAGAGCAGTCATATGGATATATTGACTTCCTTGAAGTGACGCTATGGACATGCTTGGTCCAAGTTGTCTCAAAACTTGACCATTGCTGCTTCAAAAAGATTGTTCCTACCAGGGGCAAAGGTGGACATTTCTGGACTGACTGCTCCTGTTGCTGTGGGAATGAATGGTGGGTAGTCTGTAAAACTCTGTATGAAGAGTACAGTGAAGAACACAACCTGCTCCTGTTCTCTCAAATACCAGTATTTTGATGAGTAAGGCTTCCTCGGCCTGTCTTGTGTTCAGCAGTACTTCCCTCTATGCTATGTGCATTCCTGTTGCTTAGTATCATTTCTTTTTATTTTGGTCTTTCTAGGAGAGGCTGTGTAGAGATCGGGCCCAATCTGGCTTCCTCTGAAGTCTGAGAAAATATTGGCCTTGAACCAGCAAAGCACTTACAGTCCAATAATGCTCCTATAAAATTCAATGGCAAGACTCCCACTCACTTCAGCACCGCAGCCCAAAGTGCTGGGATTACTCAGTTGGTTAAAGCGCGTGTCTGAGTGTTTTGCTGTTTGGAAGCCTAACCAATAAAAGAAGGCCTGGAA
>NW_010588186.1:48289-78682 GCF_000705375.1 Tinamus guttatus | reverse complement strand
TGCCTCAGCTCTGTATGTCAGGTTTGTAAAACTGCATGGTTTGTTCTGCCATCTTTCCAACGCCTGTCATGGATCAGGATGTGAACGAGAACAAAACAGTTGAGACACTTTCCAAGCAGGTAGCACTTCATCTTGCACCCTAAAAGTAAGTATTTGTCACCAGATATTTTCACCAGTACCCCCTCACAAAAGTAAAAGATTATAGAGAGAAGAACTTGTGAGCTGACAAAGACATAAAAACAGTTTCAGGCTTCAGACATGGTTTCATTTAATTCTAAGGGCACAAGTCTGAGGGAAATGAAGAGTTTTTCAACTACGGCCTCTGAATGGAAGCCAAAGTAAGTAAAAGAAGTCTAAGTGAGTCAAAGGTCATTTTCTGGGCTTTGATTTTTCTTGTGTTGAGGGAAACAAACATTTTATGTTGTCTGTATATTAACATTTGAATTATCAGAATTTTGTCCTTTGGGCAAAAATGACCTGTAAGATTTCAAGTTTTTGGCTAACTGCTCAGGTCAAAAAGAGTTACTGATATAAATGAGAATGTTGTAAAGAGAATTATTTCTCAGCTTGCATGTTCTTTTTTCTTTTTTTTTGCCTCTATCAATTTCCCTAAAATGTCGGAGGAAAGAAAAGAAAACTAAAGCTTAGTTTATATCAGAATGCTTAAGAAACCATCACTTTTGTTGGACTAAAGGGGAACCCACCTCAGAGAGATGGAGCCTTCCCTGCTCAGAAAGAACATGATATGAGTTATTTGGTTTACAGACTGCTATAGGTTACATGCTGCATACAGTCATTGGTGGTATTATATCACACGATAAGAGGGGAGCTCTCCTGTAAATTATCCACAAAAATGCACATGTTAATAAAAATAAATAAATAAATAAGTTTTCCCAGAGGTTTACTTGAGGTTCTTGAAAATTACACATGCCTACTATAAATGGAAGGAAAACACAAATTTGACAGATCTTGCACAGAAAAACTGACTAAAATCTCAGCAGCAAAGAAATGAATCTGTTCTATCACATTCAGATTCAACGACTTCCACTGTGGTCTGAATTTTCTTTAACATTTTCAATATATTCAGATTATACGTAAGATGAGCTAGAATACATAACACTGATAAATCCACTATCTTCTCTGTAATATCATTACAAAAAAAATGAAAATGTATGTTTTCATTGCCCTCTTACCTACAGTTTCTAGGATAAGAAATAAAAAATGCAGTAAATAACTTACTTGTTTAAAATAACAGACCTGTTTAACATTCATACCAGTTTAGAGAAAGCCAACATTGATCAATGCAGCCAAAAGGATGAATTTGGCCTCGTGAATGTTGTGTTTGCAGAAACATAACAGGTCTATTATAGCATTTGTTATAGTAAACAAATCTTTATTCCTGACTCCAAAAGTCTCCCATAGATGGCATAAGCAATTAAAGAGCGAGTGTTTGCCAAACACTGCCCTGCAGTTGCCATTGCCATGGCACTTTTTTGATTGCTATGCTTTCTACACAGGCATTACGCCCTTTGATAGCAATAATGTCTACTAGGAAAGCTAAGAAAATCCCCCCAAAATCAGACTTTCTGCTACATGGCCTACATGTCCCTGAGCAGGGAATGCAAATGTAACAAGTCCCTGCATAAAATAAACACTTTGGCATAATTAGCAGTTAAAATGTGAAATCTATTTATCTGGAAAACAAACACATTTCACTTAAAGGTACTGAAATGCAACATTCTGAAAAGTGGCCATTACAGTTTCAGAATATCTTTCTTTTGGATGTGGTTTATGCCAGACATGGTCCATTACCTTTTCAGATATATCAGATGTAGTTTTGCTTTGCTTTCCCCCTTGCCATGTTCATAATTTTGACTTCTCACCTAAGTACTATCACACCACCAGGCACTCTTGAGGAAACAAAATCAATGACCTAAAACACTACCTATCATAGCAAATGCCTTTAACCTTTAACTGAGCCCTTAATTGAAGCTGTGTTCAGTTTTGTCCTCAACACACACTCAGCTCCGACGCAATAAAATTCCTAGTCAGAAATACCAAGTACCTGTGGTCAATATTTTATCATCTAGCCTGGCACACAATATGCATTATTAGTGTAGAGCTATTTCCTAGAAAACCAGAATTGTTGTACCTGCTGATCTAATTAAAGGAGCTTTCCAAATGCCAAATACAACAGACATTTTCCATCAAGAAGTATTTTTCCAAGATGATAGCTAATATTCAAAGTGAAGTCAATATATGCTACACATGACATGATACACTCAACTGAGAAAACAGAATTACTATAAATATACCAGCTATATTACTCTATTGATTTGATGAGGGATATTTATTTTTAAAAAGTTATAAAGGGTTTCTTCTTCTCTTAATTGTTGTCACCTTTTTTGTTTTTATTTTGTTTCTGTTTTGAAGGCAGGGAGGGCAATCTGAAGATGGACCAAGTTTTTAAACATGGTTTCCTTCTTGTTTATATTAATTTCACATTTATTTCTATACATTTTCACAAAGAAGAATTACAACTTTTCCAGTTGACTAGAAAATTAAATATTTTAAATTAAAGGTCTGCTTCAAATGCAGCCGAGCTCGAAAATCAGTTGAAAGAGATTGGCACAAATTCCACCTTATACAACTGCTCCAGCACAAACTGTGAATTACAAGAATTAAGTCATCACAGCAAATCCTTCTTGACAGGTTAGTGATCCTGCAAGCAGGGCACTGTTGTCTACTAATGTTTAAGATAAAGCTTCCGGAAATCAATCTGTTGGTGAGCGCCAACTTCAGCTCACACATAAAAGCCATAGCACCTTTAATAAATGCCTTCTCAGCTGGAGTTGTTATTTTTCCCTTGACTTTACAACCTCAAATTCATATGGCACTGATGTTTTTGTCTGAAAAGAATGAAATATGCACTATTACAGCTTCTCCAGAAGGCATTCTAGCAGTAGCATTCAATGAGCAGTTTTTTCTTAATCGTTTATCATACCAGCACCAGAAGTACCTGGCTTTTTTTTTTTTTTTTTTTTTTTTTTAAAAAAAAAAAAAAAGGAAACCTGCTGATCCAACTCAAAGAATGCTGTGTCAGTTCAGATTGTGTACTGGTGGGATAGCAGGAGTGCAAGACAGGTAGTTTTATGCATCGAAAAACACAAAGCCTGGGTTTCTCCAACACATGCCTTGAGATCCTCTTGCTGCAGTATGAGCATGCCCAGCTTTTATGAACAATCCTTAACTGAAGTCACTTTGCCCACGTAGGCTAAAGGCAACACAGGGGAAAACTCAAACATTTGATTTCAGAACTGCCCGAGCATTTACCAAAGAGCTACTACGATATACTGTATCACTGATACAGTGATCTGAATGAGGCTGCTTTCATTGCATAAGCAAAAAATAGTCTGTGGATAACATTCTCTTAACAAGTTTTTCTGAACCGTATGTTTCAAATGATCCCCTGTGCTGATGCAAAGGAAATACTTCACTACACTTCCACATATCCTCCCAGAAACTAAGCCAAAATGTTGAGTGTTCTTAATGACACATTAAGAGCTTCAGCAAGCTATTTTTATGTATTTATATAGTAATTAATATGCATTGAAATTAGTCTCCCATTGCAGCAGGTGCTTAAAATATGTAGTAATACTAACTTCAGCAGACTATTCATATATTTAAGACTTCTTATACATTTCAGATATTTCAGTCATTAAGGGAGAAACCCAAAAGACTAAGACCTCTGCTACTACGATGTAAACTTTCAAAACTAAAGAAGTTTTGTTTGGACCTCACTTTTCTGATCTAGAAATATGTTGTATGCTTAGTCAACAGCGTTTGCCTAGCTCTATATAGCGATCTTTGTGAAAAATCAGGCATTTCTGACAGGATTAATTCAGGAACTACCCACTGCATTAGTGTGAACCATGGGAGAGTTATCCAAAGCCGTAACTCGGTATGAATTATTTCGCTGCCCTACATGAGAAACTCGCAGGCAATGCCATTGACTACACTAACCTGATGCACTTCATATCACAAAGACGATGTATTAACATTTTAAGTCTATTTCTTCTGATTTGTAAAAGTGAGTTTCCTTGACAAGTTGCATACATGGAAGTAAAAGACAAAAATTCAAGAAGATACAAACCAATCCCTGATTGAATAAAAGAGAGAACCAAAGGGCAAATTGAGGAGTTCAAATGGTCAAAACTCCTAATCTACCCAAAGGAAAATGTATTTTCTAAATAATATTGCAAGTCTAAAGCCTATGTTAGCCAATGAACCCTGAAGCATATTTCATAGATAACAGAAATCAGGTTTTTCAGGTCAGCTGGAGGGTTGACTTCCATTCATTACCTATTACATAATTAATTTGCTACTACTGGGTCAGAAAACAAGAGAGGCATAGTCTTAGGAAAACTAGACCAAAACCTAATACCTTTGAATTATGACAATTTAGAACAGAACATTGAGAATGGACGACATGAAGGGAAAATCAGATTTTATGCCAGATTAAATTTTATAGTTAGTTTTAGGTCTAACTCAATATATTGCCTAGGGTGTTAGCCTGCAAAGTGACCCAAATATTAAACACCCTGTAACAGCATCTACCAAAAGCAAATGAGGAAAAAAAAAAAAAAAAAAAAAGGCACAGTCTTCCACATAAACTCTACCTAATATTTTTTGTAAAGAGACTCCTATACAGGTACACTGTGGCCTATCAAAGTCACCTTCATCCTTCATCTTTGGTTTGCTGATAGATGATTGTAAGAGTATGTTGCCTGTCTGAGTGGAAATCCCAGGTTTCAGTCCTGAGTAGTGAATGTGCAACACCTGCAGACAGTAGCATATTGTTTATATCAGTGAAGCAAACAACAAAAGAGTCAGGGAAAGTGTTATTGAACTTCCCTGAATTACAAAAAGCTACCCCTGAATACAGCAGACACATTGTCACATCCCATGCAAAACATTTATCAAGCAAAAGGTATTTGAAAGAAATTTTTGGCCTCATCTGTGAAATGAGCACAATGTTAGAGTTTGGAATTGGTTCTTCCATACTCTCTCACAGTGTGTCTCTCCACCTTTAATATCATAGGTTTAAATTACTGTTTCACCATTTCCTTAGGTTTTCTAAAACTAAGGTGCAAGTTTTCTAAAACTTTAGTAGATCATATTCATGGATGATTCATGGATCAACTCCACAAAACAGGCTAAAATGACTTGTTTTGTGATGTAAATGGAATGAATTGCAACGCTAATATAAGAGTCAGGAACATATTATGGCAATGAGGCTTGCCACCATCTTTCAGCTTCTCTAACAGCAAGCCAACACTACATGCCAAGTACGTATGATATAAGTTAAAAAAAAAAAAAAAAAAAAACAGATGAACCCTAAATGGTATTTGCCTAAAATAGGATCTCAACCTCCAGCAATCTGTGGCTTAGAGACTTCCTAAATCAGAAAGGGTGTCTTCACATTTCATCATTCTCAATAGATTTTTCTTCATGAGTTTTTCCTTTCACTTTTTGATCCCTTGTAACTTCTGTAATACATTGTGGCTCTACAGTGCTCTGCAAAGAAGAATCTCCATGTGGTTGTTTTGAACATCCTAGGAACTGGAAAAGGAGACTATCAGGGCAAAACAGGAATATTACAAACTTAGGACAGTCAAGCAACTCCAGTGCTGTAAGTCTTTATAATAGCCTGTAACGCATGGGAACGAAATGAGTTCCCTACTACACTAAGTTACAAATGTGTTTTTGAGACATTTCTAAAAGTAAAATCTCTAAAGATACTGAAGCTGAATCTATGTTTCATTCTAGTTTGCTGATATTATTTGTCTTTTAGCATAGTCAATGCAATTACAGGAGCTATGCATAAACTAGATTGGTTCAGACAAACACAAGCTGTGCCCTACTCATTTTTAACAGCATTGTGTCCTTGATGCTGACTGTTTCAAGGTGTAAAATGATCATTTATAAGACATTCACTGTTTTTTCCATTGAACACTAGTATCACAAGTTTTGAATGAAACTCATTGACTTGTTAATCCAAGGTATCCATCAGTCTTACCAAAGCTATCACTGGTTCCTTCTGCAAGTCAATACTGACTCACCTGAAACTGCCTTCCACAAATGATGAAGCATTTATACTATCTGAAGAGGTCTTCAAGGACTTTATCACTGAAGCATAAATAAAGTTGTGTTCAAAATAACTATCTAATTTAAAATGCAATTTTGAAGACTAGAACCGGCACTAAAAAGAGACGCTGAGCATAGTGATGTAAAGTAATTGCCCAGAGAAGGTTGAATCACACATTACAGATTTTTTTTTTCTTGAAAACATGCTGCATACTTATGTTTTCAGACCAGTTTTTCTGGAATTGAACAGCAGATGCAAAAATTCTAAACCATAAAGGACTTTTCTTTCAGTGGGAGGACGAAGAAATTAAGAAAAATTCAAAGAGCAGAGGATGTGTTTGATGGAGACATTCTAATCCCCAATATATATTGTTTGATCATCTACAAAATTTGACTTTTCCCCACATGTTAATAGAAATGATCGCAACAATACAGGAAAGAGAGCTAAACTTCTTAAAAGCATTTGAAACATAGTGCAAATATACAAGTTTCTTTGAGTGGGTCAGATTGTCTAGGTAATTGCAGCTCACAAAAAATAACCAAATCTTTATCCTGTGGGTGATAAAACCAAGGAACACACAAAAGTAGTATAAAGGCTATACCTAAAGCATAGGAGATCTTTAGACACCTTGCTTGATCTCAGTTAGAAGGACTTCAAAATTATGCATTGCTTAATAAAATAGCTTCCTAAGAAAATACCTAGCCATTTTTTTTTCTGTGTAGTATATGATCAATTGATCTAAACAAGATTTAAGCTATATTTGCTGGTTGTGGATTTTGATATGGAAGAATTCTTTTGTGGTCTATAAAAATGTCCAATACACTGTGAAAGCATTATTTTATTATACACTATGAATTCACCTTTTTTTATGAGAAAAGCTCCTAATTTTAAAAGCTTTCATCTTTTTCAGGATAATTTAGCTTTTTTTTTGTCTATAATTAATTCTATATTTTATAATTCTTTTCCTTACCTATCATTGATTACTTTCTGCAGTAAGAAGTAGAAAAGCAGGATTTCTTTATAAAGGGAAAATTGATCTACTCCAGAATGAGGTTATTTTCAGACCACCTGCAAAACCAGATCTGATTAGAGATACCTAAATAGATAACTGCAAAGATATAAGCATTGTAAGCCTATTACCAGCTTTGGGTAGAATAAAAAGCTAAAATGGTACTTCATTAAAAAGGAGTGAAGGAAGGACGTGTAATTAATGTCAATCAACATGAATTTATGGTAAATAGACCATATCAAACTAACCTGACATTTTTATGAAATTACAAGTTTAGTGGAACAATGTAATAGTGATGTTGTAACTTACCCAGATTTCTTTATGGCATTTGATATAGCCCTGACATTTTGATTAAGAAACTAGAACACCATAAGATCGATGTTAGATGAATTTAACTGATACACTTCAAAACGTAATTTCCCAGAGTGAATCATCAAATGTCTGTTTCTCAGGGAAGGTTTTGCAGTGATCAGCTCTTGGCCCCATGCTATTCAAAACATTTGCTAATGATCTGGAAGAAAGCATGGTGTCATTACTCAGAAATTGTTCAGATGGCACAAAATTTGGGGGAAGGGAAAATAATAAAGTCTCTGAGAGAAGAACAGCATGCTCAACTGAGATCAAACACACAATAATCATTTTAAAACAGCCAAAGATAAGTCACAGTTTTAGAAACAAGGGCCAGACATGCTGCAGGAATTGCTCTGTCCAGGTTAGTAGTAATTGAAAGGCCTGAGGTTCTGGGGCAATGATCACCTAAGAAGAATCTTCAGGATGACACTATGGTCAAATTACCTAGCATAACTGCAGGGCATCTACACAAATAAGCAGACTGTATTATTAGGGTATTTGCTACTGGTGTCCTCACTGCTACAACTAGGCCTGGTTTTGACGTGTACAATTTATGAAAAATGGTAAAAAATAGCCAAGAGCATGATTAAGGACTGGGGGAAAAAAAAGTTTTACTATAGCAAAGAACCCAAACTTAACTCTTAGCTTGTCAGTGTAAAAGGCTAAGATACAGCTGAACTTTAGTTTATAGACCTCAACATGAAGAAAACAGGGCTCTTGATAATAGAGGAATAAAGGACACTGGATAGCAAATGAAGTGAGGGAAGCTGATGTTAGACAAATTTGCAGTAGGAATAGAGCACTTTTTGTTGTTGTTGTTTTAACAGGCAAGGTAATTGCCTGTTATACTTTTTTTTTCCCTTTTTCTTTTTCTTTATCTTTTTTAATCCACCACTGGCTGTCTTTAAGACAGGTCATCTGTTTTCCTGAATTATATGTTTGGCTTCAAAAATTTATTACTTCAGGAAACAATTATAACTTGTGTTATGTGGGAGGTTAGCCTAAATGATCAGAAAATTCCTTCTGTTTTTATATCTATGGATCACTCACTTCCCACAAAAGTGTGCTGATGAAATGCCCCGAAGTTTCTGTTTTTCAAAGAATTCCCCGTTGTGTCTTTCAGGCTTCCTACTTAACTCCTCAGTGATTCAGGATTCGAGGGTGATTCCAGTGAATCAGAAAGAATCCCAAAATGTTAGCATATAACCAAATCATCATAAAATGTTATGCTTTGGAAAACAATTATCCATCGCAGAAATGAAGAAAAAGCTGGAATGACATAACTTCTTCCTATATTTCTCAGTTTTTAGGACACATGCTAATAAGTCTATGAAAGCTTTTGGAAGATCAATATGCTACCATATGCCAAAATTGCCTGTGTAGTCCACATAATTTAAAATGTTAGAGTAGTTCAAAGCAATTGAGTATGGGCTTACACTTGTCATTACAGATATAATACAAGAATGATAAATATGCTATTGTAGTTGATTGCAAGACATTTAATGTGAGAAAGACATATAGCATGACGATAATATCTGCCCTAGCAAATGGTAACATATACTTTAACGCATTTGGATTCTGATTCTTTTCTGGTGAAGATAGGGTCAGGAAAGGCTCGACTGCCATAGAATATAAAGTAAATCCTAAAGTGAGTACTACATCTATCCTATTGTCTAATTATTGTAAAGTACTCTGTGTATACATAAATTGTAATTCCTATTTTGTACCAGTCTCCGTGACTTTGGACATTATTCTGTTTAGCTAGCTAGACTTGTAAAGACATTCTGCATACACTGCCCTCCCTCCTCCAAGCAATTGGAAGCTTCTTTTTTTATAGGAGAGAAACCCAACCAGGGCAGCCAAATTGCACTCTAATCTTCAGTCCAGAAGCACAAATCAAAGCAAAGCATTCAGGTGTGTCTAACAGGACAACTTAACTTAGTGATTTAATCTGAATAATTTCACCTTAAATTTCATCAATGCATAGGTTTCTGAGGGGGAGAAAGTTTAAGTCAGAAAATTATCCTCATCTGTTACCTCTGTCTTCTTTTATTTTGCACAATGGGAATGATAAAGAATAAAATTACATCGATGAATTTACATTCTTTGCTATTTAACTCCAAATAAGGTTCATCTGTACCTATACTTTATTCCTTTTACTTACACAGATGTCATGCTACTAAGCATGAAAGAATATATCCATTCCTAAACAGTAAGGGCAGATTCTGAGCCTCCAGTAAACATGAAAACTTCCAGATGTACCTTTTGTGAAATTTGAAACATTTCCTTTCAGGTCTCGATAAAGAAGCTGTCATAATTGTACTTGCAGAGACTATATTTTGTTACAAGAATTCTGATCTGGCATTTTTAATTAGCACTCCTGCATTCCTTTTTCACCATGCTCACTGTACATGCAACGTATCTCAGAAATTTTAAAATACTTTTAGCCATATTATTCACATGACTTTGAAAATACACTAATGTTTCTGAGGACAGACAGAAGCGGTTCTTTCACAAATAAACAATTATTTTACTTTAAAAATGGAACAATGACTACAATTGATAATAGTGACCAATGTGTCAGAGACTTTACATAATCAGATCACTGTTCCTTTGTTTACTATATGCATATTTTGATAACATCATTGAATTTACTACTTAGCACTTGATATTCTTTAACTGATGAAGAAAATTCTTTCTTCTATGAGGTCTGAGCTGATCAAAGCAAGATGAGATAAAAAACGCATTATGATTGAACAATGAAGTTTGATAAGATAAACTTGGGATGATTAAAAATGAAATCATTTGGAAAGCTGCGTATTTAAAGATGAAAACTCTGCACTTGATTTCTTAGCACACAGTCCCTGTTACACAAACTGGCAGTGAAGATATACTATTTCTGTCCTCAGAATTAAACTAAGGACATTAAAAATATCTCAGGGTTAAAGTAATGACATTAAACATATGGTAAGGACAAATATTTATGCCAAATTCTCAAAAATTTCAGTACGAAAAAATCAAAGTGAAAACTACATGGGAGGAATGTGGAAAAATAAAAAGAACTATATAATGAAAAAGCACAACATGTTTCTGTTGGAAGCTCATTCCCCCAAACACACATTAAATGAATTAGTTTACTAAATAATGACATCTGACTGTCAAAAAAATTATAATGAGCATCTAATGATCATTAAAAAAATGAAGGAGACAAATTACTAAAGCAAAAAATAAATCTTTACTTAGGAAGTTGTACAGTGACAGTATATTGCTATTTCAGGAAACTTTCTATTTAAAGAGGCTTTTATAGTTCACAGAAGTCCTGTTGCTTTAGGTTGCTGAAATATATCACATATGCTTTGGGGCCTGGAGAGGAGATAAAAATGCTGTTCACCTATACTGATGATGGACAGTTGATAGTGTGGCAGTCTTTGTCAGGAATACAAAATTCAAGATAACGGCAGTAAGACATATATCAAAACTGGGGAAGAAATGCATTTATATTTCCATTAAAATCCATTTTCATTTTTCCTGATGCACAATAGCTTAAACCATAACTGACCTACAAACCGGTGTAACTCCTCCATTACTAGGACTTTAACGTACACAGCAACTCCTTGAGCACATCAGCTGTGAATCCCAATGACGTGCACAGGACAATAACCCTCTTTTAAAGAGTCCTAAAGTTCAGAATAATATCTGCCCTATATTTTGCCTTGGAGACATGGCAAGGCTCTTTCAGAGTCTGGTGTATGTTCACTTGTCTGTAAGGCTGATGATTTCCCTGTGATAAAATTATTATTTCAGTGGTTTATAGCGCTGTTACCCCTCTGCCTCTGCCTATGGAGACTGCTACATTATTTTCATGGCTCTTGATGAAATTTCCTTGAGAAAGGAAATTTAATAGAATTTTTATACATAGAGGTGGGAGAGCCTTTCCTTTTGCAGTCAGAAATACACTCCATTGCATGACAAACAGAAAATAATCATTTTCCATTTAGATTTCTACAGAAGTTTGAACCTAATAAGGCCACTTTGTCATTTGTTTGAGTAAGCAAAGTTTACAACAAAGTACAACAAAGAATTTAGCATCCATTACATTCAAGGTTGTGTGTATGATACATCTGAGTTCTCCAAACACATACCAGAAAATTAATTAAGATTTTTTTTCCAAAGTAATAATAAATGGCTAACCCTCAAGAATAGAGGATAACATTTCATTTTAGATACAATATCTGTAATTTTTGTTCAACTATGCATGACAGATACAAAAAATCAGCAACAAGAATATTATTTTATTACCATTGCACTGCAAAATATGTTCTAATTATTACCATTATATTGCAAAAAAATAAGAATGCTCCAATAGACCAGACTCAAGCTTAATTTATAACTGGTTGAGAAACAGCTCTCTTATGTGCATGTCCTTGACATACTGGAAGTATTCTATCTATAATAGTCTGAGAATAAAATCATTTTAATTTTATCCCTGTGGTATGATGCATTATACTTTGATGATATTTTGCATCACTAATACTTAATTTTTTATCCTCCTATGAAATCTACCATGGTTTCACTATTACCAACTTAGTCCTCTATTTGGAGAAGAGATTTGGATAAAACTGTTTAAAGATTATTTGAAATATCTTCAAAGCATTGCTGGATGTTTGCACTTAATAGGACTGTCCATAAAGAAAACAAAAAGTACATGTCTGTTTTTTTTTTAAAGAGGAAGAACTTATTGTAAATAAGGGCTCTTCTCTAAAGAGAGCCTTATTCATGAAACCCTTTCTTTGTCCAAATGAGGGCAATGAAGTTGGTGAAGGGGCTGGAGCACAGACCTTGTGAGGAGCAGTTGAAGGAGCTGGGGTTACTTAGTCTGGAGAAGAGGAGGCTCAGGGGAGACCTTATTGCTGTCTGCAACTACCTGAAAGGAGGCTGTAGTGAGGCGGGCATCAGTCTCCTCTCCAGAATAACTACAGATAGGGCAAGTTGCACCAGGGGAGGTTCAATACGGTTGGACTCGGGGGGTTAAAAAAGGGGGGGTCAATTCCAAAAAAAAAAAAAAAAAAAAAAAAAAAAAAAAATCAGGCAGGTCAGTCTTTAACCCTTTTTGTGACTCTGAAACTAGATGTCTATTCCTGCATGATGAGCTTCCATCACACTCTGACTACAAGCTCCTTGATACCATACAGGTGTAACACAAGAAGCAACTCAGAGGCAGAGCTCGCAGTTCTTCATGATGTAAACAGCAGATAATAAATCACTCTCCCTTCTTAACCTTAACTATCAACTATCAGTAAAGACTTCATGCCCTTTTACAGGTCTGTGAAACTTGAACTATGGTGCTGCTTGGTATTGGATAAGGTGACCGTTGGTTACCTAGCTAAGTGACAGAAATTCAGTTTGAGCTATTCAAGCTGTAACTAAATAAGACTCTAGTGAGAGTAATATCTGAGCTCTCAAAAAGAACGGTGCCTGTTTCGATAGCCCTTGGGCTGCCCTAATCAAAACACTTACAAGAAAACCCACAAGGAAAGCCAAACAGAAATAAGCCCAAAAACTAAAAGCTTGGAGCATTGTTGATGCATTCCATCATTTCTCCAGAGTAAGGGTCTACACACATGACTGTGTACAGCACTTCTGATTGGCAATGTCAGGAGACAGCAATTGAATGAAAAAAGTTCCTCCATATTTAGGAAAGAGTTTGAGAAACAATTTGAAAGACACCCCTTCTATCCTCGCTTAAATTCCATCTGTGTGAGTTGGCTAAAGCTACATTTCCATTGTTCACTTAAACGATATGAAGTTTGATACAGAAGTGGTCTGAGTGTTCCATTCATAGGAATATGGGTATCTGGACGAACTACTATAACTCAAAAGAAAAGAGCTAGGAATGGATGCATTGCTTGTGCAAGACTGTAGTTAATGCAGAAGACAAAAGAGTAATTTGAATACTTTACAGTTTTTCCACTATTACTCAGAACCCTGTACTATCTTGTGTTGTTTCATAAAGAACTCTAATGTTAAATCTCTAAAAGAAACCTTTTCTATTTCCTTTGCAAAAACTGTATTCTAAAACTCTTTTTCACTAGTGTTTATAAGTGCTTAAAATTAATCAAATACAGTCTATAAATACATTTGAACAAATAGCTTGAATTACAATACATTTTTTATTAGTCTGTTCATTTTAACTTTTGGCAATAAAAAAATATTCTATTGCTTTTGAATGGTGTCATATTTGCTTCTAAAAAATTAAAGTCTGAAATTTCTGTCAAGAGACTAATTCTGTATCAAAATACATGCAAATTAGCATTGCAGGAAAAAATACTATCTGTTGAAGGTATGATGCAAACTGACATCTCTGAGAAATGGAAACTGTTGAAAAATAATTTTTATGCAAAACAACATTTATGTCTTCTTGGAAGAAAGGATGGAGGGATCTTTTGTATTTTAAGGAGCAGTACATTCAGGTTGTTGATAACCTACAGTCTTAGAGCTTCTTTGTTACCCATTGCTATAAAGAAAGGGGGCATGAGGAGCTATGTTACTGAAGACAGAGAATAATTGCACCAACTTTGTCATGATAATACGGATATGGATACTTAATTGCAAAAGGCAACTTCCTCACCCAAAGATTGTAACAACGAGACAAAAAGTAGAGCTTTCAGTTGTGAATTAGCCAAAGTTACTTTTTGCCCTCTCCAGGGACATTTAAACAAGTCATACAGGCATGACATTTATCGCTGATTTAAAAACAAAAGAAGAAAAACCTCTGCTGAAGGACTTTGGTGTATTTTAAAAGTCACAAATGACAGATTTCAAATGAAATGGAAAGAAAGCTGAGCCAAACCTCAGGCCCGTTTCCTGAGGAAATATTAAACTAGTCCTGAACTTCTGCAGCTGGTTAAATCTGCCCTTCTGATGACAAGTGCAGGGACCGGGCTGGCAAAAGGATGCAAGCCCAGGTGAGTCAGCTCCTGTCCCTCCTTGCTTTTGGGAAAAGGTTTAGATATGGCTGCAGGTCACTTCAGGGCCTCAGGGACCAGCAAGAGGTATATGCACGTATAGCGCATATGGGATCTGGGAACTAACAGACAGCATGTGAAGTTACCACAACTTCAGGTAGGAGAAGTTCTGGAAACAGGTGTAGCCTTAAACTACATTTGAAATAGGCCTTCCTAAAATAAGATTCCTCCTTTTTTTTTCCTTCTTCTTTTTTCTTCCTTTTTTGTTTTTGTTTTTGTTTTTGTTCTACCTTGCAGAAAAATAACATTGATCCATGGCTATGCTAGGTATGCAGCGTACCAGTGATATTGACAGTAATGGGAGTCACGGGATTTAGTTGACTAGGTACTGGTTCACTGACACAACATTAAGATTTTTAGATCTTTAAGATCTTAAGTTAGGATTTTTGTTTCACAGTCAGAACTTTGTGACAAAGCCACGAAGGCCTGTGATTCCTCTTACTGTTTTCTGTTTGAGTAACTGATCCAATGACAGAATGGGTTATAGCTCAGGAGGCAAAGTTGCAAACTGTAACATCATTTCCTTGACTTGTTTCACACATATTTCAGATGCTAAAAGCTGTAACTTGATAATTGCAGGTCAATCAGAAACATCAGGGAGTCCCAGCAGTGGAGAAGACTGAGAATCTAGACCCCCATGGTTGATATGTAAGAACTCGATTGGGATGCTTGTCAGGGAGGCTCTAGTCCCTGCCAAAAATAAGTTGCATCTTGTCAGTTTTCCTGTATTTTCTTTAAAGAAAGAAGGAAAAACAGGAAGGATTTTTGCCTGTTGGTGGTAGTGCCACAGCGAAAACAAACATAGAAGAAGTGGTCAGTCAACCTTCCTGCGACCAGAGTAGTTCCTGAAGTATACTGAGAAGTGCACTACACCAGCAGTCTGCCCAGAGGTAGAGGGAGGTTTTCTTTCATGCCTCTGACAGAAAGAAAGCTCAGTGCTGTTGGTCAATGAACAACACATGAAGGCCTAGGAGTCTCTTATACCTGTCATTTTGGAGGTATTGCCTGAGCCACCAGAAGTAGTACCTTGAGAAACAGAAGCCCCAAAACTACAAGACCTGTTTTTGCTGGCCTTGGATGGGAAAGAAAGAAATCTGCTGCTGTTAAAACAACTGTGTGGTGTCTAACACTACGCAAAATACTTCCTGATGCCACCCATGGCCAAGCGGGAAATACCTGTGGAATTGCATGGATGCACCACCTCACACCTGTCTTGCTGGGAAAGACAGAAGACCTTAAAAGAGACTGCAAGTGCTTTGAGAGAGATTGATGAAGAGAACTGCCACAGAAGTGTAAGGTTTTGTTTGTTTGTTTGTTTATTTTTTGGTTTTGTGCGTGTGTGTGTGTGTGTGTATGTGCTTGGCTTTTAAAGCTGTGTCCAGAAAGAGCACATCAATTTAAGCTTCTTCTGGTAACAGAGCACCTCAGAGACCTCTCTGTATTAAATATTATCACTGACAACATCTAACTCATGAAAAGTAAATATACATAAATTATTTTTTAAATTCTTCTTAATTCTTCTTAATTTTTAAGAATCTAAATTGCTTATGTTGTTTCTTACTTAAGATTTCCAGTGATGCTTCATGGAATGTTTAAATAAACAACATGAATGAGTGTGTGGGAGAACAGATTGTAAAGTGATCAGCAGTGTGCAGAATAGGCTTCTGTCAACAAGACCTGGCCATCTGATACTGAAGACCCGGTAGGCAGGACACCCCAGAAATTTGAAGCTTTTAGGGCATTCACATACACAAAATAATTGCTTATAATATAAGCATTGATGTAAATGATTAAGTATCGTAATCTGTATTTGAAGTATTCATACTTGAACATCTAAGAATTCTGCTAAAGCAAAAAGAGATGCCATAAAAATTTCCTCCTTCATCCCAAGCACCAACTGACTCAGCTTCTCCATTTTTTATGCCTTAGATATATATATTATCTGATGCCAAACAACTCTCTCAAAATGTACCATGTATTCAATTTACATTAATTCCTGCACTTCTCATGTGGTTAGAACTGCTACAAATGAATATACTTACAGGAGTCACATTACTTGGAGAAAAATGAAAATATCTTACCGCTATGGTTCCATCGCACCTTTGGGACTGACAAACACCTGTAATTCTGTCTGGAATCAGCACATCCTCCCAGCAAGATGGACCCTTCAAAATAAAACCAGAGCATGTAAATGTTTTAATCTAGTCAATAAGAAAACATATAAAAGTTTATTTTTATTGTGTCTCTCCCTATCTCTAAACTCTGTTAGAATTTAGATAGTCAGTTTTATTGTTTTCATGTTGAAAAAGTACAAATGTTGTTATAAGACAATATTTATCAGTAAATATCTTCAGTATATCTTCGGCTTTGATAATATCTTCAGTCACCAAATTAGACTACTTTTCGTCACAAAAAAAGCTTTTATCCTACTATAATACGACATGATAAACATATACACTGAGGACTGTCGGAAAAGCCCTGGACATTTACATCTTATTTCAAGATTTGTCAGTTGTCATTAAGGAAGAAAAAGAAAACCTCAAAGAATACAGTGATCAAAAATCTTAAACAAACTTTTCTATGACTTGTTGAAAACAGAAACAGTTCATTTATGAGTGCATTACAAAACAAGAAGAAATAGTAAATTTAAAGACTACTGGTTAGGTAAAGTGTAGTTTGAACATGTGAAGACTACATTGCAGGTAGACACAAGGGGTGACTACAAGTAGATGCATTGTTGACACTTTGGGAGAAAAACCGCTGTAGTATAGTATAGTTAATAAAAATCACTTTGCTAGGAATCATAAAAAAAGATTTAAAATATTTGAAATGGTGATTTTGCCATTAATTTCTCCAGTGATTTTTGAACTGATAAGAAATGTGTTCCATTCCTGCCTATTAAGCATTTATTCTACTCACATCTGTGTAATAAATGTAAGATTCTCAAAGTCAATGGTGTTATGGCAGTATACATATAGAAAAGAAACAGTCACAAGTAAACTATACAATAAGATAGTTAAAAGCAGCCTCATGAGAAGAACCAGTTCTGCAAGCATACGTTTTCAGCCAAATAATTATCTTTATTGCAAATGTAGAAAATATTTCAAGTCATTCAAGTAATTTTTTGCAGGTATTAATTCTTCAACTTCATTGGAATTATTTCCCAACTACTTTGCAGGTCCATAACTAGGCAAATATGAGAAAGCATAATACTGCTGAAGCAAGAAAGAAAACATGCATATAAATTGATATTAATTTATAATATTCATTTAGTGAAATTTCAAAAAAAAAGGCTTTTTAAATGGATTTGAAACCGTATGATTATGGTAATTATGCCATATTCTTACAATATTTGAGATTAGCAAAAATGCAATCAGGAAACAATCCTCAAAGAAGCCAAAATAGAAAAGATCTCTTGAAGTATCCATTACTGTTAGTTAGAATTCAGTGACCACAACTAGCATTTGATCAGATCCAAAGATGACTTAATACGGCAAGATCTTTTAATTTATTAGTAGTAACATCCATTTTAAATGTCCTTTTTGCTCACTTTACATGGTCTTATCGACATGAAAAAGTTGTGTGGTTTATGCCATGGTGTGAACTTACCCTGCTCTCTCTTTTCTGCAGTAATTTCCTTTAGACATTTCTCATGCATACACTTCCATGCAGCAGCCTTCTGGTGGGAATGAGAGTATTCCTTCTTCCACTTAGGGCAGACTGGAGCATTCACACAGGGAACTAGCACTGCAGCCTCACACCACCAGTACTGCTGTGCTCTACGCTCACACTGCTGTTTACACCTTCCCAGGGGTCTGTCTATATAAACAACACCCTATCCACCATTGCTTTACATACCATTAATTACAACTATGGGCTTGTAATCTATGAGAAAGTTATACACATTTAGCTGTGTTGAAAACATCAGCTATACTTGGCCTTAAATTAAGTCAACAGTATGTTCTCTTTATTCTAATGAGAGTCAGATCAAGTTCTCTGGAGACAAATTGATCCAGCAACTGCAGCCCAATACTAAGAAGCAGAATATCTTGGTTCTGTGCCTGTGTGGAAACAAACAAAAAAACCACACATGCACACACACAAAATTTATGTTTTCTTTTCAATGTTTATAAGAAGGAGGAATTCTCTTTTCCCTAATCTATGCTTGACATTCTAAAAGGTAACATTTTGTTATTTGTAAGAGTCTATTTACTTGAGAATGTGAATTTTGCATTTGCAAAAAACAGCAAAAAGTCATACATTCTTGGAAAAGAGTTTGTAGGCAAAATGTTGCTCTTTCTTTAGCGAGAGTGCTACTAAGCATCACTGCTATAATTGCGCCATAATCAAATAAGGAATTCTAGGGAGATAAACACTTCAAAATGATTTTTTTTATATATTCTTGTTTTCTGGAGTGCAAGAAAAACCTGTCAAACTGCAAATCAGCCAATCAGTTGCATTGTTGTAACTCTCTGCACTCTTCAGTGCTTGTGATTATTAGTCTCCTTTAATCAAGAACGTGCTGTGAGAAGAACAAAGCCTTCTGATTGCAAGATTAAAGCAACTGCCCTTTGAGTGCACAGCCACATGGGTCCAAAAACGCTACGCATCAAAATGAATGCATCCAGTGCATAAATGGGAAAATGAAAGAATAAAGAAAGAAGCATGGGGAACACCTTATACTGAATCACAAAAATAAAAGGGTCAGATGCAGTTGAATGTCTTTTCTACGGTTGGAATGGGAACTTCTATGTTTTGGATGTTTGGTGGTTGTTTTCTTTCCTTTTTTGGTGGGAGGAAGACAGAAAAGTTGGCAAAGACCATATTAAATGTGAATTGAAACTCATACTCAACACAAGTAACAAAGAGAATTCACATGCTATTGATTGAATAAAGGAAGCAGTGGAAAATCATGTACTTTTCATTGTAATGCTGCCCAGTATCATGTACAGTACATTGTACTTTCCATATATTTTAACCAGCATCCAAGATACAATTTTGTATTATAGAATCACAACAGAATTTTGGTCATTTTCAATAATCACTTTAAAAGCCCATGATGACGAAAGAAGTATCTAGAGATCTCAGATGACAAATTATTCAAAATGCAATTTCTGACAGAGCTGTTGACCTGTGAAAACCCAGAAAGGTCAGAAACAGAGGTCAGCAATAGAATCCAGTGATTCATCTAATAGTTTGAATCATTTAAAAGGTTGGAAACTATCCATGTATTTAATGCTTTGTATTTTCCCTGCTTTATATTCTACCCCAGTGAACAATATGCAGTAGAATATCTTTAAAACACATCCTTGTACCTGCTAATACCTACATGAGACACATAAATCATCAAAATGTTGAACAAATGACCCAACCACGGGACAAATATTAATGCAGAAAGATTTTTAAAATAATGGAAGAAATAATTCCTGGTGCTTGAAAGGGTTTAAAATCAGCATACAAGCCACAGAGAAGGCACTAAATCTAATGCTATCCATGCATGGACTCAGACTCCTTCAGAAAGTAATGGCTATAGTGTTGCTTATATGAAAGCATTTGAAGAGCTAATCCTTGTATGCTGCCCCTTTATCATGATTTTAAAATACTGAAGCAATAAGATGGAAAATCTCCCTCAATACCAAAATAACTTTTAAAATTTGGTATTTTCTGTTTTGCTTTTGTATTCCATGACAGTGGCATCCACAGCAAGATACCAGGATTCACTGCTTTCAAAGTTAGTATGGAAAGAAAGCTGTGGCTGCCATATATAGGAGGCACCCAGGAGTATTCTGATGGCAAACAAATGTATACAACTGCTTAACACAGTCTAATGTACACAACATGGCTGAACTAGAGGAACAGTGATAGATCTCACCTACGGCCACAATCATATCTTAACATATCTATGTTAATATGTTAACATAGTCTTTTGTTGTGCTTTCCTCTACTCTTCTCAATATAAATTGGAATTGGCTTCCATGACAGAAGCATTTAAGCCTAGGAAATCATACTATAAGGTAAAGGCACATTTTTCTAAGTCAGCAGAGATATTTTGACTAATTAATAGCAGACCTGTTTACCAAAGCATCACCTAATAAAAATTTGTCCTCTCTAAAATCTAGCACTTTCCAAGTCTTTATGATGACAACCCCATTGTATTTCAAAGCAAGCAATCTGCAAGAAGACTACATATAATAATCTGAAGCAGAAGAAACCTCAAGAACGTGTAGGCTCATGACGGTCTCAGACCTGACGGGGAGGCTGGAAAGGAGTCCACAGTTGACATATCCAAAATAAACTGTACAAAATCTAGAGCTTTTATCCTATTTTATTAGTGCAGAAATGGAGATGACAAAGTAAGATTTTTGGATACGGTGGACCATATTTTATAAATTCTTAACAGGTTTAATTTAGGAAAACTATCTGATCATCTTTTCAAGCTCTTCTTACTAAGAATAATCTAGCTGCTATATGAGCAATACTCAGACTCAGCACAAAAAATTAAAAATCGCATGATGTGCTTCTAATAGCAATCTAGCTGCTATATGAGCAATACTCAATCAGACTCAGCACAAAAAATTAAAAATTGCATGATGTGCTTCTAATAGTAAAGAGATAGGAGAGCTCATTTCAATTCAGAAAAAGTAAATCTATTTGAATCATAGCATTCTTGTAAAGCTCCTTATTTTTTTCAGTTTTCTTTATATCTTGACAATTAGGGATACAACTAGACTATGTTTATTAAATATGACACTTATTAGATTTATGGTGAATGCTCAGGTATAAGTATTATTGCATTCTTCCTAAATAAAACTGTATGAGTAACAGTAACAGTATCCACTTTGTGCAAAATATATTTCTATAAATCCCCAAAGCACAGCCTAATAGTATCCACCACTGAAGAAGGCAGGAGAAAGAAAAAAATTATAAAGACATTATTACTGATTTACCCACAAAGTTCTTGATGGCCTTTTACAGATGTTCTATTTACAGTACTTGAAAATTTATCATCTTAGAGAGATAATTTATTGTAGGTTAAAACTGCCAGACTGACAACCTTGACAAATGACATTCTCTGCTTAAGCACAAGTGCATCACCAAGACAGAGGTACTTAAAGCCTCCCCACAGCTTACACAGGCCATCCAAAGCCACTTGCAGAAGGGAGAGACTATCCTGTGCTCCAAAACTACACATTCTTTGACTATTCAGCTGGAAGCATAGCCCGCTGACTAGCACATGCAGATGACAAGATACCTTGATGCAAGAAGCAACCACTAACTGGTTAATTAAAGCAGAAGAGAACATATTTTCTCATAAACCTAATGTTTTAATAAACACTACTATGAATAATGCATGTCAGTCTACAGTAGCAGACAGTGTCTCCTACTACACATTTCACTGGGAGTAAAGCTAACTAATTTACCAGGGTTTGAATTTGATATGAAATCTCCCATACAGCAGAGTATGCAGTGGAGAAAAGACAAATTAATTCTACAACTAGTTTTGATGGCATTTGTGTGATATGAATGGAAGGACTGAAATTAACCGCTTATTTTACATCGCAAAGTGGAAAAAAAAAATCAGAATAAAATTTTTATTGACTTTGGCCAGTCAATAAAAACTTAAGCATATGGATAACTTTATTCATATGAGGAGTAAGACCAAAGTTACTCACACGTTTTCAGTCTTTGTGGGATTTAACCTATTGATTTGATTTATGTTTGTATCTTAGATATGAAATGCTCCTTTCAACCAGAGCCCAGCCTGATTATGACATTGACATTCTATGTCAATAGTTACAACTCTTCCAAAATGCAGTAGCTGACAATTTTCTGAACTGTATGCAGCTGTGCAATTAGAAAGATTTCCTATGTGCTAGTTATTTCAAATCAAAAACCAGAGAATCATGTCTAACTGAAAAAAATGTACCAAAATAATCTCTATCTTTTTTTTTTTTTTGGTTATGATTTTCTCATTCTAAACACAGATACGTTCAAAAACTTAAAATATTTGAATAAGATGCTTCTAATTAGTTTTGGGTTTTCTGATTCTTTCATATTGTATTATGGACTATGAATTTGCAAAAGTAATCCCAGTGATACCAACTGATTAATGAATGCTCATAAAAAGACAAAACAAAGATTTATAGAGGTGCTATTGCCAGACTATTTTGGTGGGTCCTCCCACTAAAATAGGTGGGAAAGAGGAATTGAACAAATGTAAACACATATAAATGCATCCGAGAAACTGAACTGAAAAGGTTCTGCTCTTGCTTTACTGCTTGAGCTGCCTGAGTTGGATATAGTTAAATATTACCCTGGAAGGTAAAAGAGAAACAATTTTATAAAAGAAGAAATGGATGTAGACACTCATAAACAAACAACAAAAGATGCAAATGAGCTTGTAGGCTGTTTTCTGTCTTATAAATGCAAAATACATGATTCCTTATTTCCTTGAATAGCATTAAATACTTCATCAGGAATGAAAGAAGAAAATACAGAACTGGATAATATATTTACTAATTCTCTAAAATTGCCATGCATCTGTTGAAATTATATCATACACAAAATGACCCATATATTTGTTTAATTTTGAAGTGTTAATACCAGCAAATCCCACTGAGGCTGATACATCTAGCAGCAGCATAAAAAATAGAGTGTTTTCTGCTGTAATGACTTTTGAAAAATCTTCGTAGAGGGAAGAGGTCAGATCACTGTGAGCCAAGAAGCTTACAGATCTGAGAAGGGAAATCAAAAGCTCAGAAGACAGGAGTCATTTTCTGGAGTGACATGATCAAATGAATAGAGGAAAAACATGTAGGAAAATGTAAAAAAAAAAAAATGTACAAAGCCATGAACTAAACATGGAAAGAATGCCAGTGTATGCTCAACGGCACTTACACAAGATGTATACTTTAGCAACTACAGAACCCTCCAGGGTGATTACAAGTTGTTGAAAAACTTGGATTTTTTTTTTTTCATTGTAGGTCAACAGGCAACAGATCAACTGTTCTCTACTCTACTTGGGATGCTGGGATCTACCTGCAGATTTGTCCTATGATGCTAAAAAGATAATCTGAGCAGTCTCAGATGATGTAAATTAGCATATCTGTAGAGAAGTAAAAGGGATAACCATATAACTGTGAGAATATTTCTTCCAAAAATCAAGGCAAGTATTTGTCATACAGTAAAAAGGTTTGAGAAACTTCTAAACTCAAACTTTTGATTCCAGCATCTTCGAATTTTCACAGAGAGATTTTCTTCCTCATAGAGAGACGTTCCATTTCTTTAGCCTTGATATTTAAAGCTGCTGGTCATCAGAATGAGAGATCCATGGTGAGAGGAATTATTGGATCCTACTTATTTAGAAATGTTTCCTCAGGGTCTTTGAGCCACCAGAATAAACTCTCTCCTCTAATTACATTATTTGAAGGTATTCATTGTCCTTTCAAATAGACCTGAGGTAGGAAGGAGAATTAGAAGATTTAGCTATACTTATTTATTTATTTATTTATTATTATATTCCCTTCAGATTAACAACTTAATATGAACTTGCCTTATTACCAGGCTTTAAATCAAAGAAAGCCTACCAGTTTTGGGAAATGGAGAGCTTGCTACACACACAGGAAGAACTGGCTGGATACCAGCTCTCTGCAGAATGCAAGAAGTCAAAATGAAAGCGCTCTACAACTTCACATGATAGCAGTACCAGAGAAAAAAAAAGTTAAATAATAGTAAAAAATGCAAACACCAGAAATATTCTAAGATAATTATTTGATTCATACATGGTATTTGCAAGACGTTGTTTAATTTTAAATATTTTCCTCAAGAATAATTTTGAAACCATTTTTGACTGAGAGATGAAGCTAGAGAATTCCCATTATAGGGAATACTTGGAGAGCTGTTCTGCCAATCTATTCACTTTTATAAATATAGTGATTAGTCAACACTTCCAAGCACATAGTCAGATCGCTGCAGCAGATAATATATATTAAGAGTTTACTTGTCTTTAGCTACATCTTCCTGCTATTCCCTTTCCTCCTTCACTTCTCACTGCTAACATCTAGTGCTCCCTCAATTCCACTGCTTTTACTTTTTTTAAAGAGCTGTCTTGCCTGTGAAATGACCCACACTCTGAGGATGCTAGCTACTTTCATGAGAAAAGCAGCGATTATCAAAAATGCTGATGGATTCTAAGATCAAAATTCTCTAAAGCAGGTCTAAAGCAGAAACACCACTAGTGGCAGGTTCACTTTTCATTAAGTGTCCAAACAATTTTTTCAGATGCTGCAGTTATATAAAACTGTAAAATCAAGATTACACACAACAGTACCTGTAGAAAATAGATTGGTATATAGCCAATTCCAGATTTTACACATAATCAGCCATCCTGCAAGACAAGCCTTTATCAATTTCAGCAATGTTCAAACATTGTTCCATAGCAATAACACTCCCATGTTGCACAGCAAAACTAATAGGATACCAAAAACCTTTCTAAAAACTAAATAACAAGCCGTGCTAAAAGCTGATATATCATGTTTGCTAATTTTTCCAAATGCTACGATTGTTGTAAACTTTGCATACACATGCTACGGATATGCTCCTTCCCCAGCTCAACCTGACTTCTCACAGGTAGAACTCAGGTGTTAACTACCACATTATCGGATCCTGGTAGTTGCCTCCCTGATTTCTTCCCCCACCCAGACATTAACCATCAATAACAGTCCCGATGGCCCTATCCTGATGGGGAGATAAGGCTAACTGTGTGTACACCAGCCAACAGTCATTTCTGAATTGAAAGGATGGTAAGTGACTATAGCGCGCCTTTCTCTTTCTGAATTTGTAAACCTTACTTTGTAACTGTGCACAAATCCCTTAGACATAAACCGTTGACCAGATCTGGGACTAGGACTGGATCCAGCCGCACCCAGACTCCTCTCAGAAGGAGTTTGGAAAGCAAGGGGGTCCAATCTGAACCTCGTGACCCAATGGGAGGGTGTCCTTGATAATTCTGTGTATATCTTGAACCTCCACGCAGTAACTAACAAGTGACCTTGTGACAGAATCTCGTGAAACCACTGTCACTATCCATAAAATCTATTCCTATTTCTTTCCCACGAGTGAAGTGGATTGTGTCACTCACCCCCACCACCACTCGTTCCGTGACAACACATCAGAGCCTTCACAGAAGAATGTCCTTTTTTTCTTCTTTTTGAAATGTTCAGAAATACGGAAAATCTGCATCAGATAGATTATTCAGATTCATTTGAGGTTATGTTGAAAATTTTTTTTATTTTTCTGAAGCCATGATTTTCACTCAAGCATGATCCTGCTAATTGACATAAAAGAAATAAAAAGACCACTCTACACAAGCACTTTACTAGTTATTTAATGCTGAGTAGTTAAAGAATTGAAGCAGTGCCAGGCAAGTAAGTAAAAGCTTTATGACAGATTCCATCGGTCACACGACTCTCAGACAAAAGGGAACCATTTAAACATACACCCTCTGGATAAAGCAGCTAGTACAAAAGCTCAGGAAAAAAAAAAGCAAAAGGAGGAAAGGGAACCAAAAAGTAGAAAATAATCCTCCCTTCCTTCCGTCCTTCCTCCCTCTCTCCCTCCCTGGCTGCAAGAATCTTGAATAATTTTCTGTGTACTGGCACAGAATGGATGGAAAATACCTCCAGTCAATCTTTAGGGTTATGATGTAAATCACAAGAGGTGAATTTGAACCATGTCAAGCTAAAGAGGGATTTGAACCCAAGTCTCAACATTTTCTTGAATCCGAAGTTCTCAAGTAGGCCACCTTGTAAGGGGTGCCTGTACCACCTGAATTTTATGATCACCCCATCTTATTTGTGCACATGATGTGATCTCTGTGCCTACCTACGGAATCAGGCTTTGAAGGAGGTCAAGTTAGAGAAATAGCTAATTGCTTAATCCTGCCTGTGCTGAATTTCTCATTTGTTTAAGAAATTGACTCGAATAAGAGCAATTTTAAGCATTTGTAACTGCAGAACACAGGAACATAAAGAAATTAAAGGAACAAAAAACCTGTAGTTTTTAAAGGGCAACCGAGATGGGCATTATTTGGACAGCTCCAGACTGCATCAACCTTCTTTCATGCTCAGCAGTGCTTTCCTAGATTTAGCTTTGCTTCCGTTTCCCATGTTAGACTGAGATACTGTCTGATATCAACACCATATAGTCATAGATATTATGTCCAAGGTCACTTCATAAGTGTCAGAACGCACAGGAATAACTTAGTTATCTTTCAACGTAATCTACTAAGATGTTTGGAGGTTGATATTTCAGGAGACAACATGAAGAAACTTCAGAAAATGCCTTTTAATTCCATGGAAAACATCTGCTTGAATTCTGAACAGTGTGAGTGAGAGAAAGATTCAGTTTTGTGGTAGATCATGATATCTATGCTCAGTTATGGAGGTTATGACTTGCATTCAAATGATTGAATCCGTGTCAGGCTAGGACCACTTGTGAACCAAGTATGCTAATCGCTCCTTAGATTTAGAAACAATCAGGTCCTCAGAGAGAAATTCCGGATGCCTCTATATTGCCTTGATAGCCACTGCAAACAAATCTGCATTTCCGCAGGCTTTATTACATTTTATTCTGAAGACAAGAGTTTTCTGTTATTGCACTCTCTTTTAGTAGCTGTTTCTTTTGTCACAAGGAAAAACAACAGATATATTATTTAAACGGTTAGCATTTTATAATGCAGGAATAGCATTCTAACTATCTGTATGATGTTTTTTTCCTTGCCTATGGCTCAGCGTAAACCATGACAACAAATAAAATTGAGCTGATTAACCAGAATTAATACTATAACTAATTCACAGTTCAGTGCCTAGGAACTGGCTTAATCAGTACTTTTTTATTTAATCATCATCATCAGGCTTAGCTACAACAAATTTAGAATTTACCAAGGAACAAAAGGTCACATGCAAGGCATAATAATGAAAAAGAATCAGGAACTGGCCCTTCAATTTTAATCAGAACACAAATGTGCAGTACAGCACCTTATGTATTAATAAATAAGAATGTGTAGAGCTTCCTTTAATATATGCACTAGTCTAGTCATTCAGTTCTATGCAATCATCGTTTCTAATTGTGCTCTATTATTCCAGTTCTTTTTTCATACTATTTTTCATTGCTATTTTATGTTCTTTATTTGAAGTTTTGGTATGCTTTGGTCTGAAGGCAGATTACAATTACAGAGCAATTTGTAGCCCAAATCTGCAAATCTGCAATCAGGATAATTATAATTTGGGATATTTTTTTTTCCTCAGACAAAAACCACATGCAATGCAACCACAATCACCACTGAAGAGTGTAGACTGTAGACAGGAAAATATAGTGGCATATTTCCTTGCCCTAAAAACTAACACATGTTGCCACACAGTGAAGGCCTCTGATGAAAAACTAGGCTAGTGCACAAATAAAGATTCCTTCATTAATCAGAGGAAAACCAAATAGTTATCTATCTTCATACATCTACTTGTGCCCTGTGTCTGAAGTTATGAGGTGCTTTCCTGGTCTGTACTTAGATGTTAAGAAGAGCTATAAAAAAGCTGCCATATGGAGTTATTATTCTTTGGACATCAAGTTAAAACAACATACAATGTCTTTTTTCATACCTACATTAATTTGGAACGGCAGCAAAAGCCAAAATTAGTAAAATCGTAGAATCACAGAATCATAGAATGCGTAAGGTTGGAAGCAACCTCTAGAGGTCATCTAGTCCAACCCCCCTGCACACAAAATTTTCATTTTACAATGAAAATTGTAAATACATAGTACTCTAAATACTCAAGATGAATATACTGTTAATGAGAGTACTATTTTATACATCAAAATTATGTTATCTTCCCTTTAATTTATACCAATATTAATTCCACTTCAATATTTACTGAATTGTCAAATGGGATCATAAGATTTTCTCTTATGCAATTTCTAGAAGCTTGTACAATACTGCAATAGAAAGCACATATTCTTAAGCTATTGTATATTCAGAAAATACATCTACATCTGAAGGAAATTTTAAAAACTTGTACAAGATAAAATGAACAACTGATTATTGAGCTCTCGTAGGCTACATTTCCTAAGCTTCTTCCGAAAGAAAAATACTTTTGAAAAGACGCCTTGTTCTCTAACACGTTGGCACTATACAACACAAAGACTGTGGATATACATTTATGTGTGATAATTACTCATAAGCATTTAATTATATTGTGCAAATATCGAGGCACTGCACTAGATAAATTCCCATCAGGTCTCATTCCTTTGAGATAAAGAGTTGCATAAGGAAAGAACGCAATCCTGTTACAAGCGGGAAAGAGAAGATGGCAATTTAGTATGAATCAATTTGCTGTATTATGGAAAGACTTTGTAGTCCAGAATCTAGCAGGGATAGCTCTGGATTGGGATTTGAAAAAAAAAACAGGATTTTGTTCAGAGCTCTATCATTCATCCGTCTTTGCAAAAGACATTTTCTCTCTTTGCCTAGCAGTCTCCACATCTTTAGTATATTGATTTCCTTCATGATATTTCCTCGGAGCTATCAATAATCATGCTATTTATTATAGCATAATGCTATCTACATTAGCAACAAAACTGATTTTAAAATAAGTATTGTTATTAAAGAAATGAAGCCTTACTGTTGTTTTAGAAGTATGTTTTCCATTAAAAACAACAGGAAAATTTCTCCTGTACTCAGATCTTAAACAACGAATTCCTTAACCAGTATTGTGTGTGAGCATTAAAAAACAAACAATATTTAAAATATCACTGGCTGTATACCTTCAGCAAAACTTTCTATATATGTATGCATATTTTACTTCTTTTCAGCAGATTTCAATTTCATAAAGTGTGTGTATCCTATTACACCAGTGAGTGCCTGACTTGATTTTAAGCTCAGAAAAACAAACTGTTCGGTCTTTCACAACTACAGCTTGCAATTAACTTCTCATCCCTAATGCAAGTATAGAACTAATCTATCAACTCATGCTTTGTCACTTTTGTCTAATTATGTTATGTGATCCTGGAAAACATTATGGAAAACCTGAGTGTGTTGGTGTGTCTCCATTCATCTACTATTTGAAAATTCTTTTTTGAAAAGCTAACTGGGTTCAAACTGAGTGGAAAAAACACTTTAACAGCTTCTCTATAACTCTTTTATGTTGTTTATGATAGTAATCCCTGTTATCTCAAATTGATATGCATATGGCAGTCGTATTCAGGGTTGTCTCATTTCTTATAAAAGCAATGACCTTTCAAACACTTTCTTTTAAAGAAAATAACCACAAACAAACATGTAAGCGCCAATGAAGTGGAAAATTAGCCTTTTGAAACAAGCAACCCTCCATCCCCTCCATATTAAGAAAACCATAAAATGGAACAGGAAAAAAAAAAAAAAAAGCATGCTGAATCATGAACGGTTGATTTTACTGTGCATACTCCAAAAAAGTCCTTGACATTGCTAATGTTTGCCTTGTGCTTAGGTCCCAGAGCCAAGCTTCCATCTGGAAGAGATTTGAACTACTATCCAGAGGCATTTCAGGATCCAAACCAAAAGGTTTACAGCATTACAATCCAGTTAATTCTATTGCTTCTAATTCCAGTTGGACTTAAAGTCTTATCTCTGCACTCCAGGCCTTCAGATACGGCCTATCACAGTAACACCAATTCCCAGAGAATTCAACTCCATGACCCAGGTGAGATTAAATCCCTCCAGATAGCCCAAGTAAATGGCTCATAACTCGTTTCTGTCATTTTCGCTAATGCCTTTGTACGGGGAAAGAAACCAGCACAGGTGTAAATATCTACAAATTACTAACTTCATT
>NW_010588186.1:26108-48248 GCF_000705375.1 Tinamus guttatus | reverse complement strand
TCACAGATACTTACTAGCTGAGCGTGCTCTTAAAATACTGCACTAATCACCCACTGGATATGTGTACTTTATCAACTTGAGTGTTGTGACACTCAAGTGATATAGTCACAGTGATATAAATAAAGAGATTCAGAAATCCTGAGGGGAAGAGGAGAGGCATATTTGAAAATAGTTGTACTTAAACTCCCTCATACCAAATAATTCCAAAGCACATTAACAGTTAAATAGTTTCACCCAAAAGATCAGGAAATGTTTATTTTAATGAATTCAAGATATGATTTCTAAGGAGAAGAGAAATGAAATAAGTTCTGCTGGTGAATTTAATATTCAGAAAATTCCATGCAAACTAAAGCTAAAACCAAAGGAAAAAAAAAAAAAGGAGTACAGTATCAGGAAAGCCTCTTAGAAATAGCTACTGTCGAACGAAAGTTTTGTTTATTTTTACTTTTTTTTTTTTTCTTTTAAGGGAAGAGTTCAGAGGGTAGCAAGAGGAAAAGGGGGAAGAAGAATAAAAGGAAGAGAATGAACAAATCGAATGATTTCTGAAATTAGTCCCCAGCACTGGAAGGAATTCTCTTCTAACAGGAGACTTCTGAAGATCTAAGTAAAAAAAGAAATGTTTAAATGGTCTGGATTTTGTAACTTCAGCGTGCTCCAGTTTGTCTGTGCAGAGCACTGCAGAGGGACAGACAAATCAAAGCAAACCACCTACCAGAAACATATCTTTCCAGCATAAGAAAAGGACAGCCTGCACCAAACAGCATCTCTGGAAATGGTCAATACCAACCCTCAAACACTGTCACTGAGGAAAGATCATAAAGTTCTCTTAAATGTTTCTAGCAGGAATTTCCCCTCAAAAACAGCGCAGAACAAGGGGAGAGGTGTGTCACATAGCAGGTAAGAGGAACAGGCCCTGATGGTCTCTACCACACGGATGCGGAATTCCCAAACCAGAGGGTGCCCAGGAGCCAAGGGCGTTTGGGCAGTGACACAGCAGTAAGCTGGTCCCACACGAGATGCAGGACACCACACTGGACCCGTGTGCTGAGACAGCACTTGGATTACTGGCAAAAGGTGGTGGCCAGTGACAAGACAAGGGGTAATGGGTGTAAGTTGAAACACAGGATGTTCCATCTCCACTTGAGGAAGAACTTCTTTCCTGTGAGGGTGACAGAGCCCTGGAACAGGCTGCCCAGAGAGGTTGTGGAGTCTCCTTCTCTGGAGATCTTCCAAACCCGCCTGGATGCCACCCTGTGCTCCGTGCTCTAGGTGACCCTGCATGTGCAGGGGGGTTGGACTAGATGATCTCTAAAGCTCTCTTCCAACCTTAAGCATTCTGTGATTCTATGATTCTATGACATGTGGGGCCTCGGGCTGAGCAGAGTGGACTGGAAAACAGTGAGGGAGGGTAGCAGGTCCAGGCCTATTGCAGAAAGACTGTGGCAATCCAGAGCTGGGAATAAGAGCTCTGAATGGGGAATACATATCTGTATATAATGGATAATATATATATTTTATAATCAGATACTAGGGAAGCTTGCATGGCTGGGAAGATGCATGGGTAGTCTGTCTTGGTAGTAGGTCCAAACAAGGTTGTGTCTTCTGCCGCTCTCAGGGCATTGCCACCTAATTTGCCTGAAGCAGTTACCCAAAAGTGAACCAGCCAGAAATAAAAAAATGCTGAGGAAGCACTTATCTGTTAACAGTAAAGGCAGTTGTGGGAGCTGAAACTCCATGTCTATGGCTCATTTAGTGACCGAGAGGTAGAAAAAAGGACCTTGTTCCTATGTAACCCAAATGTAGTTAGATCCACAGGGAGAGGCAGCAGCGGGGAAATGACTCGCCATCAGCGAGGCAGGTGACTCACACTTGCTCACAATATGAATAAAAGACGAGGAGAGCGAGCCAGTGCTACTCAGTTACTTTCCTGACTGTGAGACCATGACCATATGCTAACACCTGAATACCTTACTAAGTTTCTGTGTGGTGCAGCACTGTAGAGGAACAACACTGGCACCCTTGTTTAATAACCCATGAATTTATAACTCACACTACAGATCTGCAGGACACTCTGCCTATACAGCAGCATCCTGCACATTTTGTTTAGCTTGAAACAAGCTTTGTAAAACTGAACAAGCTCAGTGTCATCATGTATTTACCAAGTCCAGAGAACACCTTTATAAGACTCCAATAATGCCAACTTTGCCTGTTGGTATTTATCCAAAATACTGAAACCGCAAAGCACAGTGTCATATTTTTTAACCAAGGTGCAAGGTATTATTATTATTTTTCTTCATTAACACTGATTATTTGTTTTGAGATGCAAGTCTGGATTTACTACGATATTTAAATATTGCACCACTGAGTTTTAGAGAGGTTGTGCAAATAAGATGGTAAAGACACACTGTGAAACCTGTGAAGTACCAGTAAGTCAGAGTTCCACAGAAATGAAGGCTTCTATATGCTCCTAAAACTTTGAGGTACGACTTAGTTATCTGAATCTCGTGAACATTCCAATGCTGAGCGTACTAATAACCAAGCATCTATGCAGTCCACTCCAGAGACAACTGCAGTGGCATTTATTTAACCAAATGTAGACATTGCTTCATGAGCAAGATTTTCTAAATCATGTTTATAATGGAGGGTTGGATTAACTTCATTCTCAAGCAGATGTCTAGAATAGGTCAAATAAATTGTGTCCTGAAAGTGCCTAGTTCTCCATTTCTTTTTATTGACTGTAAAGACAGCCTAAATTTAACTCCAGAACAGATATCTAAGAGGTAAATGTCAAAACTTAGGTGAGGGAAATCTATTTCTTACTGATATTCAAATGGAAGAAAAAATTGGTTTCTCTGCTAGTTTTCATATAAAATGTATTGAAGAGTTCTTTGTCATTATAACAAATACTGACATTATTTATTAACACCTCTTCAGGATATATGAGGTCAGGGAAAATCTGATTCATACTAAAAGGGGTTTGCAATGTTGAAGTGTCTTTAGTTCACTTTCATAAGAAACCACACATACGAAATGAGTATCTGTCTCATAACACAGACATACTAAAAAAGCATAATAAAATGAGGGAAAGGAACTCAGTGACACCACCACTATATATAGCCAGATGGCTGGTGGGAAGAGCTACTGTTTTTAGACTATGCAAATTCCCTTAGCCAGTATGCAAAGTATAGGGTAACTTTCTTTTATAATGTCTCAGTTAGTTGCTGTCACTTGAAGGAAACCCTGAAACTGTATTGCCGATGAACTATTTCCATAACTCACTTTGCCATCTAGCTTGCATTTTAATTTTGTGATGCTTCTTTTCTTATTAAAGAAGACAAAACTTCACCCTTTAAATTCATGAAAATAGTTTGAACAAAACTAAAACGGGATATGATGTTTGGGTTTTCCTGCATGATCACATGCCAGAAATCTATAAATCAAACTGATAAACTCACCAAATGCCAGGGTAGTATGATGATCTATCAAGATACAGAAGGTCTGTAAGCTATTAAAATCACTAGCAATTTAATGCACATAAAACAACATCGAAGTAAGCAGCAAGCACATCCTGGTACACCTTGCACACTAAAAATGCTCTTGATAATCTTTTTGTTCATTTTATTGCTGCATTTACTTTCTCACATAACCAGATCTATACATTTCCTCATAGAAGGAGATAGGAGACCATGATGATTTTTTTGCCAATAATTAATACGCACAAAACAACATTAAGATACAGCTCCATAATGTCAGAACCACCTGTTTATTTGTGTTTATTTGAGCAGCTGTATATATCTTAAATGAAGGGCAAAACTGTGTAGGAATTCCTGTGACATTTTACATGAGCTCAGAAAGGTACTGTTCCCGCACTCCAGCTACTTCCCTGAGTCCAAACATATTGCCGTGGCATGGCAGGGAAGGAATTAAGTTTCAGAAGGGAGGAGGAGAGTCAAGTTTGGCCTCATTAGATATTATTTAGATTTCATTTAAGCATGTTAAAAAGAAATGGAGGCCTTCAAAAAATGATGATTAAGGTATTCCCAGAAATTCTGGTAAGAAAAATTAAATTTGAAGATTTGCACATCCTGTCTTTTGCTTTTAGTGAAGCTGGCAATGATTTTAACTATATTGTATGCTAGAGATCATGTTATATCTAAAAGAAATATAGTGAGTTTAATTTTACTCTCTTCCAGTGGTACATTAAGAGTCCATAGGTGTTAAGAAAGGACTGCTGAGACCTCTGCACTCTTTGACACTACAGATAGGAGAATCTCTTTTCACTTTGAAAAAAACAGCTATTTTCAAGTGCACAGCATACTTTATCACAAAGTATGTTTTTATAGAAGTGAAACTGATATATTGCTAATGGATCCCACCAAACCAGTCACATACGGTTGCTTTAGTTCTAATTATTTTTAACAGTATTAGAATATCTTTTTCATAAAAACCTCACATTTTATGTTCTTTTCTCTGTACCATCTCCTTAAAGAATAATACAATATAGTACAATTGAACATGGCTAAAATAAAGATCGCAGTTAGCCACAAGCCTGAGAATAAATGCTAAAATGTACCGTCAATCCACAGATTGGATATGAATTGTGTCTTTGTGGAGCTTTCTATCTCAAAACACTACACAAAATGAATATCAGAGGCCTTGCTGAGTGCAGATCACATTTTTAGATACCTGGCTTAAAAGAGGACTTAAAGGTCATCAAGTCTGATTACATTCTGTTCAACACAATAAAATGCAGCCATGTGTAAATTATTATTGAGCAAATTATGAATGATTCATGGCAGGTTTTTCATTAGAATGTAATGTCTCCTTTGCTGTAAAGTCAACATTATGATCTACACTGTTATTTCTTTGAGTTCTTTGTATTAAACTACATGGAAGGAGAGATGCTTTTATTTGTAACATTTATATCTGCCTACAGTATAACAAATAGCAAAGTTATGTTTAAAAATGCCATCTCTAACTAATTCAAGTTTAACAGGAAGAGTTGTTTCACACAGTATTTAAAATCATTGGTATCGGTCTCTGTTACTTATTTTGCCAAAGTAATATTATTATATAATAAATATAATTTATTACAACTTGCTCAAGCACTGCTTTTTCTCAACCCGCAACTATGTATTTCATTCTATGCATTATCACCATTCCCCTCTCTTGGCTTCAAAAAGGTTACAGAAAAATATCCTTGTCTGCTCTTTAGAAGATAGTCACTTCTAAGACTCTCTTTTGAGAATCATCAGCCTTTAACAATGTTTGATACACAGCCAGACAAGGGTATGGGGGAAGTAAGTGGAGAGGAAATGCTCTCTTAATTTAGCAATGCGGGAAATATATGCCAAAAATTCAGTTTCTTAAACTGAAGTTCTTTATTCCCCAGATAACTCTTCCTTCCACACACGCCTACAGCTAATATTATTGGGTGCTGATATCCAAAAAAAACTCACCACTGAAACTCTGTTCCTCATCATATTAACTATTTCTTGGGTTAGTGCTCACATCTACTCTTCTTAGGTGTGAAATGCAGATTTAAGCTCATTGGTTTAGAAGCAGAGACCATGATAGCCCTATATTTCCCAATATATAATAATGTGAGGGTGAAGGGGCTTGGAAAACGTTTGAAAGACCAAAAAATGTTTTTTTTTTTTTTTTCCGTAAATGGCCAACATTGATGGCAGAGAGGAGATTACTATAGATACACAGCTAATAAAAACAAAACAACTTTTAAAAGGAATAACACAGCATAAAAGAATGAAATGGTTTTAGGGTAGCTTTAGGATGTGATTTAAGTAGATTGTAAATCTTTACTTCAAGAGTAACATAAATCCGAACTATAAAAAACAAGTACAATTAAGTCATTTCAACAAAGAATCTCATACAAAGTAGCTAACTAGAGGATATAATTATAAATTACAAAATAGAGTATTTCAAGGTTTTCAAGAGATGATTTTGACTTTGCATGCTGGAGGGAGGCATGACAGTAGGAAACTGAGTCTAAAAACATATGTCAAACATCATTGTAACAGAAGAGAATGCAAAATGAATGGAATAAAAAGCCCAAAAGGAATGCTCCTTTTTTTTTTTTTTTTAATGGAGCAATGGTAAGATTTAAAATTCTCTAATTTCTACAAATATTTTATTGCTAATGTTCTCTTTGACACTAGTGAAATTTCTTAATCTAAGACTGTCGTTTTTGGAATCCTAATTTCTTTTGCTTTACACTTACAAAACAAAGTGATAACAGGTAGGCGTTCTGTAATTGCGGGTTACCAACTCAAGAAAACAGACTCTGCATATTGAACACTAACAATCTTCATAGGCACTTATTTATCTTAAAAAAAAAAATAGGATCTGATTTTGCAGAGGCTAAATCAATGTGTGAGCAGATAACTCTGTGAACGTCTATCCCATTTCCCCCATGCCTATTTATATATCTAGAAATCTGCCAAATTTTGAACTATGGGCTTTTTTCCCCCCTTAAGACTCTTTAGAACTGTAAATGATATTTATTATTACTAAGAAGTGTGTTGGGGGTGGATCTTAGCAATTCATGTTTCTCGTATGTTTTAAGATATTTGAACGGAAGAAGAACAGTCTGGTTACAAAGAATTAGTTCTATTACAAGCATTACAGGTTCTGTTCCACAAGTAAACCAGAAGGAAGTCCTTTGAACAGCTTCTGTAAGAGACATTAACATTTGTGCTGCAAATGGTCTTGCTTCATCATGATATTCAAGTGTATACTTAAGATATGTGTTTAGTCCCATTGACTTCACTTAGTTCACTAGCTGATGTAACCAGTGCAGATATCAAGCAATTATCTATGGCTGTGGTTCCTCAGTCTCATTAATTAAACTTCTGACTGAAACTCTAACCTGAGCAAAGTACAGCAGAATTCTAGCTGTGGAAATAAGCAAACTACTTCATAAACCTCTGTTTCGTAAGATTGAAATGTCAGTTATTCAATGTGGCTTCTAGTAATAGGTTTCAGAAATTAATCTGTTAAGAACTACATCTCTCTAGTTTTGCTAATGACAAAATAATTGGACAAACAAAGATGCAAACATGTTAGATTAAAAAGAGGAAGCTAATGTGAGATTAAGGTTTGTGATTATCACTGCTAGGCTATTCGTCTCCTCTTCTAGCCTTCCCTATTACTTTATAGAAGCTGCAGTCCATGTTATAAATGTTCTTATTCTTATAAATGTTAAGTGCACAGTAATAATATATTTTTTTAACAGAAAACTAAAGCAGGGCTCAGTAGAGCAATATGGAAAGTACCACCTATGAAAGTCACATTGAATCCTTTAACTACACAAATCTTTCCACACAAGCACCTCAACAGTGCAAGAAATAAAACATGGATGAGAGAGCAATGGATGAGGATAAACTTCTCACTGCCTCCTCTGCTGGAATAAAGAACTAATACAAATGGCAAGGAAAGGGCTTCATGTTTTAAAGCTAGTATTGCAGTGTATTTGTAGTGGCATAGTTGAGAACAGAATTCTGTTTTAGGTTAAAAACTCATAATCTGTTATAAATTTTGCAAACATTTAATATCCTCCCTTAACAAGATGTATATATCCAGGAGACATATAAAGATGTATATAAGTCCCTAAGTTTAAGACATCTTTATTTCCAATTTTATTTCAAAACCGTGGTTTGCTCCATCAAAGATAAAGCCATATTTCATTTTGCAGTTTTAAGAAGGTGTCTTCCATAGCTTCACAGTTTTCATAAGAATATATATAAAAGGGTTGATAGTAACTTTTTGTCAGTCCAGCAACTCATTTATGCACATAGATAAGTTCTGAATATAAGAACTCTCCAAGGGTGTTGGATGATGAGCTTCGCTGGACCTAGGCTATGTTTCAGGAGCCAAGGCCAGGTACGTTTCATGAGGCTTACATTCCCAAGCTGATGTAGCTGTTGGAAATCTAAAGTCGGTACTGCTGCAAGCAATATTCAAAGAAAGCCTTTTGTGGATCACCCAACCCACAACCCGGTGCTTTCAGTCATTTCTCTGAGCCTGTGAGGGGTGCTCTGTGTCTGCAGTGTTAACAGGGAACAGATTCTGATCTACCATAAGCTGGAGTATTTTGTCAGAAAAGCAAAATCTGACCCAACAAGTTACACGGTTTTTATATTTTCTCTCCAGGTACACTCTTTTGTTTTTATTTAAAACAACTTATCTCAGAATACTTTCATTAATCCTTGAATATTTATGTTTTCCAGGGATAATAACTGAATCATAGCAGAGTTTAATTCCAAATTAATTCCAGTGTTATATTTGTTTTATCTGCAATTGCATTGTAATAAGTTCCTATTTGGCCATGAGGGTAATTAAAACAGAACTGAAATATCACAGGGACTTCCACCTGAACATTTTTAGTGAAAATATTTGTATAGATTCTCAGATACTGTGATAAGGTAAGGAATGTTGAAAATAAAGCAAAAGGGATTTAAAGCATAATTAAAACATATTGTTAACCAAGGATGGTGAGATTTTACAGTATGAAACATATTTTAATAGAAATAATTTGAAATCCACAAAAGAAATGCATCATCATAACCAATGTCATCTGCTTATTAAACATGTTTAAATTATGAAACATTATTAAAACATTTTTTAAAAGTTTGTATGTGACAATACATTTACACGCGCCTCTCATGTATGACAAGGATTCCTTCCTATTTATTTCACCTATGTTATTTCCTTGCTGAAATAAATACATAAGACCAGAGGGACCAGAGTTATAAAGTCAGTTGTCTGCAGTTGCACATCACCATACAAAAGCTTACCAATTCAAGTGTCCTTAAAATATCTACTCCACACACTACCAGAGGCCAATACTATAAAATATCTTCTGTGTCCTAAAGCAAACTTAAGATATGCAATTCATTTTTCTTTTTAAAGCCACAGCTGTCGTGACACGAGAACTGGCAATTCTGTGAATTGGCAATTAGTTATCAAAATATCCAAGCATATGAAAAGGATGTTTCACATGGGCAAAGTGAGAGAATTTATTAGAATAAAAACCATCTGATTACATTCAGTATCCAGCTGTGGGAGTTTCAATTATTTCTGAAAAGGAGAAAAAACAAAAGACCCCAACAACTCCAGCAAAATTAAGTGCTCAGAGATGGAAGTATCCTCCCAGAGCCAAATAATTAGCAGAAGCCCTGAAATCATTGTATATCTAATTAAAAAAAATGATGAAAATAAAAAGTATTTCATCTCCCAGACCCCAACACAGAGAATCCTAGAGTAGCTGAGGTTGGATGGGACCTCTCAAGATTGTACAGACCAACCTCCCTTCTCAAAACAGGGTCAGCTGCAACAGGTTGCTCAGGACCAGCTCCAGGTGGGGCTTGAGTGTCTCTAAGGATGGAGACCCAATGGCCTTCCAGAACAATGGATCCAGTATTCAACTTCTTTTTTTTTTTTATTTTTCCTCATATCTAAATACAATTTTGCTTGGATCCAGTATTCAACTTCTTTTTTTTATTTTTCCTCCTATCTAAATACAATTTTGCAGCATTTTAATTTGTGATTACTGCCTCTTGTCCTACCAATGGGCACCACTGAGAAGAGTCTGGCTCTGTCCTCTTTACTCCCTCCATCTGATAAATATATATATGTATAGAAAAGATTTCCCTTTCCCCTGAGCCTTCTCTTTTATTACAAGCTTTATCTGAAATACTCCCACTCTTTTAAACAGACGAGTCTATAGAATTATCAGCTTCCATCTAAAATAAATAGGAATCCTTGTTCCCACTATCTTGTTTAGAAGCTCTGCCAGTTTTAATTCCGAGGATGTTTAGAAGTTCTTTCTAATTAACAGTGTAAAGTTGTTCGTGCGTAATTTGGTAACGATTCAATCTTGTGTTGAATTATCCTTTAAGAGTTCTTTCCCTCTTCAGTACTGTAATGCATGTTCATATATCTAATGAAGGTATTAATAAAGTCTTTGTATTCCTTTTCTTCACCTTCATTTGGTTAGGCTAGATAAAATAAGGTCTCTCAATTCTTATCACAACACAGATAGATAATGCATTCCCTTCCTATTCCTAGCAATCTGTGCACTTGCTCTAGGGGACACTGCTCTCACAACATTTCCTGACCTACCATAACAGTTTTAAAATTTACTCTAACCTACTATCACTCTTCTTCTGGAATAAGAGCCATCTGAAATCTGACTACTCTGAAATGCCATGAGCAGTTTCTCATTACTTCCACCATTCCTTTTCAACTGCAGGCATAACACCTTAAAAATCCTACAAGCTTAAGATTTTTTTCTGAAATTATGTAAAACATTCCTAGGGGAGATTATGACAGTAAATTTAGGTTTCTTAGGATGCTGACATTACCCTTGTCCACGCAGAGAGTGATCTTACCAAATGACAGAAGTAGTCTGCCATAATCTTCCTCAGAAAAATAAATCTGTTGTAACTGCATGCCTCCACATCCTTTACTATTTCTTCTTTCAGAATTTGTTCTAAAAGTTCGCGTTGGTTGGTAGTTATACTAACGGGTCTACAGCTGCCCAAATCACTTTTTAAATCTCTCTATATACACATATAGCATGTTCTCTAATCACTTGATATTTGCTCTTTGATCATAGGCTGCTAATTGTGCTTACAAGCATATTAAATACTTTTGGTATTTAATACCCAGGCCTGCATGGGCATGATTTTGTCACATGATTCTCTTTTCTCTTCTCTAACCATTGCAGTCACTAAACTGACAGCCTGGAAAGGCCTTTTTTCAGATTACTGGCATCTGTAAAACAAATATAAAGATAGAGTAACATGAAACAAACCGATCAACTCTGAAGGCAAAAAGAATGACTGAAACTTCTGATCGGAAGTTTATAGAAAAGCAGTTATGTGGGCACTTATGTGTGACTGTAGCCATTGCTTGCCATTTTTCTTCCCTTCCTTGTTCTACAGCTTTTATTCTACAGTTGTCCATCAATCTTTTCCTTCTTTTGCCCCTTTGTCTCTCATATTCCCATCTCAGTTCTTGTGTTTGTTCTACCTTCTCTATCACTATCTCACTGCAAACTTACTCTCCTTCACGAACAGTTCGTCCGTCTCTTCTCCACTGCCAAAACCCTCCTCTCGATTTTCCCTGGCTGCACCCTTTCCAATCCCTTGAGCACCAACTGCTATATTCCATGGCTCCACAAGCCCTCAACAGACCCTGCTAGGGATGGAAGAGAGGAACAATGGAAACTCCAGGTCAGAAACCCTTCTGTGGTAATGAGCTCTGCCATGATTAAAACTTGCTTGCAGAACAGGGCAAAATAAAGTAAGCACATGGCTATCATCTCCCACGGAAATCTAGGCTTCCCCCTTCAAAGAGGATATGCAGGGGTTTATTGGCAGGTGGGCAGTGAAGTGTCCACAGGCTCCTTGATCCTGGCAGTGCAGCAGTGAGAACGTGGCAGCTGGCTCATTATGTTGCAAAGAACTTGGCCATTTTTCAACTCCCTTTCTGCATTTTATCAAAAGAGGTATTGGAGACTGTGGAACAGGATGTACATGATTCCCAGTAATATTTTTTGCTGCTCCTTCAAATAAGGAGAAGAAATAGTCTGGTACAAGGGCTGTGTCTTGCCACACACCACAGAAGCTGCTTTCATCCACATTTATGGGCTTCCTCAATACTTACGAAAGCACAGAAGAGGTAGAAGGAGAGCCAGAAGACTTTGAGGAATATCGAATGTAATGATTATGGAATGTAATGATTAAGAAAATTATTACCAAAAATATCAAAACAATAAATGAACAGAATAAATTAGGGAACAGAGTAAATTAGATCAGAGAATGACCTTATAAATAATTTTAAGCTAAATAATGTGCATTATAACCTTAAAATATTTGCTTTGTAAATGGCAGAACAAATTAAATAAAGCAAATTTTAAAGGACAAAACTCTGCCAATACCTATTAAGTATGAAACACTTTACATCAAAATTTCCCTACCACATATTCATTTTTAAACATTTCATAGTAATGTGATGTCCAAGAGCATCAAGCACCAGGAATTCTTATAAGCTTAGAAGGAATTGAACTTGCCCAGCACCTTTGAAAGAGACAGCTAAATCCAGGTTTGTGTCAGTGTGCACACCATGAGGGCACTACATAATTTGCAAGCACATTATTATTACCTTATGCCTTTATAAAGACACCCAGTAATATGGCACTTATGAACATTCTGCATGCCTTAAATTTTTGTAATTAGCATTGCAAAAAAGAGAGAGCAATAAAATGCAGTTGCTCAGTGTAATCGTTCCTTTGTCCCCACTGTAGTAATGAGCTTCATGCACCATTTCTCTGCCTGGTTGGAGCTCTGTGACCTACGAATCTGACACTTCTCTGAAGGGAAGAGTCATGCCTGACAGTTCTCAACAGAAAAGGCTCTTTATTTCTGTATACCTCAGTTTAGCCATCTACAGAATGTACAGGATAGCAACTTTTATTTCACATGGTAATCACAGACTGCATAATTGGAGTGAAGGACTGAGCAATGACTAAAAAAAAATCCTTTTTGGCAAAACTTTTTGAGATATCTAAAGGAAATGTGTAAAAGTATTCATATGGTATAAAGCACAGAAGAAAAGACTGTGTATGTCAAGAATCACATAAACAATTTAGTAAAGTACAATGGCTGATAATTCCTAACCATATTACGATAAGAATCCTAACTGATTTTGAGCATGATTAAAAATTGTCCTACCCATTTTCTTTTCCATCTTGTTAAAATGTAAATAGCTGTCTATATCCCAAAACCTCGCAACTCCATGCAAGACACCAAGATTAAATATTCTGCATTACAACTTAGTAACAGAAAAAGAGAGGTTGATAAAGCTATAGTAAAAATTGATTTTGAACAAAAGACAACATGTATCTGTCATTGAGAACAGGAACATTTATAATATATTCAGTTGAGCACATATTTAATGTATTCAGAAGACCAATAAAGTTAGACAAATTTCACATTTTGGAAGGGGACCTCCAAACATCCCTTCCAGACCACTGTCTGGAAAAAAGCAAAACAAAAGCAAAACTTACTTAAACAAAACAGGCAAGAAAGTTCACCACAGAGATATATGGGTCTTTCCTTAAGAATCTTTTGTTATTATTTGGAATGCCGAACAAAGCACGACAACTGGACATTGTCTCTGGTGTGTAGGTGACACATAAATTACTTCATGGGGATGGTATCCAGCGTGGATTTTTTGTTACTTATTTTCTTTAAGCATTGTTTTAAGAAACAAGCATGACAAAATCAGAAGCTGCTTTTACCAGTAATTCGCCACCTGTTTCTGTAAACAGCATCAGTAACAGAGTATGACATTTCACTGAGTAGAAAAATCTTTAATTAATCTTTAAGTGCATGAAATATATTTACTGTTTTTTTTCCTCTACATTTTGCCATTCTGCTTTACTATTCTACTCTGGATACATGCTACCCAACCAATAAACATTCACTTCTACTTGTATATGATAAGTAAATTAAAAATTTAAGCAAAATTTATTTTTAAAAACCAACTACCTAACTACTATAGCATTGACCAGTCAAGAAAAATACCAATTTTAAATTACAGTAAAGTCAGTAGAGAACATTCAGTGTTTTATAATATAAAAAGGACTGTTCCAGGGCCATTTTACAAATATATGCGGAAATAAAATTTGCAACTATTATTATTTCTATTCATTCTAGTCATTTGTTCTTTTAGTCTTATCTTTTTCTCACAATGGCTTGTGCCAGATTGCTGGCTAATCCTAGGGAGTCAGGCTTTTGAAGACCAGAGACTTATTCTAAGCTGTTGTAGAATGCACACTTTTAACTGGCAGATAGTAGACAACAAAATAAAGCACTAGCATGCAGCAGAACATTATTTTCATGTCAAGTATTAAATGAGTTCATTTTTAATATTAACTCCATTAGTTCTAATTGCATGTATAGGTTTACTCTGTTTATTAACAGCTTCAGTCATTAAGTTCTTCCATAACTCTTGCCAACGTAACTTCTCTTCTAAAGACAGGCAAATTTGTTGACTACATCTTTTACTATCAATTCATTTTTGAATGTTTCAAATTATATCTTAGCATACAGACAGAATTTTACACTACATTTTTTATGATTTCTCTAGCCTGAAAAAAATACATTCTTTCACGTTTAGTGAAGGAAGAAAAAAAAAAAGATGAATATAATTTGTTGGAGTTGAAGTACTGAAGACTGAAAATACTGTACAGAGCTATAGACCATGCAAATTAATTCAATATCTTTTTTTTTTCTTGGTGAGAAATAATTCAGTGGATGTAGTTCCATATGGTGTACGATCTATTAAAAATAATCTGCTGGGTGTCTTTGTCAGCACTGGGGCAGAATGAATTTCTGGCGCTTCCTCTCCTGCTCAGTTATTTTCTCCTGTACTTGGTCAAAGGAGTCACTGTTCTTGGACTCATAACTCTTTTTAGATTACCCACAGACAGAGAAATACTGCTCACCTGCTCACACAGAGATGGTTCCTTGGGAAAAGGGGAGTACCTGGTGACACTGTTCCATATCGGGGAGCTGAGGACCCCCCAGCCAAATCCCAGCCTTCCCCCCAGCTCCGGCACCAGCCCTAGCACCAGCCCTGGGGCTGTTGGTCATTGCCTCATGATGCTGCAGTGGTGCCAGCTCCAGGCTCAACACGGCCTGGCCATGACTCCCTTCCCGACCTCAGCCTTATGACTCTGCCTGATCTCACCTGACTCAACCTGATCCTGACCTGCGTCACTTGACCTCAACCTCAGAGCTGCTTCCTCACCACAAACTGCCTGATGATCTGGAGCTCGGGTTGGAGCTGGCCACAATTGCGGAGGCTGCCCAGCTTCCCCAGGGTGGTGAAACGGGCCTTGCAGTGAGGTCCGTCCCTGCCCCACCAGCAGCCCAAGCTGGTACTAGACCCCCGCGCCACGGACCCCGCAGGGCCCTCCTGGCCTGATAGCTCCGAGACATAAACCTCCCCGGCGTCACATGGAGCTGGGCACAACACCTGCCGGGGGCGGGATATATGCCTATACACACAATGAACACGTGAAGCAGTCATCCTTTCTGGGCCACTCACTGACAGTTATTGCAAACCTGCCCCCCAGAATTTAATGCAGTTTGGACCAAGCCTTGATACCCCCTTTCCTTCCCTCCTGCTGCAGGATGAGCAGACACACTCATGGTGCTTCTCTCATCTGAAGCCAAAGCAGGCATAATTCTCCACTCTCTGCCATGCCCAGTGGCCCTTTTGCCCACAAAGCTTCCTTCTGCGCTGGCATATGGGCAGGGGCAGAGCAAGAATAACTCTGTGTTTGATCCTCAGCCTCTGAGGAGCACCCGTCAGAATTTCATGCCTGCTGAAAATGCCACACAGAGACCTTATTCAGAGCCAAGCTGGAAGTAGCAGCATACAGTTATCACGAGATGCCCAGGTCATGTATACGCAAGAGTGGCTTCTTTTTAGAAATGCCACAATCTCATTGTTATATGAGTTGCTGAGAAACGACACGGAGAGTATTTCTGTGCCACTCAGAAAAATGAAAACACAAATCGAGAAAGGTGACAACATAAGAAATTATTTGACTCTCTTGAGGGATTTTTGGTGTTGGAAAGCTGAAAAAGAGGTAGCGAATGAGAAAACTAGGGAATGACAACGAGATGAAGTAGACCAGAGGTTTATTAACTCTCTCACTTCTCTGTGGCACAGCTAAGTCATCCTCTCACTGACCTTAGCAGCATTACAGAAATAAGGGATTTTAAGGATGAACTGTTCTTGAGCAGTGTCTCCAATTCACTAGAAAGATACATTTCCCTATGACATAAGGCATTATTTTCTCTCTGATCCCCCTTTCTCTCTCCCATGCTGCTGCTGTAGAGCAATTGGCAGCTTCTACTGACCTTTTACACCAGTAGCTTTCTCTTTTGGGGATTGAAATTGATGTTCCAGCATGTTGTCCTTGCTTTTCTGCTCAAGAATACGAACTACCATGGCTATAAAGATGCAACTTCTCAAAAATCACATATGGCAGCCTTATAGCAGTCAATGTGAGAAAACTATCACAAGGTGGTTCTTCCATCATTGACTTGCCATTTGTGTTTTTAGTACTATAGCCTTGTCTATCATCAATCAGCCAACTGTTTCCAAATTATACTGGTATTTTATAGTAAGTATTTTAGAGTAAGAGCTAGCTGAAAGGCAGATCAGTTTGGTTACCTGTGATAAAACAAAGTGTTTACAGGAGTTAAGGATGAGAGACTGTATCAGGAATAGTTCATACTTAAGAATAAACATATGTTACAAAGACATTACAGTCACCCCAAATTGAACTTTATAGATGTGTGAAACTCTGAATCACAGTTGTATTTAAGATTTCTTTTATGATATGTCAATCGAAAATTACAGTAGCCTATACATCACTATCTTATTTTGTCACAGAATCATATCATTATGGTTACAGCTGCTTAGCTTCTGAGGGCCCAGTTATTTTAAATACTCTTTAGAGGATTGGGGTGGGGGTGGGAAAGTTACTTGGTTGCACTACTTGTATGTCACTAATTCAATGTAATGTGACTTAGGAGTCTAATGAAGACAAAGTACTTTGTAGCTGTCACCCAGATTCAAAAGAGCACCCATTCTGATTCTGATCTAATTCTAATCTAATCTAATTCTAATCTCATTCTAAGACCATCCATTGCTGATACCTTAACTCTCTGACATATGTGAAAACAGAAGACTGCTTTAGCTTCTTTTTTTTTCTGATTTAAGTTAGAAAGTAGCATGTCTTTTTCCCAATAAAGATAAAATTATACTATCACTTATTAGCAACCCACCTGTTTTAGCCATGTTACAGTTTAACTTTCACCTGCATTTTATGCAAATAATTTAAGCATTGCTGAATCAGTTATGAAGTATGGTGTTAGAACAGATGTGGTATTTCATTGCCTAGGCTTCCTTTGGACTTCTGCTGAAATTGCTGATTGCAAGTATGATCCAGTTCATTTAGGCCAGGGAATCGCATATGTGTGGACATAAATAAAGACCGACAGATTTAGCATTATTACAGAAACTCCTGTACCTGCATGTACACCACTAACCTAATGAACCATGAACCGAGAGAGCTTTGCCTTTCTTTTTGCCTTTTCATTTTGACTAAATCATGTATCGCCACCCATTTTCATAACTAATAGTTTAATATACAAGATATTAATAAAACTCTAGCACTTACGTTAGTGTGATATCTAAGCCTACTTGGTGAAACAACCCTGAAATTTGGAACTTACACATGTTTTATTAATATTATATGATCCACTCATTTCTTTGATCACAAGGAGTTAATTCCAACAGAAGTTATTTGCTTGCAGACAAGAAAGCAGAGAAACACTTCTGAAAGTGTTCCATTCTCTCACACTTAGTAAACGATACAGGTACCATTTTCTCAGTCGATGCAGAGATTGAAAGAAGTCTACTAGGAAATTACAGGGGAAAAAGAAAACACACACACGCATACACAAAGAATGCCCCTTAAGGAGAGAAGGAGGGAGACTATATGGAAGTTGACAGAGGTCCAGTTAACAGAGTTGACTATTTTGATTAATAGTGACAAGCACCAATGTTTGTTTCTGTTAAAATCTTCTCTGCTCCTATTTTTGAATTAAACAGCAGTTTATTTCCAAGAAGCTGTTTTTGGTCACAACACTCACCTTTTCCAAAGGTAAAGCAATTACAGAAATAACTCTAACTCAACCAGACCTTTTTGACAATTACAGCTGGTAGCAAGGTTGCAATGGACTGGTGTGGGAGTCATAAAAGATGGTGCAGGGACAATTAGATTTTAGCAGGCCATGACATATCTTTAACAAGAACTTATAATGACAGAAATAAATAAATAAAACTATGACTGTGCAGTGGAAAACTGGGATTTCAGATTCAATGTGAAAAGTAGCCTGTAAAGCCTACAACGAACTAACATTTACATTTCTATCTTTTATACGTTGATAAGGTAGCACAATATAGAGAAGGGAATCCAGTGCAAAGCTGCTTGGCTAACCTTATCTTTAGAAAATGCTTCCACAAGAATATCAGTGAAACAGAAGAAAAGTAGAAACTTCATCCTCCTGAAAAATCTTTCATCCTCATCACCTTCAAAGTATAAACAGCAGCATTAAGAAAAGCTATTATCTGAACTCATACATTTACAAAATGTTTAAGAGAAGCAGAAAGGAAGATGAAAGAAATGGACCAAAATTCAAGAAATGGAAATGTTCTTGTCAACTAAGTGTGGATCTCACAAGTCTGCAAATGGCTCACAGTAATTACCCATGGGCATAGTTCAACATCAAAAACACTGCTCAGAGAAATGAGTTAGTTCTAGTGACATTCACAGTCGTAGAGAACTGAGAACTCTGATTCTTTACCAGCGACACACCTGGCCATAAACATCCCGAGCCAAACAGAAAAGGAACAGGGAGTCACCCAGGTGCTTCCTGCCATGAGCACTCTATGTCCCCCAGATGTGCGTCCTGCTCTGAACACAATTCCGAGGATTCATGATCATATGGAGATGAACAGATGTTAGTTTCATGAGTGGAGGCTGTCCTTCTCAGTACAGGATTACTTTATGCTAGGCTCACAAATCAAAATAAACTTTATAAATAACAAGTTTTTTATTTCAGGAATCTAGCCTTTTCTTTTCCTTGCTGCAGCGCACCATTCCTACACCTGAACTGCGTAGCTTTGCAAAGCTTCTATATATGTCTCCTAGCTCTTGCTCTACACAGACGGCCTTCCTAAAGGAGCAATTCAGAACTGCTTGCTTACATAATTTATAAAGCTACTCATTTAACAAATACAAGAGCAGACACTCAAAATAATTATTAAATTATATGACTAGACCTGTTTATATAATATCTCTTCTGTCACACTGACAATGAGACATGGTAAGAATTATCAAGATTATTTTAACTAATAAGCTGGGAAATTGCAAGAAAATTGTACGATGAAGATCCTGTTCAATGAGCTTCACAGTCCAGTAAAGGCATTTAGGATTTAAAGTGAGTATTTTGTCACTTTTTTGCTTTCAAATTTGTTAATCTTTGACTCGCTTTGATATCTGGGCTGTAAGTGATGATATATATTAACATATATATTTTCTCTTAGTAGGAACCAGAGCATATTGAGAATGTAAGCAAGCTCTAGTGACTCACCAGGTAAGAACTGACATCAGTTTCTAGCCCAAATAGCACTGAATACTTAAGGCATGTTGGATCTAGCATCATCTAGGATAACCAAGTGCATTTTACTTTCCATGGGGATAAAATGTGGCCTGAGAGGGAACCACAGAATAAAATACTTTCCAAAATCATTTTTCAGAAGTTTTTTTTTCTTTTAAAACCCTGTTCCTTAATATCTTGCTGATAGTGTTGCTAATTATACCCCCAAAAAGAACAACATAGTCTGTGCTGCTTGCATATCTTCTCTCTCTGTGATGTTAATTTTGCAGCCTAACTAGCAACTCTATTAAAGCCATTTCATAAACAACAATATTCCTGGTTATACTGAATATGAACAGCTAGCAATAATAAAATTGACTTCCCAGCTTCTCTCCCCAACAAGAGTTGGCAGTCAGATGCAAATTGCATCCACCTGCACCAAGGAGATATTGACTTCCACAAGAACACAGGAGAAGGTACTGACAAGAGAAAAGTCTTACTGTCAGAAAGAGTCTAGCAGATGTGTAGATTTTATAAAAACCCACCATTCTCAAACTTTCCTATTCTCTTAGGAGAATCATCTATTTCTGAGGATGACACAGTGTGGAGTTTTGAGTCTACTTGTGATATGGTAAAATTTATCTGCACAGATTTTCCACCATCAAGAGAGCATAAGACACAGTTAAGCACCAGTTCCTCAGCATTTAATTGCTCTTGGTATTTCAAAAGAAAGCACCCAGCCAAACCACAGAACAGTTCACTGAATAATTTCAGTCAAAGTATTTGACTAAAATCCTTTTTCCAGAAATTATTTTCAATAAAGCTTTAAATGTTTCTCTTAAACTTAACTCCCACTTGTTTGGGCTTACTCTTAGAGAGTGCAATGGAAAATAGCTTCTGTTCTGGTTTTTATTATCTGTGAGTCTTTTAGAAATAGGTCTATATCAAACTACTAACAGAAAGCACCTTGTAATAAGTAACTATTGGGCTCATGTAATAAAAGGGTCTTAGAGGGCAGAATTTCAGTTTTTCATCTTGCTTTTCTGCATCCAAGCCTTCAGAGGGAATCCATGTAGGCAAAGGTCATGCACAGTAAGGAAAATGTGAAAGTCTTCACTCAAAGCAGCAAAGTATTTTTTTAACATTTGTTGTCAACATGATATTTGGATGAAATTCTATCACCTATTTCTTCTATTCTAAAAGAGAAAAACTCAACTCTCGCTCTTTCTTGGCATCACATCAGGCACCGAAACACCAAGAGCCACCTTGCTGTCTGTTCTAGTCCTGTGTTTCAGAAACAACAAAAAATCAGAGAAATGTATTATGACAGGTAATCATTTGCAAACATACAACTCTTTCAACATCTGCCACGTTCAGCTTCATTTTATAGCATCTGTCTTGGCAATATAAATTGTGTTTGGCTTCAGAGGTGCTCTGTGCCATTCAGCGAAGAAAAACAATCATGACAACTGAAAAATAAAGCACAGTACAGGGGCAGGGATTGAGAGCTGGGAATGTAAAAGCTGTTCACTTTTTCTAGCTTTATTCTGAAAGAGAGTGTATTGTTGGCTTTTCTGTATTCTTTAAACAGCATAGTTTTACCAGCGGAAGAAAAGTGACAACTATCGCATTTATGAAAGGTGCCAAACAACCTCAAGCCTTTCCAAAAGAATCCCCTGAAACAGCTGCACAAAAGGAAAGCAATTTCGTCCAGCGCAAACAGATGAATTATGTCAGTAGAAATTTATTGTTACAAGAAGTTTGTTTTTCTACACCGAGAGGCTATATTGCAAACACACTAAGAAAAGCAGCCACTGGGAAAAAATGAATTTCACAGAAAAACTGTGGGGGAAAGAAGGTAACTTTGTGTGGAATCTGCATCATCATCACAGCTTATTTCATAATTAAAAGTGTTGTCTTCGTTTTCATTTATAAACCCATGTCATACTTAGAAACTTACAGCAATGTGTTAAAAAAAAAAGATTAAAAATATATTTGACAATATACCATATACCAAAAAGTCTGCGATCTGCCTGTTCAAATTTATTTCAACCTTATTTTCCACAAATTTATAAATTGCACTTACTGTCAATTTGCATGCAAGTATGAAAGCTCAGGTGAATTTCTATTTTTCTAAATAGGTTAACTGAAGAAAGAAATGGTCTGTTTATAACACATTCTTGTATGGTCCAGCGTTGTACAGTACAAAATATTGAGAAAGTCAGATGTAATTTACAATTACACTTTTTTGTAATTTACAATTTTTTTTGTAATTTTTTTGTAATTTACAATTACACTTTTTTTGATCATACTGGTCTGCGTATGTAGAAGAAGCTGCAGATCAAGATCTCCATGAAAGATAAATCCTTGCTATAAAACAATATATTCACCACATTCAGTGCTGAATTGGGAAGTATTTCAAGTAAAATGTAACAGACCAAACCTTTACTAGCTGTCTGAATACCCCTCAAAAATTTCTTAAAGCTGCAAAATAACAATCAATCAGACAAATTTTGACATTTGTATTAACGACAACAAAGGAAAAAAAAGACATTGGCTCAGAAGTGCTACTACTAACACAAAGCACATATACAAAGGTGCTTAATTTTTTTTTCCAAGAAAACACTTGAATGTATGCTTACAGCCCACAGGATTTAATGAGATGTGAATAATCAAATGCAACAATTTACAGAACTTACCAGCAAGCCTCTTTAAAATGTCCATGAATTTTCAGCTAAATTTCTACTTAATCATGTTTGAAGAAAAACATGTTTCAGATGCAAATTTTAATCTATTTCCTAGTCATTGTAAATATTCTTATGAAAATATTTAGTCGTATTCATTTTTGTCTGCATATTTTTCTTTCCCT
>NW_010588186.1:0-19325 GCF_000705375.1 Tinamus guttatus | reverse complement strand
ATAGATGAAGACGAAGACTATTATGTTTTTGTTTTCCCATTTGGTATTTCTCATAATGTTTTAACAGTAAGTACTATCTTGTATTATACAGTATATCCACAATAATATCCATAGTCTTAAAAATGGATCAGAAAACATGTTTAACTTTTATGCATGGATCTCAGTATAAAATGCATGCCTTAATGACTTCTCCTTTGCGCTTGTCTGCTACATACTCAACAATTGTAAAAATAAAATAAAATAAATAAATAAACCTTTTTTGAGGGTGTGGGATTGAATGTAAAGTTCCCTGGATTAGTATTCTATAGGGAAAAAGAATCTAACTTATTTAAAAAAAAAGAAGAAGAATCTAAACAATTGTATGTTTAAAATGCTGAAATTCAACCACCATCTGCTAGCCTCTAAGCCAGCTTTCATTAAGGCCATCACCTCTTTATGAGTCACTACAGGGAGCTATCATTAACATTAGCTATGATTAATGAGGATGTTGCCAATTGCAATTATTCCAGTCTAAAGCTTAGCAATATTCTGGCAGTATCACATAGTCTAACTACCACCTCAGTTGACTCATTAAATAAAAAAATGCTGTTGCAGTTTATTTGAGATTATAATTCAAAACCCTAGTAATTGTTGCAGAGATGGTTTGGTCCTCATAGGCTGTGCCTAGGAGGGACAAAAATGCAGTGACTGAAAAGAAGAGCCTGCATCCCCTAGAACAGTGAATTTTTAGAAAAGTGCTGTAAAAGATGCAAAAATCTTTTAACTCATCTAATTGGAAACAGACACAATGTGGATTTGGTTCAGCTGTCAGGTATAACAGTTATTTTTCCCAAGCCGTATTACTTAAGGAAAAATGGTTGGAATGGCTAGGCCTGTATCAATCAAAAGGTAAAGAAGACAAAATGCTGTTCTAAACAATAGCATTGTAAACTTATAGGAACTAAATTCTAGTCAGTGTTTTTTAAAATATGCCCCTGTTAATAACTCACATTAACATGGAAAAAAAAAAAAACTTTGAGGACCAACTTTTCTTTATCCACTGAACATCCTTGATTTCATTTGTTTGCTGTACATGCAAAATGGACACCGGAGAGGATATTACAGTTTTAATCAACATACAGTAAAGTACTAACTCTGCAGAAGTTATTTACCTATTAGAATGTGCAGATGTGCCAGAGGCTGCTCACAGCCGAAACATTTTCACAAGAGGCTGTACACTGCAGAGCGAGGAGATAGAACTGAATTCCAAATGGGAAGAAAGAAAAGGAGAAACAATAATAATCTGTGAACGTGTTAAAAAAGTAACAATTATTAGCATACACTTTCTCCCTTTCCCTAGTATTTTATGGCACTGTGAAAAGCTAAACGGTGTAGTATTTTATGTTTGGATCCTTTGAATGGGGCCAAATGAGCAAAAATATGTTCTTCCTGTTAGATTCCTTCATCCAAAACCTCCCTTTGCTGTCAAGTGGAAAGGCCGCATAACAGCTCAACTAGAAGTAAATAAAAGATTAATCAACGATCTTTTCTCAAGAACTGTTCCTTGTGTAGCCGTTTCCTCTTCTGGTCTTACTGAATCACACTGGACTGTATTTCCACTTTACGGTCTACCCAAAATCAGACCAAGGTATGGCACTGCAGTGAAACAGGGGCTTATTTTAATATCCTAAAATATGTATTCAGTAAAGGAAATAAGTTATGCTTGATATAGGTTTAAAAGAAAATCAGAATGCATTAGAAGGACATATAGGCACAAATTAGGTAACTGAAGGGCTCAACAATAACAAGGAGAAGAAAAATATGAAATATAGAACTAATTAATATTTCAAAGCAAAATCAATTTTGTTTTTCTAAAATATATTTTATTATGATTAGAATCTCATAGTAGTTCACTGGCTTGACACAAACTGACTGATGCATAAAAGCAAAAACTAGCTCAACTTTTATTAAATACATTAAGTAAGGGCTATTTTGTTGGAGTCAAATATTTTTATGAAAGTAACAAATATGCTCAAAAAGGAGTTTTTAAAGTGCTTATTTGCTCACGCTGTTCTGCTCTGAGGTTTTCCAAAAGTAAATCTATAGCAGTTATACTAAAAGAAGCCTTTTATTTCCTGCCACCGTAAACACACACACACACAAACACCTTTCTTAAAACAGCATTAAACTGAAACTTAATCCCACAAGGGAAAGTCACACAGTTAAATAATCCAGGGTGCTCCCTGAGGAAGGACCTCATAACAGTGTTGCTATTACCTTGCCCTTATTTTTCTCTCTGGTGGCTACATTTTCTTGGGCCTGTTGGAAAGAACTGTGCTTCTAGAAACGTCTGGATGACGTTTCTCCCCTCACAACAGGCTCTCCCTCACTGCAGAGTAACAGGACATCTAAAGTACAGGCGCACAGTAACTAGTGACCTCCTCTCTGAGACTGCTGCTTACTATGGGTTTTTGGTCAGATTAACTACTCTCTGGAAAAACTACTTTTTGTTAATTTATTCCCTGCTTTAAAAACAGCACTGTGAAATTTCAGCTGCCTATAAAGATTGAAGATCAAATTTATTCACCATTTTATAGTCTTTATTTTGTTTAGCTAAAACAATTAAGCTAGGCTGGTTTGTTGCATAAACTACTACAATACCAGACTTTCAATAAACTCTATTTTATTTAAATGGGAAAAGTTTTCATCCATAATACTTGTGATGTTACACACAAAAGCCCTTCTTAAGAACTTTCTAGAAATTAGAAAATCTGAATGAGAAATTCATGTTCCACTTTACTGAGATAAATTTACAACTTCCTATGTTCGTACAAATGGCAAAAGAAATATCTTACAATTTTATTTAAAAAACAAATATCATGTATTCCCTGATACCATAGGAAAAAAATAAGGTCACAAAGAAATTCCCCTTCTTATAATCACTATTATGTTTCAGATGGAAAGTATGGGTTTTTTTATTATTTTTTTTCTGCCTACAGCTGAATGTACTGTCAAAAAAACATATCATTACAATTTTGCTGAAGGTTCTGGATGGAAGACAAATTGCCCAATACCTGACTGTTCACCTTAAACAGTCCCCATTTCTTTCATACCAAAAAATTCCCAGATATTGAAAACCAGCTCTCTCTCCCTAGTTTCTTTTTCTGCTTTAGGAAAAACTTGTTTTCTTGGTTCCTAGAGTTGTTTGAATAAGTGTGAGAAATAAAGTGGGAAAGCAATTCACCAGAATAGGTGGTCTAAGAAATTTTTGCTGCATTTAATTCCATATGCAAGTTTCCATTAAAAGGCTGTTTCATACCTCTTCTAGACTATCTGCCAATCCTGACAGCTTAAACCACTCAAATTTTAAGAAGTGATGCAATATACTTTGTATCTATAAATAAAAAAGTCCCTAGCTCACATAAAAATTATATTTTATAGCTGATCTCTGACCTTTCAAGAACATGGGACTAGCATATCACACCACAGAAAAGGCACACCAAGAAGGGTCTTGAGGAATATCTACGTGCTCATGAATCCCATTCAAGTTCTCATCTACTTTGTACAACCTCATTAAGAGACTCCAGCATCATTCTTTTTGATTTGACTATTTCAAGTGATATTTTTGTCAATAACTATTTCCTAACTATCCGGTTAAATCGAAGTGGAGCCTAAGAATATAAGGTTTGTCTGCTTCTAAAGCTTCAGCAAGTATAGGCACACAAAATTCTGCACAATGATCAGCAGTTTAATTCTAATTCACCGCACATTGAGATGCAAAATTGCTGAGGTGTGACTAGGGAAATTTAGGTAGCTGCTAAAAATCTTCAGAGTGTCTACCAGAAGCATAGCATATTGTGCAATATCTAACACATGGAAGAAGAAATAGCATGAATTTTACTAAAAGTTAAAAAAGCCACCAGAATTAGTTTCTGATGTTTATTTTATTAATTAGTTTATTTAGGAAACCTAATAAGAGTAAAGCAGATCTCTTTCATGGAGGCAGAGCTGATCAGCTCATTAAGGTTTGTTAAATACATGCAGAGTTATTGCTAGCACTATACAATTTCCTGTATGAGCTGGCTTTTGGCAAGATAAACTATATTGTGATTTTACAAATTTCACACCTTCTTGAAAACTAAAAGTGAATTTAAGATTTGTACGGAATGTTAATGGATATAAAGCCCTAATGTTCATAGAAAAGGAAACAGCACCTTTTAAGCAAAAATTATTTAATGAAAGACTATCTATTACAAACTTCAAACATGACTGTGTATTCAATGAATAGCCAATGTTAAAAAGCGGAGTACCAACCTGGCATGTCCACAGAAACTTATGATCTCTCAGCTGGCTGGCTCACAGCCTTAACCTCCTCCTCCCAGGAAGCTCAGATGTTAACATCATTCTACACATTTGTGGATATTGAGGGTGAAGAAAACTGCTAGAAAACTGCTTTCTAGTAGTAGGTGGAGATTGAGGCAAAGACCCAAACATTTATTAGGAGGAGCAAAAGGTCATTAAGCAAGGCACGCACATGCACACACAATTCCTTGTGTGTAGGAATATTTAATTATGAAAGTTATTTGAATGGTTTCCAATTTTAAAACCTTCCTCCTTATAGTAAGCAGAGCTTTGCTGTGTTAAAGGCTACTCATAATTTCAATCTCATTAATCTAATTCCCTGTTTAAAACTGTCACAAGCCCCTATAACATTTTCCTAATGACTATGACTTTCGACTATACAACCCACTGTTTTTCTGAAGCATAAATAACTGTCTTAAATCCATCACCACTAGCAGATACACATGCAACTTAAATGACATAGCTCCAGGCTGATGGAAAGAGGGTAGAAGGAAAGCAGCAAAGCAGGTAGCTTCTACAATTAAAAAGTGCTAAAATCCAGAAATCATGCTTCAGCTCCATGCTTCACTACAGAAATATGCTAGAAATATGTTAGATTTTTAAAAATATTTTAAACCAAACAATTAACCAGATTTAATTTATAGTTTTAACAGAACATTTTTAACCGCACAAATTTGATTTTTGAGCATTTATAGACTGGTCTTTTGACTTTATTCGGAACAATCAATTTATGGGGAGAGCAAGGTTCACTTCATGGCCATCTTTAGATCTTTATCATGGGTTCCAAACAAATAAAAAATACTTTTGCGTTACTCTCCAGAAGAGTCTTTAGCCAATTCATTGCTAGTATTAGCTGTAGCACCCATTCAGAGGCTTTAGAAACTTGATGTTCAGGATATGAGAGACACTTGTGCGCAAGGCAAGAGCAAAAAGCAGTGAGGTCTTCAGATTTTATGTTCCCTGACACAAGCCACAACATCATATTTAATATGCTTTAGCTATCCATTAAAGATAGTGAGACTCATTGATCTTCTGATGATGCCCGTACTTTTTCAGCTGTTTTCAAACATAAGGCTGCAAAGACTGCCCTTACTACTACACAGTAACTACTGCTAAGGACTATTTTTGCACCTCACAGGAAATTTAGAAATGCTAAATATTGATTACTATGAAAGGGGCAATGTATATTTAGATAATGATTTCTATTTTGAGGCTTTGATGAGTTTACATATATTTACAGACAGATTCTCAATTCAGGTGATACAAATATTTAAAAGACCACTGAACAATGTAAGAGTAATAAAGATATGTCTCATTATGGCTATGCTAGCTTCTTTTTACCAACATTGTTTCTTTTTTTTTCATATCTACGCTTTTCCAGGTATATAGGCAAATGCACTATGCCATACATTCTCTTCCATAAATGCAATAATTTCCTTGAGAAAGTTACTCCTAACAAAGATTTTTTGTTTGTTTTTGGTTTAATTATATATGTCAGCATTTTGGCAAAGAAGCAGGTTGTGAAAAATTTGAATAGTAGGGGATGTATAGAGGATATCTGTCAGAAAGAATATTAGCACTAAACCCCTTTGGCTTATCATCTGTAATGACACAAAACATTCAGGACATTTTTTCAAAATGACAAAATCACAGCTCATAATTTTTAGTATCATCTTCTACCATTTTAGATATTATATATTCTCAGAGCCACTACTACAAAGTTTCATTTATGTCCTTTGATGCTTCCCTGAAAACTACTTTGAATTCTTTGATATGGTAGATTGCAGCTTCTTTCTGGGTCCCTTCATCAAAGAAATGCTCTGTACTACTTAGACTGGAGAGGGAATAAATTTATTTGTGATGTTGCCTGCTGGAGCAGCTGTGTGCTAGGCTTTAGACAGCTGAACTAGTTCCTGAATGTTGATGATTGCACTGAGAAAGAGAAAGTGTCTATTCATATCTTTGAAAAGTAAAACATGATGTTAAGCAGCGACCTCCCTGTAAAAAAGCTCAGCAAGTAGTGATCATAGGAAGAATCTTTCTAATGAGTGATTTTATTCCAGTATAAAATACAGTGTTAGCCAGATTTTCTATGGGTTACACTACTTACTTACACTGAATTAGGAGGAGACCCTCACTCAGAGTTTCATTTTTATTGTATAACACTATCAAATTATCTATGAGACAGCAGTAGAATTTAATCTGTTCCCTCGGTAACAACTTTGTTCAGGCTCTCTGATGACCCCGAACATGTATTGAATGGAGTAGTTAAAACATTTACTGCCTTATTAAAATAAATATATATACATATGTATATATTAAAGTGAGGATTGGCATCTATTCTAAGTCAAAGATAGTATTTATGCAACTTTCAGGTGAAACCAGCAAAAATTCTTACACAGATTTTGACAGGACACAAAGCAACAGTCCCAAATAGAAATACAGAAAATTTAATTTAAACATAATCAACTATTTTACTGTGAAGGTGGTTGAATACAGGAGCCCATTGTCCAAAGGGCCTGTGGAGTCCCCAGCCTTGGAGATATTCAAAACCTTCCTAGACACAGTCCTGAGCAACCTACTGTAGCTAACTGTTCTCTAAGCAGAAGGGCTGGACTAGACGACTTCAGTGTTTCTGTGATCTGTTTGGGGATAAAATTGCTTACTGCTAAGCTCCTGCATAGAGTTTGGACAAGTAAGAGAATCTGGAACCTTGAGGGTGACACTTATGTCATTACCATTTGTAATTGAGTCAGGAGTCTCGGTAGTCGGCATTTAGGAAGTGTTTGGATTGTTTTGTTTGTTTGTTTGTTTGTTTTTGGTTTGGTTTTCTTCCAAGATATCAATGGGAATAGGAACAGTTTCAACTACTATCACTCAGAGGGTGGAACCCAATCTCACGTTTATACACTGTATTTTACCGGTCAACAGAGAATGTCATGATCTTAAATTATAAGGATAAGGTGCTCTGGTAGTTGGCCAAAGTTGGGAATCTCTCACTAGACACTTGCATAGGGCTCCATATGGACATTACCTCCAATTCAGCAAAAGATAAGAAAGATATTTCAAGTGCAATGTTTAAAATTTAACACTCTTTAGGAAGTTACTTTTCATACCTTTGCTAAAATACTCAGAAAGGAATAAAAATATACCAGTGGCAAACATAATAGTCTCTTCTCTAATAAATTCCACTCCACCTCATAACATTGACTGCATTTTCAAAAGATTTTGCCACAAGTTAAATAGGCTATATTAACAACCACAGTAAGCTATCTTTGTGCAATGTCTGGTGAATTCTATCATGATTTAGAAACCCTCGGGAGTTGATGACATTCATCAAAATACATCCCAGAGGATTCACACGTTTTCCTCAAGCAGTTTTCTTCAAAGATTCAAGCAGCATTTGAGAAGCTTACAGAATGACGGAAAAGCAGCAAAAGGATTTCAGCTGTAATAGATGAGGCAACAAATACAAACACTATCATTTCATCTGCCTCAGTAATATGCTATGGCCATTCATGATGCTGTATTTATCAATCCATCAGCATTTCCATTATAAACCAGTATTGTCAGTGTTTTGAAACTGATACAAAACCAGTTCTTATTATGAATCTTATGAGTCTCAGTCTAGTTGCCAAGTATTATTAAATCATCTGCCTATAGAACAGTCAAAGGCCTTTTTTGGAGTCTGTAGCTCCTAAGTCATAAACAACTTTTTATTCCACATGGAAGAAATATTTCACTCAGAATAAACAGAGAGGAGGATTACAAATGTTTCATATTTACCGAAAGTATTATATACCTTTAAACCTCAAAAACAAGGCTATTTCTCCCAAATACTTCATGCTCCAGTCTTGAATTGGGGATTGAAAAGTTTCCTTAGGTTCTTTTATTATCTTTAGTCCTTATAACAACCGTAATTACCTAAAATATATAGCTTATAAAATTATTCAAATTTTCTAAAATATATAATCAGTATCTGAGACATTCAAAATCATTCAAAGGGTCAATTGCTGCCATATGGACAAAAGAAAAGGTTTCTACTAAAAAACACAGGTAAAAAGTGCCGGACTCAGCCCCTAAAGATTTTTAATATATGAATAGAGATCTGCATGCACTTATTTACCCAAATGATCAGAGTATGGCTTTTTGTTAAGTATTAAATTTGTAGAATTCTATACCTTACATTAAATGCATCTAAAAATAGTGAGTAAATACACTTCTCAGGAGGACCACAATGACCGAAATTTATTTTTATGGTTTTAATTGACTCAGTGATTGAAAAGCTCATTGTTTGAAAAGCTTTATGAAAAAAATGCAGTCAGGGCTGTGTCAGAGAAAGCAACAGTGAGCAGGTTATTTTGGATTCCTCATTTTCAAGAGGTAAATTTAATTGGCAAGGTTAGGAATAAAAAAAAAAGTTTTAAAAAGAGACTTAAAGCATTAAACTTGACATACTACAGTTGTCTTATGCCACACCAGGCTAGTTTTAGGGAATGAGATTTTCACAGTTTTCAGGTGGACATATTTTACAGCTAAATAAGAGAGTTTGAAATGTCTTTGCACCTAATAAGATCATTTTTATTTTTTCCAGTTAAAAACATCTTTATGTTGACTAATCTTTTATTAGAACTCACCTGTCTCCCAGAATTTAAACTGAAGAATTGAACTAAGGTTTTCACTCGTGACTTGACCTTATATTTAAAAAATCACCTTTATTTTTATTTCTCTGCAAAGGTGTCATTAATTTTTAATATTGCAACTTCTGTCAGTTATCTTGAGTATATTTTTATTTATGCAAAACATACAAATATCCATCCATTTTCAATAGACTCATTGAGACTATCTTTAGAAATTGGGGTGAATGAAAACAGTAATCATTCACAAGCCTAAAAAGATTTTCCAAAGCCATTCCTGAGCAAATAGTCATATAATCATCTTGCTGCTGCCTTCAGTTCTTTGTACAGAATAGTTTTAAGTGTTTTCAATCAATCAGCTGTGAGTTACCAACTGCTTTATTTTAGGTCAATGTTTTGTCAACAACTTCTCCATTGAAAAACTTCCCATTCACCGGTGAGTCCAAGGGGGAAAATTATAATAGCAAAGATGAGAATGACACTTGGGTACCTGAAGGAGTTAATGGCTATGGCAAGAACCCAGGCTGGCCTGGGAAAAGCAAATGATTTTACCTCCCTTTTTTCTTTTTTTTCTCTTGAATGAATGAATGAATCTGATTTCTAGTATTCCACTTACTTACTTTAGATATCTCTGCTCTGATGCTACAGAAGATGGTGGAAGATATGGGAGAGATCTTGCAAGACTGTGGGAGACTGTTACAAGATAGTATCATTATAAATGGCACTGATATAGCAAAGTATCTTTCCCTGGGCAGTCTTCTGCATAATGTGCTACAGCTTAAATGTTCTGACTACGTAGCCCTATTTTGAAAAATCCAACTCTGCAAAGGCTAGTGACATTGGTGGAAGGATAGGTTCTCAAAAGAGGTTCCTGGATTCACTGCCATTTGTGTATGTGTGCGTGTGAGATTAAATATTTTGGATTTTTTTTTTCTAAAATGCTAATTTTGTTAATAACTATCGTGAACCCACCACAGGTAGACGCAGATACTACAACATATAAGTGATCAATTTGTAGGCAAACATACAGGGTTAGTCACATTTTTTTTTTTCTGACAGCAGAGCAAAAGCAAAATCAGTGCAGGTAAACTGAGATGGCTCACTTCACCTGCACCTAAGATGCAGACAGCTACAGAGGCCAGCCAGGAACAAAAAAATGAAATCTGGGAAACCACTGTTGGGGAGAGAGTTACTTGTATTGTGAAAGTGGGGAGAGGAGAGAAAAGTGAGGGTATTTCAGTTTTATTTAGGCCTATCAGCATTTAGCTATTTATTTCCTGTAATTGCCAACTGTCTCTTAGTTTATATAACCTGATACTGGGTTAAAAAATCAAATACAGAAACCCTCATTGTAAAGTAAATCATTCAGACCGTAAGAAGATAGGAAAACATGTTTTATTACTAAGGAAGCATGGACCTACTCCTAGCTTTCTTGATGAAAGAGATGGGTCAAAAACCCCAAGCTTATGGCCTGAGTAATATCTTATAAGTCTACTTTCTACAAGTCTGTAAGTCTACCTAGGTCTCCATCTCTCAGAGATAATGCAACAAAATTCAATAAAGTGCATTTAATTAACGCATTAACTTTCAGATGAGACTTTAAACAGGAAAGAACCACCTGCTCATCATGCATAATACAATGTTAAGGACTCTATTCTGGTTTTCATAAAAGATAGACTTTATTCCTGTGCACACACCTGTTGATGCAGGAAAGCCAAATCTTTAAATGAGCTACATCAGGCACTGCCAGAAGTCTAAAAGGAGCTCGATGGCACTCAGTAGAGGGTATAAACATACTTAAAGGCCTGTGCTGACTTCCTGTCCTTCTCCTTCTAAGACCCAAGTTAGCAAGTTCAAACCTCCCTCTGGTATCTCTACCCAACACTGCCGTCTGCAATGGTGAGTGATACAGAGTTTGACTAGGACTTCCCTCCCTAATCTTGGAATGGATTTCAAAGACTTTCATTTTCAAGTCTGGCTTTCCCTATGCATACATATAGTCAGATATAAACACAAAGCATAAAGCATTTCTTCTCTTAGAATGAAAAATTTTGTGTAAATGTACAGACTGTGTAAATTAATTATTAAATATTTCACCACTATGTGACAAAGAAATCTCCTTAGATAAACGGATTATCCTCTTCAATCACTAAACTACAAGGAGGGGGCATAAAAGTTGCTGATGCTTTGAAGAGCAGAGCTGGCAATACCCGAAGGAGAGAACTAACTTTGGCATTATGGTAGCTGCTCTGTTCAGGGAAATGCTGTGTTGTGCAAGGGATGCGCTTGCTCCTGGGGGGAAGACTATTGATGGCAATTACAATACCCTTAACAGATGCATTTTAGAGTGGGTTCACAGCATCCTTTGAACGTGTTTTACAGCTGACCCTTCAGCACAGAGGTGGAGGACAACGCTGGCGCGAGCCGTGGGGTCTGCCAAGCCTGGCTGCAGCCACAGACGTGGGAGCAGGCTCGGCTCCGCTCCGCAATCCATGGGGTACGTTTCACTGGCAGAAAAACAGAATGGTAAATTAAAATGAATTCCCAAATCCAAGTGCAGACAGGTGGCAACTCTAAATCTAGGAAGCTAAATTTCCATTTTTGTAAATCTCTTGGCATAGTTAATGCCAGATTTACTTTTCTCAGAAGAAAAATTTTCAATTCCATCACTGTTACTGGCACCTGAACAGACAACACTTGTGTAGCAAACAGGTCAATTTAACCAATGGGGTCTGCTGTTTAACAGCTCCTCATAAGATTCTCTGCTAAAGCAGTCCCAGAAGTAGTAGGCTGCAGTTTGTGGCTTTGTTTTGATGATGAGTAAGCACTGCAATAAATATTATTTTCTAAAGCCTATTACAAAGTTACAAAAATCATCCTGAAAAGTTTATACCACAGTACTAAGGCAAGTTAAGAAGGTTCCTTCACCCAAAATGGTTTCCTTTGCAACAACTTTGCACCAAGGAATAATTTTCCTTTATTTATATGGTAAGGATGAAAGATAACTTTGCTCAACTGCAATGATCTGATAAAATAAACAAAACAATATTCTTGTTTATTAAACAACATCCTTGCAGGTCTCCTTATCGCTACTCCCCAGCATCATGCTGAGATGTGTGCCTAAGGAGAGCTCTCAACCAGTAGGGCTTCTTGCAGGTGTGGGTCTCTCTGCGTGGATCTTGTTATTTATGTGATTTAACACTATATTAAAACTAGACTATAACTGTAAAACCCTCCATCATACTGTAGTTGAAGCCAAATAAATTAATCTTTTATACCAGATTTGCTTATCTGCTAGTATTTGCCCCAAATGAGACCATCCTGACATGATACTATGAAATACTTCCAAGCTGAAATTTTAGTCTGTTGTTGACATTGTGGTAACGAAGATCCAGAGATCTCTTCTTTCATGATCTGCATGTGAATGGGATCTTATAGGAAGCAGACCTTATAACCATACTGAAATCTCAAGAAGAAATTTCTCTCATCTGCATATGTATTATATCTCCCTTTTTCAGGCTTATTCATGGCAAAGAATTGACATTGACTCATGACTTTTTTATTTTCCTCACCCAAAGACCTACCATTAAAAACACCAAAATCTTAGCAGCATGGCTAAGGTTGCACTAACGTTCTAGTGGACCACAGAGTACTATTTTATTTCCACTTGTGTGCTTCCAATTTTTGCTCAGATATTAGAAGTCTTGCTTATAGGAGTGCAGCACACTGCTCAGTTTCATCTGCTTATGGAGCACTGAAACTAGATAAAAAATTCCTTACAATCTGACTTTAAGTTTAGAGAGTGTACTTACAATGAGAAGGTCTCCTCTCATTCTGGTATCTGGAATATCTCATTCCAGGCACTCCAGTGACAGAAGACACCACCCAGCACAGAAACATAGATACTGACTTGATCCCACAGAATATTAAATTCAACAAAACCTTTTAACATAAATCATATAGAATCATGGAATGCTTAAGGTTGGAAGGGACCTCTAGAGATCATCTAGTCCAACCCCCCTGCACACGCAGGGTCACCTAGAGCACGTGGCACAGGACTGCGTCCAAGCGGGTTTGGAAGATCTCCAGAGAAGGAGACTCCACAACCTCTCTGGGCAGCCTGTTCCAGTGCATATGAAAAAAAATTGTTTAAGAAGAATGAATAAAACAGTTACTCTCCCCCACCCCCTTTTATTATACTACATTTTGTTTTGAGGAAGAGAACTAGTTTTTTTATATCATTCCACTAGCTTTTGCAACCATATGGTCAAACAGAGAACACAGTGACTAAGTGATAGACTTCCAGCCTCAACAATCTGCATTATGAAAGGAGCAGATCTGTATATTTTTCTCCTTCCTTTTTTTTTTTTTTTGTTCCGTACCATTTGCTACAACCCTTTTTTTTTTTTTTTTTTTTCATAAGATATGGCATGTGGGGGAGCACTTTGTACACAGAGAGAAAATTTAAATTCCTTGCAGCATAGAAAGCTTAGGCACTACTTCATAAAATCAGCCTTTCCCAGGCATTTATCTACTGCCCTAGCTTTCACCAACATGTTTTAAAGCCACATACATTGTACAACAGGAAATTGTTTATATATAATTAAGGTGCATACAGAAGGTAAAGTTAATACAATTTTTTTTTCAGTAAGTGGGATACACATATTCAAAATAAACTAGCATCAAGATCATTGTATAGGCTAATTCTTTGCAGGGCTACATTCTGAAATTGCTTGCTGCATATTGCCAAGGCTTTTTAAAAAATTAGTTTCAATATCATGGAGATTTGCAATCTTTTTTTTCCTATTTTTAAGCTCTATGTCACTCAAATACTGACAGAAATTAGACCTTTGGCTTGCTCTTTTCATTGACCTAGTAAAAGCCTCTTTCTTTAAACTAATAAGCACTAACTCCACCAATTTTAGGTATTAGTTATTTTACCAGTCATACAGGCTTTCTCTTGAAAAGTCTTGCTGCAAATAATAATAATAATAATAATAATAAAAAACAGATAACCGGTATGGTTAATCATGCAATATGCTCTAAGAAATGAATTGCATCACCCTTAGAATACTTGGTCGCATCCTGTTTTAAAAGTTCAGCATGATCAGTACTTCATTATTTGGAGGAGAATCTTTAAAGTGAAGGAAGTGGATAGCACTCAGTTTTATGTTTATATGCTTTCGTTTCCTGTCTATTGGTCTCATATAGGACTATTACTGTAAAGAAAAAAAAAAAGGGACACTGATTTAGCTCACTAGCTGCAATAGCCCTTCTTCTTTTAAAGAAGCCTCCCGTTCAATTTCTTGCTGGAATGGATTTTTCACAAATAAGGATAATCCTTCATTTAGTGTTTACACACTTGGCTACCTCTTCCCTGTCATATCAGGTTTCAAAATTTTCATTTAAAATTGCCAGAATTCATTTATGCATTAACTGGTTTTATTATAGTTATGGACGAGCTAGCTTTCAACACATTTAGCATTAGCAAAGAATAGGCATGATTTTATCAGACTATACCAGGACCCATATCCAATTTTGCCTTTTTTTTTTTGGGTTGTGTTACTGCTCAGGTGAAAACATGGCTAGCCAGCACAAAATGAGCATCTCTAGTAATATTTCCTCTTGACTTTCTCTCCTTCTTCCTCTATTTCTCACTTACCATTCACACTGATACATACGCACTCTTGATCTCACATAGCCCAGTTCATTTTACCAGAAAGTCCCAGGGAAAATGGATTGTAGCTAGTTATGTGGCCTTCCTGAGCTATGGAGTAAGATTCTGCTGACCACACAAACAGATGAAAATATTTCAGCCAGATTTTAAATAAGAAAGACCCGAAATGTCAACTCTTTTTAATGTAATTTAGAAACTGAGACATGCTATAAAACTGAAATAGAAGAAAATCTTAAGAGGCTACGGAAATACATTTTTCCACCAGAGAAAAAAAGTGTTTAAACTAAAAGTTACTCATTTCCTTTTGCAGAGTTAAAAGTAGGGGGAATAAGGGACTTTTATTTCACATAGAGCTTTCTTCTATAAGGTAAATAATCCTATGATTTCCAGTTTCCTCTTCAACTCACTGTTTTGCCAAGATGCCAATGTCAGCAATCTCATCCTTCATTACCAGGCCTGAATTTCAGGAAGCAACTTTTTACATTAGGAAAAATTCAGCACTAAGATAGAAACAGGCAGCAGAAGCACAAAGTCACCCTCTTGGTTTCCATTACTTTTTACAGCTTGTAACTTGGAAAGTCTAGTTCTGTATTTCTTTGCATTCGGTTAGTTACATGGATAAGGTGAAAACAGGTCTAACTTAGTATAATAGTACCAAATAATTATGAACGCATCTTAAGAGATTTTTCCATTCTGTCAAGACCTGCAGTCAAGTTAAGGGAAAGAGAAGCAAATGTCTCTCTTGACAGCACTCAGGAGTCTGAGAGTTAGGTGGCTTCAGTTTATTTATAAAATCTAGCTTCAGTAAATAATTCTGTACATCACCATCAAGATGGTTTTCTCTTACTGTTTCATACTGTTACTCTCAATGGGTTTTCTCTTACTGTTTCATATAAAATAAACTGTATGACACCACATGGTAAGTTGTTTGCTCAAAACAAAAGTCAAAAAGATAAATTCTAAAAGACAAAAAAATATTGCACTATGAAAGTACATCTGTTTACATGAGATGGCATTCTGGTTTGCGTTGTTCTTTTTACAAATTTTTAAGCTTATGCAAAACAATGGAACACTTAAGTAGCCTTCAGCCCATTAAAAAAAAAAAAAAACTTTCAACTATTATTTTATATTGATTAATCTGATTTATTTCCTGGAAAAGAGGAGATGCACAAATCTTTCCTCCTCTTCGCACTTGACTACAATATTTTAAATTCATTTTATTTCTCACCAAAAATACTCTCATATTAAAGGTGAAGCCTAATCTGCGAACTGATGTCAACAGAAAGCTCTACAAGGCTCAAGACTCATGCAGGCAACCAGTCTTTCAGCTTAATGATTGCTTTTTCAACTATTTAAGGGATGATATGAAATTATACTTAATCCTGTTTAGAGTTTGTTAGATTTTGCTCAGAGCTGAACAGACAGATCTACAGATCCAGAGGTTTTAAGAAAAAGTTAATAATCAAACAGAGATATTCTTCCACTATTAAGCACTCTACAAAACATCAAGTAAAGCTTGGTGTAAATACATTCTTGCCTAATTTCCTTTGTTAGTTCAGAAGATTAGACTCAACTGAAGTGATAAATATAACTTCAGAGAAATGAATTTCTTCCATCCAAAGCTATTTTTTTTTAAATTATGCAAATCAAAATATGATGAGAAAATATTAATAGTTGGAAATAATGTTTTGGTCACAGGAAGGCAGTGCAAAAGCCTTCATCACCTTAGCTGCACAAGTGGCCACACACAAGTGTGGGAGTCATGAGCCAAACTAGAATCCAAGGGAGTTGGATCCCAACATTCCTCTCTCAGCAACAGTATCACATTCCTGGGTAGAGATGAGGCAGCAGGGTTTTCAGCTGGCATCCTCTGTTCTAAAGAATAGAGCCTGAACTCGGACACGATTAAATCCAAAACTAAAGGATGTACAGACAAAATAAAACAATTCAAAACCATTTTAAAATATTTTCACAGGCATTAGCAGTTGACAAAAAAATGCAGATCAAATCTAAGTCAGAACACCACTGATGCTCCCTCAGTTCACCTTTGTAGAGAGACAGGCTGCCCATGCCAAGGTACCCAGATGTAGTTGGCTCACGCATCATCATCCACTGACACCACAGCAACATGAACAGTCAGTGCTTGCATAATTAGCAGTAGAGACATCAGTTTAGGAATCACTGATCTATATATTTAAGGGCACAAATAGAGTAACTACAGCAAGTATCAGTGAAATAGCAAGGCACAGAAGGGACAGATTAAACCACGGGCAAGCCTACTACAGTAAAGTCTAATCCTTAAACTTACTGGCTGCCAGTGCCAGGAGTTCAAAATATGTTAGGAACTTACTATATAATTGCAATCGCTGTTTTCATCTCATTCCAAAACAAGCTTAAAGGCCAATATTATATACGAACAACATAAGGGTTCCATTTTAAGATTTAATGCTCTTAGTTGAATGTTTTTCAGGCTCTCAGTACTGTTTGGATTCTGATTTTTTTATGAGATGTAGCCTGAAATTTTATTGTAATGAAAATATTTCCATGGGCATGCTTTGTTATTTTTCAAAAAACTAAAACTATCAGATATTTTAGCAATACTACTTTTGAAACCGTTCTTCATTAATTCATTCTATGTTGTCTATGGCCAAAATGTATGCTTTATCTATGTTAGCATAATTAACGCAAGACAGCATTCCTGTGATAGCTGCAATTATACACATTTAAATAAAGAAATTGCTTATACAAGGACAGATTGTTCTTACGCAGAACTGTTAGAATGTAGAATATAGTGAGAAAGATGTACCACACCAGAAGATTTATTAATTTGCTTTTTTAAAAAAGTAGAAATCTCCTCCTTCCTAGTCAAAGTATTTTCCTTTCCGTGAAAAGTCTATGGGTACTTTCCAGACACAAACATGCTATTTTATTTAAATTGAGGGTATTACACCATTGGACAGCTAGAATATTTCTCAGCAAGTCACTTCCATAATACACACTTCAAAATTATTACAGAGCCTCCACAATTTTATTTCTGCTTTTAACAAAACCAGTTAAGCCACCAAGCTTTTCAGAATAAACCCATGCTCAGAACTCTTGCCAAAGATCAGCTTTTCCCAATAGTATGGCCTAGATATACTGAGAAAATTGACAGAATTTAATGTTAAATTCATATATTTCTACAGTGAAAACATAAAATAACCTGCTTCTAATATAATCAAATTATTTACCCAGAACCATTTTCAATACCTTTAAAAAATATCCGTTTCCAAGATATGCCATGGAATTCAAATGGTGTTTTTTCTACATAAGGAACAAGCTTTAAGCATAAGGCAATTACTATGGGGAAGCAAAGATGTCCTGCTTTGCCCAGCTGCTTGCAATGGAAAAAGTCAAATGAATTCTAGCATTTTAAGTGGAGATTATCAACTGCTCATCCCCTCATGTCTCTAAGAACCTACTTATACATTAGAAAATTCTCCCTGAGGGGGAAGTCATCATTAGAACGGTGCATACCTCTATTAATATTGATAATAAAATCAATATATCTGTTATAGTTGTGGTTGCATCTTGTTAAACATGCTTTCAGGAACTCTGAGGAAAGGTAAATCAATTTACATCTACGCATCTTTACATCACAACCTTACTTAAAAGAGTAAGCCAGCTGACTGCTTAGTTACAGAAGTCTGAAGATTTTATTTACATTGGCTTTGGTACCCTCAACCTTTCTTAGTAACAAATTGCGCCCGAAGAAAGGAAAAAAACTTTGATATGAGGCAGAAACATACAGGTTTGTTTGGGTTTGCTTGCAAAATGAGCTGAAATAGAGATGTGTCTATAGTTTGTTGGGAGATATAGAATTATCTTCATCTGTTCTTAACAAGTTACCTTAATAAATTATCTTAATTAACAATATAAATATATGGTAATAATTAATAATGCTAGTTTTAAAATTACATCAGCTTCTTAACAGAAATGAAGGAACACATTTGAGAAAGTGTTCTACCCCTTGCTGTTTCTGCTACTACATCTTAAGAAACAAGTTATTTTTTTTTCTTTTTGAGCCAGCTGGCGCACAAGATACTCTAACATCTTAAAAATTAGGAAAAATTACTGAACCCTTAGAATTGTTTAATATCCATCATTATGAAAAATGTTGAAATAATGTAGTGTGAGCACAATCTCTCTGTACCCCCAAACACCTAAGGAATAATACTGGTAAGACAGAAGTTTGGCTGTACTTTAATAAGGAAAGCAAATTAAGAGAGTTATGCACATGCAGTATTAAAACAACTTCACTGTCATAGTGCGAGTTATTTTTTGTTCTGTAATAAACTCCAGCAAGGCATCCAGAGCACATTTTGGTCTTACTGAGTACTAAGTATACATTCACATGAAAGAAATGTATATATGAGAAAAGAAAAGTATGAAGATATCACCTACACATATAGCTTAGGATGCCAGCTTGGACAGGGTAAATGGCTTAAATGTTTAAAATACAGACATATATCCACCAGCTGATATTGAAAAATATTCATTGTACTTCCTTTCACCATAAAAGGCTAAGTTGAGAGAGGACAAAGAAAATTCACAGCTTGATCTGCAAGTATTTAGGACACCATGCTACAAAATTTTCTGGGTGTTTCAAATTTCCAGTCATTTCTGGAGGA
>NW_010588185.1:2779-40860 GCF_000705375.1 Tinamus guttatus | reverse complement strand
TAATGCCGAGAAGAAATCTGTGCATATGAAGAAGCAAGAGAAGCTTTTGAAAATGAGGAAAAGACGGTATGTTTTGCTGTACATGTGTGCATTAACACTAAACCAGTACACCTAGCTGAGCTGTGTTAGGTGCTCATGCGCTTTCACAACTTTATACTACATTTGTTTTTCTTTTTGGCCTGCGCCTTTAAGCAAATGAGGTTTACATGGAGAAGGAGAGACTGCAGAGTTTTGAAACCTTCAGCCAATTAATCCAGATTTCAAAGGGGGCAGAAATCCCAGAGGTAATGAAGCTGTTACAAATTCTGTGAAAAATGACAGATGGGAAGAAAAAGAACCTAAAATAATACCTCTGCTTCGGGAAGAATGGACAAAATTTTGTCAATATCCATTCTGTACCAACTAGACATTTGTGCTGGTTTTTCTATCATCACACACTTAGCTCTGACCTAGAAAAGAAATTATGTGATTGGGGCTTTTAATGGAGAAGATTTAGAAGCAAAGGGCACAAATCTTGGTTTATTCCATTGCTTAGGGAGCAGCATGTTTACAGAATATACTCACATGAAATGTGTGAAATACACAAAGCATTCCTTTCTAAATATGCCATTGAATCCTATGTGCTTGTGTAGTTAGACAAAATGTTTGGTGCTCAGGCTATTAATAGTCAAAAATCTGCAGAAAGAAAAGTGACTTACTTGAAGTTAACATCTGCAGGCCCCCAGACAGTCTTGACAAGCAGCACTGATTTAAAACAGTGCAAGAATAAGAATTTCAATGTTGTCATATGTTATGCAAGGGCAGTAATTTATTAACCTCAGTGGAGTTCTCTGCTAAAGCAGATCCCAGCCACACAGAATTGTTGTGCAAGTCTATATGCAGAAATCTTCAATATGCCAGATTTAGACATTTAAGACGTTGTTTGAAGCCCTTCGAAGAGCCTTGTGGGCAAGTGCTCCTGTAGCAGTGTCTGCAGATCACACCCAATATGACTTAAGTTGCCTCCCAATAAATAAAAATGGCACACAGGCATTTGGTTGTGCTGTCTGACATATTTAATGCAATGCACTCAAAATATATATATCTTAATGTGTAATAATGAAACGGATGGATGGATGAAACTGAGATGAATTTGGGGATAAATCTTAAAAAAAAAACACTGCTACTAAAAATGTCACCCAGAAAACTTTTCAAAAAAAGCATCCATCCGTTGTGTATTCCTGCACAGAGAAATTGTACTTGCAGGTCTAGGGGTTAATGGGCAGGATAGCAGAGGGAACATTGTAGACTTCCTTGTAATTTACAAAGATAATGTTATTTCACCTTTCAATGAGTACATCAAAAATGTTGTCTATGGTAAAGGTATATTCAGCGTTTAAGTAAGTGGCAACTTTTTGTTGGAGGTCGTACGTAGGGAGGTGAGAGGCTTGGAATGAGAACTTTCCTTTTTATTAAAATAAGGCAGTTGATCATGTGATGTCTTTTCAAGGCGTCTGCATTCTGACATTTAAAGTGCATGCACTCACATGCTTTGCCTCTCAACCTTGGCTTGCTGTGGTGATTCCTAATGACAGCTCATTGTCTAATGAAGGCTGGCACATGCCATGACACACCTTGCATTAAATTTTAACACAGTATTGCTTTTGCTTAAGTAGCATGAGAAATTCAAGTCACTAGCAAAGGCATAACCTAAATATATTGCCTCTCCATTCACTTTCTTTTTTGTATCTTTGTGTTGGGCAAGAGTTGGTTGAACATGAACCAGCAGTGTGCCCAGGTGACCAAGAAGGCCAAGGGCCTCCTGGCTTGGGTCAGGAACAGTGTAGCCAGCAGGACTAGAGAAGTGATCATCCCCCTGTACTCGGTGCTGTGTTCAGTTTTGGGCCGCTCACTACAAGAAGGATATGGAGGTGCTGGAGCATATCCAAAGAAGAGCAACAGAGCCGGCGAAGGGGCTGGAGCTTACGAGGAGCAGCTGAGGGAGCTGGAGTTGTTTAGTCTGGAAAAGAGAAGACTCAGGGGAGACCTTATCACACTCTACAACTACCTAAAAGGAGGCTGTAGAGAGGCACGGGTCGATCTCTTCTCCAGAATAACTATGAATAGGAGAAGAGGAAATGGCCTCAAGTTGCGCCAGGGTGGGTTAAGGTTAGATATTAGGAAGAATTTCTCCACGGAAGGAGTAGTCAAACACTGGAACAGGCCGTCCAGGGAAGTGGCAAAGTCACTGTCCCTGGCAGTGTTCACGAAACATGTAGGTGAGGCATGTAGGGACATGATTTAGCAGGCCTGGTGTTGAAGGCCTTATAGTTGGACTCGATCCTGAGCCTTTTCCGGCTATAATGATTCTCTAGGAGCAAGATCTGAGTTTACAGAGAATATGTGAAAATTGTTTAAATTAATGCTCAGCATTCAAAAAAAGAGGGGGAAAAAGAACAGTGCTAAGAATCCTAAAAAGGAATAGGGACTGAGTGGACAACATAGTTATGCCATTGTGCCGCTGCATTGAGGATGTGCAAGTATACAGCTCTGGTCTCTCTAGTTCTTAGAAAGCAATGTAGAAGCTAAATAAGACTCAGAAAAGGGTGACAAATGATCAAAGATATGAAAAGACTTTATATAAACAACAATTAGATTTGAAAAGAATTAAATCGTGGAATATGTGACCAATGTCTGGGAGGAGCATGAAGAGGCTAGGCAGATATCATGATGGCACTTTCTTGCCATCCTTCTGAGAGGAAAGCAGAAGGTGCATGTTCAACGCAAACAGAAGCCCTTCTTCTGACAGCAGCTAGGACATACGGGCTGCCTTGCCACAGGATGTCTTGGATGCTAGGAGCTGATAAGGTTGAGCATGATATAAATGAATGGAAGATAAATCAGTCTAGGGTTTTTGAGTGAAGGGGCCAATTTTAGCTAATGAAATTCTTGAAATACTTGAAAACTGGGGGAGTACTGCTATCTGCTTGTGTTTGTACTCTCCTTTTGCAACCCTTGATCATCAGAGGGAAGAGTGGCCTCCATGGACCTTGGGGCTGACATGTAAAGCTGTTCATATGTAATATCTGTAGTCTGCAGAAATGGTAGCATTGTGTGTGATCACTGACCAGTTGTGAAAGGTTTTGTTCACAGAATCCCAGAATGGTTAAGGTTGGAAGGGACCTCTAGAGATCATCTAGTCCAACCCCCCTGCTCCAGCAGGGACACCCGGAGCACGTGGCACAGGGTGGCGTCCAGGCGGGTTTGGAAGATCTCCAGAGAAGGAGACTCCACAACCTCTCTGGGCAGCCTGTTCCAGTGCTCTGTCACCCTCACAGTAAAGAAGCTCTTCCTCACATGGAGATGGGATTTTCTGTGTTTTAATTTATACCCATTACCTCTTGTCCTGTCACTGGCCACCACTGAGAAGAGTTTGCCCCAATTCTCTTTACATTCTCCCCTCAGGTATTTGTATATATTGATCAGATCCCCTCTTGAACTTCTCCAGGATAAACTGGCCCCACTTGCTTAGTCTTTCCTCATATGATAGATGCTGCAGTCCCTTAATCATCTTCATTGGTCTACAGTGGAGCCTTTCTAGAAGTGATTAAATAAAGCTTTTTTAGCATCAGCATGTATCTAGTTGTGAGTGCCGGATGTTCATCTGGCAAAGAGACACCTGCCACGTGAAACTCGGGACAGACTAGATGAGAGCAGCCCATGCACTCACTTGCTGTTACTGCTTTGTGTGTACCCTCTACCTGCTGAATATCAAGCACTCCTCTAACTGGCTTGATGTTAGTCTGCCCTTAAAACAAGTGAGGACATTGTCCAGGAGCTGTTTGAGGTTGCCAGAATGTAGCAAAACCTCCACTCGCAGTCTCAGCATGGTGTCACTCCCATCAGCTTAACTTTTTGTGTGCATCACGTATTACGTACGGTGTGCGGATGTAGTTGGCTAAGTGCAGACTGTATTCTGAATAGAATGTGATAGTGAAGTATTAGGAATGCACTGGAAAAGTTCTGATGGGCAAATTGGCCATAACTGTCCTTTTAGGTGTAATGTCCTTCATTTCGTTTGGGGTCTTGTTTCGCTTCTGTTTCAAACTGCTGTGGCATAAGCAATAAGAAATGTGCAGAAAAGCGCTTCTTGGCGAGAATATACATTAGATATTTTCTGTGTATTTTCCACTGCAATTATCTCATTCTGTGGCCTCCTTAACTTTGTTTTGCAGCCTTTTAAGGGCATACATGCCTTGTATTCCCAGCTAGGCAGTGCTTTGGGGTAAATGATTACTGGAGTGTCTTCATAAATCACAAGTTAATAATTTTATGAAGTAGAAAGTCCTCTTTGTGATTGGATTAGGAGATAGGCAACTACAGAAGGGGTATTTGATGTAAGATTTCCAACTTCTAAATTACTCTTTAACTTTCTGTTTTAATTCTGTAACTCCTTTCTGGGTTTTCTGCTTTTTTTTTTCTTCCCTCTTCCCCTCCATTTTGTCATAGCCATTTGTAAGACTGCAAATCATGAGAGTTCTCCATGTTTTTTACTAGGTTATGGGCATTATTTGACTTCGACCAGGTGGGTCATGGTGTGTCTTTCCTTTGCAATGTAGCATAGTTGTGTGCTGGCCCAGTAGAGGGGAGGCTGCTTGGAAGATGAGCTTGAGTAACTTGAACTTAAGTAGTAGCTTTTTGTGGTTCCTGTGAATTCTGTCTGGAACTAACAGTCTTTGTGGTTCTCTTTGCTATTTGGCTTACAAAAATGCAGGCTGGAAACTTTGTGTTTGGTACTTTAGTGCTTCTTGTTTTTCTTTTTGAAGAGGAAAATTTAAACCGAGAAGGTTTTTATAATTGGACTAAACAAGTATATTAATATTACTTTCACCTCATACAGGTGTCTTTGTAAGGTAGATTTAATCCTGAAGTACTACAATTTTGAGGGCGTTTTTGAGGGAGGTTTTGGTATTTGTTTTCCCTTGCTTGTAAATGAAAGTAGACACTAATTATATACTTTGATCCTTAGAGCAGTTTAAACTTCTACCTTAAGGTGTTTATGCACCTGACCACTCACACCATTGACACCCTCCTCGCACATGCACAGATTCTGCCACCCTCTGAACTAGCTGCCTGGTGTTCAGCAAACCTGTGTGGCTGCCACTTTGCCATGTGGCAGAGTGAGAAGAAGAAACACAGGTGGTTCAGCTTTCCCAAGAAGCTGCAGAGGCATTTGCTCTAGCAGATAAAGCTAAGCAGACAGTAAAATGGAGAGATGTTATTAAAATACCGACCGCAACTTACTCTCTGGTGTGAGGTTACTATTTCCTGTACTGCCTCCAACACATAATACATTAGCAAGGGAAAAACTGTATTTCTTCGTTTTCAACAAAAGTACCTTTCTATGGAGCCCCTAAAATGATACATCCCTGCCCAGTGTATCAGCTGGCTTTCAGGAAATCTTGACAAATTTGTCCACAGAAACAAGAACTGTATTTTACTCCTGTGGTGCTGCTGAGGCAGCAGGACAGTGAAGTGGAAAGCTTGGTTCCAGTTGAAAACAATAGCAATAATAATTCTAATAAACCTTTTTTCTTCATTCTTTTTTTTAATTTAAGAATACATTTGTTATTTATTCCAGCTAAAGATCTACTTTTCAAACTAGATGGAAAGGAAATAGGCAATGAAAGATCTTCCTAGCTGCCTAGGGATCTTCAAAAAAAATGTTAGTTTGTCCATTTAAAATTGGCGCAGTTGAGCTGGGATTCAGTAACAATGAACGGAGGATAGATAAACATGGAGGATGGGCAATACTAAAACACTGCTGCCCACCTCGCGGCCTTTTCCTCCCCACCCATGCATACAAAAAGTAGCTCACGTGGTTCTGCAGGCATCCTATCAGGTGTGCAGAAGCCTCTCTGCTTTTCAGTGAGCTGAGGAGAGCTATCGATGTGGGTTTTCCCCTCCAGGAGTAGTGCTGAGGATGAGGTGCTCTGCAGGGTCACGGAGGCAGTAGCTGTCAAAGGAAAGCTTTGATCCTGTTTCTCTTGGTGGTTGGTTGGATAGTAAAAACAAAAACCTGCTTCCAAGCATAATTCAGTTTTTTTTTCTGAACAGTGTTGAGAGTCTTTGAGTCTTCTACGTGTCTAATGGACAGTATTAATGCTTATAATCCCAGTTCAGAATTTTTCATGGTGTGGGAGAAATAGCAATGTTGGTTTCTGTTCAGTTGTTACATGCAGTTGCTCTGCATCCTGGGTCAATGACTCATTCTTGCCTAAGAAGCTTCAATGAAGAGAAATGGAGTTATTTCTCTTTCTTGCCAACAACTCCTCAAATTTCTTTGTTTTGAATTCTGATGCCCTCCACTCAGCTTGGTGTCAACTCCAGATATAGTAAGCAAACTTTTTCTTCCCATCATTAATGAAAATATCGAATGGTACTGAAGCTATGGCCAACCTTTGCATAACTTGATAAAGCATTCCTCTGGCTTGAAATGTACCCTTCAGTACTTTGAGAGGTATTTGTAAAAGCCTTGGGGGATGACAAATAGCATAGCATTTGAAGTATATTCTGGGAATTGATGTCAAAACAGACCTAACTTCTCTCTCTTTTCAACCTTTTAAGGGTATGGCCTGCTTCCCTTTTTCCTGTAGTTTCAGAATTATTTCCATCTGTTGCAACTTTCTGCTGTCATTTGTGCTGGAGTTGCTAACAGTTGCATCACAGCTGAATCTGATTAAGCAAAACTTGATTTTCTTTTTAAGTGACACTACAAGAAAAAAAATGTGTACAGTTTTTAACTTACAACTACTTTTTTTTTTTTTGCTTTTACTTTGTCTATTCGCACCAGTTAAGTCTTCTGTATTCAACATGGTGCTCTCATTAGACTTTGTCCCCCTGCTTTTATCTCTTTCCCAATGGTTGCCTGTGCCTACACAAGGCAGCCTGAAATGCAGTTTGCTACCTTGGGCATGATTAACAGCATCTCACATGAAAGGGAAATGTTAAGAGGCAGGTGCCTGTCAATGCTCAAAAGCAGCTGCTCCAAAGCACAGTGTGTCTGCTAACAGTTACTTGGTCCTGCAGCCAGCCACTGTCATGTAGGACACCCCCTCCCCACGCCATACAGCAAATGTCCCTCTTGCATGACCTTGTATACGTGATCCCTTAGGTTGAGAGAGAAGCCACTGGGGAGATGAGTGTGACTTTGGAATCCATCCTTCCTGGCTTAATTTCCATGATGCGGACCTCACTTTTATTAAAAGAGGTGCAATGTAGACTTGCTTGTAAATTTAGGAAACATGGTTGAATCCAGATTGCTGTAGAAATTAAAGAAATAAACTGTTAAAAAAGTAAAAAACTGAGTTTAGTTACATAAAGAATTGAGCTGATAAATGAAAAGGACTCTCACAATAGCTGGTAATTTGACACAACTAATTAGACCTTTGTCCTAGCTGTGTGAGTTCTCAGGGGACTGCTCTGCTCATACATGAAACGGCAAGTTCGTGTACAAGCTCTTAGCTTTGTACATTTTGGACCCAAAACACCGTGAGTGTGTGTTTCGCACCTCGTGTCCTGGCTCAGGTTTAGCACAGGGCAGGCTCAGCCTCCAGGCTAGAAGGGCAAAGCTGCTTCTGCGCTGAAGCTGTCTCAGAGATCAGTGTGTCAGAGGTACCTATTTAATGGGGTTCATTCATGTGGCAGCAGTCCTGAACTGGTAAAATTTGATGGGATTTGATGGGATAAAATTTGCTTGTGCGTAAAACCAGTTGGTCCACAACCTGAACAAAAACACTTGCTAATAACTGAGTAATGACTCTATTAGTTTTCTTAGCGAGTCCTTTATATATTTTTGCATGTGAGATATGTGGTGTCATGTAAAATAGATGCCGGCATGAATATGAAGAGGCAGATCGCTACACTTTAGTTCAAGTTCAGTATTTCTGGAATAGGTTTTTTGGGTTTTGTTTGTTTTGAATCACACATTCCTATAAACTAGTGAAAATCCATCTTGATAAGAGGGATCTTTTGTTGCAGGTGAGGATGACTACTTTTTGAGATAGGATAAGCTTTTCTTTGAACTAGTTTGACATAACATTCACTGCAGGGAGAGTTGGATGGTGACATGATTCTTTGTGCAATTCTTTGTGTCAATGCACATTAGTAATATAGCCAAAAGTGTTTTCAAGTACTAATGTTCCCTTTCATCTTTTTGTTTTGCCTTGTTGATATTTTCACTTCATTCCATTTATCTATAGCCGAGTTCCCAATTTTATGCAATGTATGAAGCTCTGCGTGTGTGATATTCTCATATTAACAAAGCTATTTTTAACTATAAACAGGGAATTGAAACAACTCAAAGTAAGCTGACAGTTATTGCTTTTTTGGAGAGTGAGGAAATCTGAATTATGAGATCACAACCCAGTTATTCTTAGCCAAAATGTTCAACTATTCTAAAACATCCCCTGGCAAATCATATTACTGTACTATTATAATTAAATTAAAAAAGAAATATATAATTTTGGTTCCACAGTTGAGGTGCATGCTGATTATATTTTTTACCTATTCCTGTTCTGCTGCAGATTTGAAGACATTAAGTGCTGATACAGAAATGTCTCAGGCAGTGAGAAGTTGACTTAAAGGGTTAAAAAACCCTCTGTATCAGTAACTGTATCACAAAGAAACTTGGGAATTTCTTTTGTATGCTTATCTGTACTGGTTCTCTTTCTGATCATGAATACTTTTTTTTTTTTCTTTTTTTCTCCTTATTCATTTCAAGCAAGTTGATTAACGTGTGTTTTAATTGTCTTTTAGTTTCTGACTTATCCTCTCTTGCTCTTCTAGAAGGAGTTCTGGAAAGTCTACAAAAATGGACTTCAAGGAGAAAGTAACACAGGACATACCTGGTATTCATTTTACCTTGCATTTCCATTAATCATTGGCCTTTTTGTTATCCTCATTGTCATCTTTGTCATATGGAGGTGCCTGTTTAAAAAGAAAATGCGTCGGCAGTCGGTGTACCTGCGTCGGGGAGGCCACGACGTGCCGGGCGACGGTGCTGCGGCTGACAGCAGAGGGGCCCTCCCGCAGCCCCTCAGCCTTGTTCATTCCCCACAGGAGGAAATGTATGAAGTCAGTGGCCTTTCTCCAGGAGGCCTGAGCTTTGCGGACGGGCGGTCAGACTCGATATCCACCCGGCTGTCGAACTGCGACCCTCCTCCTTCGTATGAGGAAGCCACTGGTGAAATCAGTGTGAGGAGCGAGGCTGAGCAGCACTTGGATCCGCCCCCCCAGTATGATGACATTGTGAATTGCAGTTCAGCTGGGGCAATTGAACTGACTCCTGTTAACACCAGTATTAAATAAAGCAAGAAGAGCGCTGTGGACTTCTTTTAAAAACTACTAATCATTTTGTAGCACTTTATCTTGGCTTATTACATGTTTCTGTAATTTAATGGACTTGTATAATGAACTTTTTGGTTTGGGTTCATTTATGGTTTCGGTTGATTTTTTTTTTTTAATTATTATAATTTTCTTCCTTCCTACAGCAAGTCTTCAAGTTCAGGAATCTGTATAGAGAGTATGGTGCAGGTACAAACGTTGTGCTCTGTCATACTTCTCAAAAGTACCTCCACTTTGAGGGGTGTCACTTATTCTGATGGTTGTGTACATTTCCTACAGAATTGTGTAATCCCCTTCCCTTCTTGCTACAAACTGTCAGGGTCGTGTGAAGCAGGGAATTCTAAAGCAATTTTGCAGGAAGTTTTTACACTAAAGGGACTAATTTTGCAGTAGGCTCTCTTGCCTATTTGGTTTCTTTTTTTTTCACTTGGGTCTTTGTAACTTGCTCCACCATATCCTAGGCCTGAAGGCTGAGAGCATTTTGCCTTTGGGTATAAACCAGGATGTCAGCTGTGTATGCTGGTTTAATAGCAATAATTCCAGTCCTAATTACACACAGGGGATGTGTTCTAAAGCTTTTGCCACTACACCTCAAAGTTCTGTACCTGAAGCTAGTTGCTCGAGATAGAAATTAGAGAATTTAGGAGTACAGTCTTTTGTGTGTTCGGGTTTTCCTCTCAGTTTTCCTTTCTGTTCTTACTAATGAATCCTAGAGATGAGGTATATGCATATGTTAATATGCACCTGTAACTAATAGTAGTAATAGAGTTGATAAAATCTTGTTCACTTGCAAGTAGATACCAAAGCTACAATAGTCTTCACTGGGACCAGGATTTCATCTGTTGTCCATAACATGAATCCTAAGGTAATACTTCCCTTTTAAAAAGAAAAGGGAAAGCATTGGGAGTGTGTGTGTTTTGGTTTTGTTTTGTTCTTTTTTATTATTAGTATTATTTTCCTCCTTTCCCTTCCCTGCTTCCTTCCCACTAATAAATAAATATCCCCCTCCCTAATCCTGTTGTGTTTGCTTGCACCTTCTATTGATGGCTATGGAAATCCATTACAGAAACCTTTGGTACCTTTTTTTTCAGCAACTTTATTGCTTATCCCTTTCAACCAGGTGCTCTGTTGCAAGAATTAACTTTGTTTTAAGGAAATAGAAGTACATTAGTTTTCCGTTGTTTCAGAGAAAAATGTACTTCTATTAATGACATGAATTCTTAAAGTGCACTCCATTCACAGCATAAAGTTGTGTTTTTACTTCCCTCCACAGCTTTTAGGCTATAGGTGCATGGAGTGATTTCACATGTGTTAAGCAGAGCAGGAAGTGCTGCTCGGTGTGACAGTCGAGGCTGGCTTCACAGCTTGTGTGCTGTGAGCTCTGGAGTCCGCCTCACAGAGTGCAGCAGGGTGAGGGCCCACCGTGTTGTATCTCAGGGACACAGTGCAGGCATCTCCCAAAGCATAAATTTGGAGTCACTTGGAGGCTGAAGAGGTATGGATTTCTGTTAGGTTCAATGCAAGGTAAACTAGATGCTTGTATAAAATTTCAGCCCCTGGTTTAGAAACTGCTGGTGGTTAAGCAGCTGCAAGCTGTGGCCTGGCTGTGCCTTTTTCCATAACTGAAGCAAGAGTTCACTAGTCAGCTGAGCTTGTGAACATTTGTTTTTTGGCTCTCCTGTTGTCAACACCCAGGTCACATGTCTTTAGCTTTAATACTGTCTCTATTCTACTACTCAGCTAACACTAACCAAAGTATATTTATCCCTAAAGGACTGCAGTGCTAAACTGGCCTGCTTAAAGTGCCAGAAAACCAGACTGTTCCAAAGGCCTCAAGCAGAGCACCACTGCCTTTTAGTGTCATGCACTCATTTCTGTCATCTGCCCTTGAGGCTTGTGTCGCATGGGGCATTGATCTAAGAGTCTTCCATGAAGGTGTTCTTATACAGTGTGGGCTTTCGGGGTCTTCCCTAAGGAATTTTACAGAAAACTGCTGCAAACAAATATATGGCTGCACTGGGTTGAGTGTATAGACATACCTCTGTAAAAATTTATACAAAGTATTTGCAAATGAAGTAAGGGTCCTGTGAGTGACTTCATTCTCGTTTTTGGCAAAGAGCAGGTTAAGTTGTCTACCAAGGATCTTTTTCAGTTGCTACAGTAAAGTAGCATGACATCTAGACCCAGCTTTTGTTTTAGAAAAGAAATCCACTTTTTATTATTTGTGGAAAGAGATGTTGGGCAGATAAGTAGAGTTTGTTTTGGGCAATTGCAGAAAGAATTGCCTGGGCCTCGTCTTTGAGCTGTCTGACCTTTTCTTTTGAAGTGGCTCTTGTGGAAAGTCAGAAATTGCTGGCGGTAGAAGTTCAATCTCCTCTTGTAGTGAGCAGCAGTTAATGGGCTCTGGCCAGGCGTGACCAAAACCACGTGCTCCGCTCAGCGCGGGGAGGCACCTGGGACAGAGCTCCTGGCCAGCTCTCCCTGCCGGAGCGGTGCCGGCCGCGCAGGCCAGGCCAGGCCAGGGCTGGGTGTGGGAAATGGGCAGAGATCGTCGTGTTCACGCCGAGTCCTTCAGCAGCTCCGGCCCTGGACGTGGCACCCTGGGTTGGAGGTGAGCCAGCACTGAGAGGTTTCCAGCAGCCTGTATTCCGTTAGCTGTTTCATGGGCTTATGTTCTGGTTCCTAGTAAGAATATGTTGTTACATCCTGTAGGTATTTTTGCTTGAAATACAAAAATGATGCTTGTTCTCCAAAAAATAAAAAAATGTTAATGGTTTTGTGATTACCACTTACTGGGCTGGGCTTTTTTCCCTATTCATGTACACAAGCAATTTTGGTTGATAAACTAAGATCTTAGTGAATATGTTTTCAGAATTAAACTTTCATGTGGGCCGTTATCATATTTCCATGAGCAGCTTTCTCCATCTTTGAATAATGTCAAATTACATTTTTTGTTGTTGTTGTTAAAAGTAGGAAAATAAACTTTTTAATCTTGTAGCTGGCTTTTCTGATCTGATTGGAAAATAAAATTTCTTTTACAGTGTTTTTTATGCAGCATTTTTTTTCCCAGTGCACTCAATGATTGTTATTAGTTTTGAACTGAATTGCCATGCAGTAAATATTATAAATTTACAGTTTTACCTCTTTGAATGTTCTACATGTCTGACAGCAGTATTGGCTTTGCTGGTGTAGAGTCAGGATGCTGCCTTTTCCATTTTCAATTATAAAATTGAATTTCATCTTTTATAAAGAGTAAGACAAGTTATTAATAACTGAGTTCAATAGGGATGTGATTGTTTAAGGAATTATGGAAATTAAATGTTTGCTTAGATGATGTTTAACATCCATGGAGGTTGTTCTGGCTTTACTGGTTTTAAATAACCTCTGATTACAGTATTACACATTTTAAAGGGTTTTGGTTTACATTAAATTATCATATTTAAGCATTTAAACATTCTATGTTTCTAGAAGACTTTTTTGTAACAATTGTGTTTTGGATACGCAAAATAAAATTTTTTAAATGCCTTTAACGCTTCAAAGTATGATTCTGTGCAACTGTAGTTAGAATCAACTTCTGGAGTGTTTAAGAGATGCTGTTTTCATTTCCGTTGATTGTTATATGTGCCTTATCAGTGGCAGTGAATTGTTTTCTTTTGATTTATTAAAATATAATTTTAATTTTGTTTTCAGGTTGACTTGATATTCTCTCAGAACTTTGTCTCACTTTAGTCAAGTTTTGGACTTGGATTGTTTGCCACGTAAAAATAAACGTATTTACAGTAACCACAGCTAAGTAACAACGCAGGTAATGGTAAAAGCAGAAATTACTCTTTATAACAATAAAAAGCATCAATACATTGTTTTTTTAAAAAAGAGGGTTTTCAAAGTTGGCTTCAAACAGTCCATAGAAATTCTTTGCCCAGTTCTGCTTCAGCTCTGTGAACATGGCAAACAATAGCAAAAATTCTTGTAATTATATGGACACTTGTTGGAAGACAAGGGTATCTGTTCCAAACGAGAGAAATTCTGTGGCATCCTTTCTTGCTTGGCTGCTGCTAAATAGGCTAAAATGTCCCTGGTATTTTTTATGCTAACATGCCATAGGACTGGAATGAATAGGAAATCTTATTAAAGTGTGATAGAAGGTCCATATTTCAGAATTTTGTGACCACAAATGCGGTTTTATACTGGTCATAACAATAGTGCATAAAGAGACCCTTGGAACAACGCATAATTTTCCAAGTAATTGGCTTGTTTCCATGTAGATATTAAACAAGTCCCAGGGTAGGCTTTTATTTGCACAGTTCAGAACAATGTCACTGGAACGGAGCCGTGTTCCTGGTTAAGTGACATTCACGATGAATATGCAGTGTCCTGAGCACGCAGGAATTGGGCTTGGCTGTCGAGTTTGCAAATGGCTCAGTGCATGATTGCCTCTACAGGCTGAACCGAAGAGGATATAGTGCTGAACTGGTATCATGGATCTCAGTGCCTATAAAGAACAGCAGATTACTAGTAATGCATGAACATTATTTACTGCTTCATATACGCTAAGCACTGTTTTCTGCACTTCTAAATCACACTGATAGGGTCCATTTTATCTCCTGTATAATGCAAACATTGTAAATACTGCCTCATGCTACTTGTAAATTTTCAAAAAGCAGAAAAATCATGCTCATCCAAGAACAGTGAGATGACATCTGTGCTATTTCACTGCTTGCTGCACACATATTTGATTGATTTGCTGTAGGGTAATTGAGCTTTGCCAGAAATTTGAATCCACTTTACTCTCGCAGTAGAAACAGTTGCCTAATCTCAGTAATTGTACTTACGATTTGGCAGTAGATTGTCAAATGCCAAGTAACAAGAAAGTGCAAAAAAGGCCATGGCTGCGTTCTGTTGATTATACATGTATATAGTATGCAGCATTTGTCTAACATTTGTCTCTCTGCAACAGTGTTTGCTTTAATACTTGGACATTCGTGTTCTCATTCCCTTTGCTGTTTTCCTCTGTTTCAGAAGTTAAAAAACAAACAAAAAAAGGAATCAAAACCTTTTGCCTAATCAGCAATTTTCTTCTCCCCTTGGAAGCTTCACACATTCCAGCCTGACTGCCAGGGTTCGTTTTGAGAAGCTTAAAGCAAGAGGGAAAAGGGAACTTTGGGAATGAACTTAGCATCCTCTTTGTATTGAAATCTCTGCATGTGAAGTAATCTACACCAGATTGTCTCCCTGGCCTTTTCTGGGGCATAGGGTGTGTTTTCCCACAGAATACGCCATAGGTTAGAGGCTCCCAGTTTTCCTTTATTTTCTTACTGAGCTGTCATCACTGACAGTGGTGCAAGAGCAGCGTTTTGCTGTGCAGGAGGATCCCATCGTTTCGTCAGTGCTCGCAAACTCTGAGCTCTGTGTACGTGAGGACTCAGATCATGAGTTCCCTGCTGGCTGTAGGGCCATTCGATACAAACTGAAAAACACTGTAAGACCCAAGTCTCAGTGAAAGGAATGATACAACACAAAGTCATCCCTGGGTTTTTCCTAGATGTATTTTCAGAAGTGGAAGGGGATTTGTCTACCCTCATTCCTTGTCCTCTTATATTGCTGGCTTGGTCATAGTCGCCCGGTACTCCAGTGCTGGACAGACACAATGAGGGTCTGAATGCCTGCGATTTGGGGCCAAGTGCAGGCGTCAGGCTCCTTTACCCACTTCTGCATATTCTACACGCTCTTTAACTTGTAATGTTAAAGTAGCCACCACATACGAATCATTTCCAAGATTAAACCACAGCAGACAGCACAGCATTTCTTACCAAATCTTTCTATGAAAAGTGGTATTGTTGGAGCAAAGGATAGTGTGACTTAATCTCAAAGGTTTTCTGAAGTAATTTCCACGCCCAAGTGCTGTCTTTTCCAGTAGTAGTATCTCTTCATACATCTCTGTATCCTTTTTCACTGACCTGATAGTGTTGGGGCTTGTATTTTTGAACATTTGGTTGCTGTCTCTGAACGTGCTTCTCTCATTGAGCAGCCACATGAAATCACACTTTGGATTGTTTCCTAATCAACACCTACAACTTTTAAGAGCCCTAGTAAAAATGCAATAAAGGCGAGGGACGCACACGTATGTACTTGCTATTGGAGTGAGCAAATTCCTTTGTGAAAGCACTTGCCAAGTGGAAAAGATTGAAGGTAAACCTCAATTTTAAAAGTAAACGGCTGCTTTCCAGAGAAAAAGATGTGGCCCCAAAGCTCTAGCTGAGCGTGGTGCTCTGCACCTCTGCTGCTGTGGGAAGCCTTGCAGCACCGTGGTGCTTTGATGCAGAGCCGCAGATCCGTGGTGGTGGCGTCTGTGGTGCGTGGGCTGGAGTCTGTCAGCTGGGCTAGTTGGGGACGAGGACCGGGGAGAAGGGCTGGCATCTTGGCAACAGGTACAGCCGCGAATTGCTGTTGGTGTCACTGCGGGTGTCACCTGTACTAGGCACACTGTAAAGCTTAAGGTCCTGTGCTCTCGTGAGCCTGTGGCAACTCACCATAATTTCCAGTGGGTGAAGGGGACACACGGACAGCTGGGAACCAACCGTGGCTGCAGTGCGTGCGCGCTCGTAACGCCCTCCTGCAAATCACCTTTTCGGAGGGGGTCATGGAGACCAGCACCAAGTTCTCCCGTCCCCAACACGTCCCTGCGGCCTGGCTGTGCGAGCCGAGCCAGCCCGACAAGCTGCCATTGGTGCCCTTCCCAGCGGCTCCGTACGGCCTGACCAGAGCAAAGCAGCTGGAGCAGGGCAAGGAATACAGATGCTGCCTAGATCTGTATTCTGTATATTAGTAACAGCTGCCTTTTTTTTTCCTTTTTTTTTTGTCCATATAGTTTTAATAATGTAAAACTCCTGCAAAATGAAACAATGCCTAACACATTTCATAAGATATACCTAGTAATGCTAAGAAGCTAACTGCTTAGTTTTTTCCGTTTTTTGATTTTTTTTTCTCCTAGATTGCTGGCTTGCATTTCATTTCGGAACAGTGTTGAAAAAAAAATGATCTCTCCTTGTTCTGTTCCCTCCCCAAATAATCTTGCAGATGCTCTTACATCAAGTTATGTAAAAATTGATATTATCAGTGTACAGATTCTTTAGGAGATGAGTAGGTTTAGAATTCATTTTCTACTTGTATTATTTCATCCTGAATTTATTCAGCCTTATAAAATGTTGTTTGTAGCTCCATTTCTCTTACTCATCTGTGCAGTAGCAGTGTTGCCTTTCAGCCTTTTCACATCGGCAGCTTTGCTCTGTGAACACCGTTCACCACATCCCTGGAGCAAGGATTTGAATTTGGGTCTCTCCCATTGCTGTTGGATGCTCTGCACATGAGATAACAATGGTCATTTTCAAATTTTTCAAACTGCAAAATCCCTTGGAATTTCCTACACTATATGCATATTTCCATGAGTAGTGAATTCAAACCTTTTTCCTGTACAGGCGTGCTATAGCCTATAGAGTATAGGTTGCTTCATTACCAGTTTACAGGCTGCTGCAAAGCAGAGCAAAGGCTTTTGGCTGAAGCAAGCAGAGGTTTGATCTGCTCTTACATGCTGGTGGCATCAACCTTCCTGTTATTGTTTTGAATCATAAGCTCCATCTGGAACCTGGACATTTTTTGCCAGTGAAAGTTTGTTGCTTGTTTTTATCAAAGCTGGCATGGTCCTGTGAGCAATCCAGTGAGATTCACTGAACTACTCTTCAGTGTAAAGCAGTTATTGAAAAAAAGGACATGAACAGAACTAGTTGAGTGCCAAATGATTGACTAAAATGATGTCTCCTGGCAACTTGGCTGAAAAAAAAAGATCATCTAGTGTTGCTCATTTGGTCAGAGATTTCCAGATTGCTGTGTAAAAATATATCTCCATGAAGTTAATTAAGCTATTTCAATTCACTAGTACTTCCTACACCAGAGTATAGCAGCTTTGTGCCATACAAAGCTTCTCCAAGAATCATGTTAAATGTATAAAGCCCATTCTTAGTCTTCTATGTCAGGTGCAAAACACATGCAAAATGCCCCTCCTGAGGCTGCCTGCTTAGTAAGGCCACCCCAAACCCAAAGCTTTCCCTTCCTTCTGGGGTGCCCTTGCCCAGCTGTTCTTCTGTGCCAGCCCTTGGGGAAATGCCTGTGGAGCCATGTCTACCATTGAGTATGGATGGGCTTTCACAGCTGGTGGACCTGTCACCTGGCATCCCCTTTGTACTGGTGATCGTGGCAAATAAGAAGCTTGCTCAGAAGCCACATCATCCCAATAGCCGTTTCTTTTAAAGAGATTGCTGGCGTTCCTGGTGCACAATTGCTCTTCTTCCCAAGGATTTCATGGGTGAGATGCCACAAGATGCTACGCTGCTATCCCACTGTGTTGTGGGATAGGACCTAATGGAGATTAGTAAGGAGCTATTGGCTGAAGGATTCCCAGCCTTCGTGTGGCCTTCCCCTTTTTCTTCTCTGGTACCCTCCTCAGGCTGTGATGACACTGTAGGCCACTAACACAGCCACTGCAGTGCTTTATAAAAGCCTAAATTGCCTTGGACCTGCAAAACCTAGAGATCAGTCTTGTGCCATGCGCTTGCAACTGAAGTTAGGAGCATCCTAGCTGGATTTTCACTGCAAAGTTGGTGGTGTGCAACTCAAAAGGTTTCCAGATCCATGGAGTTTGCTTTCTCCCTCTCAGACTCATACGGCCTTAATTTTACTATCTTGGAGACATGTTGTAAAAGCTGCAATATTTAGAACACCGTGAGAAGATGATAACAAAATAGTTTGTGGGTGCTTTTGTAATGTTACTGCCACCATTGTCCAGCACCTGATGTATTCTTTTTCCTTCGCTTAGCTTTTTAAACTGCTGTCAGGTAAGCTAACTTACATTAATAGAATCCACTGAGTGTTTTTTTTTTTCACAAGCATAATTATTGGAAGGGCATTCAGAAATGTTAAAAGGTCTCCTTTAATGGCAAATCTAAAGAAAGCGATGCAATTAGATAACGGGCTGCTCTTTTTCTTTTAAACAAAGAGAGAAAAAGGAAAAGCTTTAGGCTGAAGAGACTGAAAGAGGCTGTTAGAAGACTGAAGGTCAGCTAAAGCAATTAGACTAATAGGAGTACAAGAGTGTCAAAAGTCCTCTGGACCACAAAATGTTTTTGCTCATGTACGTGTATCTCTGATACCTTATAGTCCATATTTTGATCGAGTTAATACATGCTTCTCTTGGTTTGTCTTTGTGGTAGGATGGATTTCCAGGTACCCAAGAAACCATACGGCGGAGGCATTTTCAAAAGGGGGACACTGGACTAGTCACATGGTGCCAAGCGCTTCAGAGCAGTACTCACGTATCCAGTGACTTGCCCACTAAACTGCATCAGCCAGTTCAGATACCTGGTGATATCTGTGTGGAAGCAACATATTAAGAAACTGTGAAACAGAAGCTCCTTAACCTGTAGGAGCCATGCAGAGGGAGGTGTGCAAGAATAGTGACGTTATCGCAGCAAAATCATAGCAATTGTCTAACCCCACAGACCTTTTAGTTCCTTAAGCTTTTTAAATTACCTTTCTGCTCTTCTCCTCTAGTTGGAGGCCTGTAGCCAGCGGGGTCCCCCAGGGGTCAGTCCTTGGTCCAGTCTTGTTCAATTTATTCATCAATGACCTGGATGAAGGCACAGAGTGCTCCCTCAGCAAGTTTGCTGATGACATGAAACTGGGAGGAGTACTTGATACCCCAGAGGAGGGCTGCGCTGCCATCCAGAGGGACCTGGACAGACTGGACAACTGGGCGGTGAAAAACCTCATGCAATTCAACAAGGCCAAGTGCAAGGTCCTGCACCTGGGGAGGAATAACCCCAGACACCAGTACAGGCTGGGGACCGACCTTCTGGAGAGCAGCTCTGCAGAGAAAGACCTGCGTGTCATGGTGGATGATAAGTTGACCATGAGGCAGCAGTGTGCCCTCGTGGCCAAGAAGGCCAATGGAATCCTGGGCTGCATTAAGAGCATCTCTAGCAGGTTATGAGGAGAGGCTGAGGGAGCTGGGCCTGTTCAGCCTGGAGAAGAGAAGGATGAGAGGGGACATGATCAGTGTCTATAAGTACCTCATGGGAGGGAGTGAGGAGGGTGGTGCTGGTCTCTTTTCAGTGGTGGCCCCTGACAGAGCTAGAGGTAATGACCACAAACTGAAGCACCAAAAGTTCCACATGAACTTAAGGAAAAAATTTCTTAACAGTGAGGGTGACAGAGCCCTGGAACAGGCTGCCCAGAGAGGTTGTGGAGTCTCCTTCTCTGGAGATCTTCCAAACCCGCTTGGACGCAGTCCTGTGCCACGTGCTGTAGGTGACCCTGCATGTGCAGGGGGGTTGGGCTAGATGATCTCTAGAGATCCCTTCCAACCTTAAGCATTCTATGATTCTATGATTCTTTTGGTAGTATGTGTAAGGCTATCTGTGCTTGGCATCTGATCATAACACCAGGAGAGTTTGGCCTGCTGCATTTCAACTTTAGAAATGAAACGAGTGCTTAAAATTTTATTTCTGTGTATGCTTGAATACTCAGATATTGACTCTCCTATGCCTTCGCTGTGAGAATGTCTCTAAGGTAGAGTAGCAAATTACTGCACCTGCCTTGAACGATTAAGTGGGATGAACAGTTGGCACTTGCTGTGGTTGAAAAGCTCTGATGACGCAGTGAGAAGAGTTGTTCAGGCAATGTTCACCTTGCCTGAACATGTCCAACTTGCTTCGTTTCAGGTATCTCCTATTTAGTCATGTTACTCTTGAACTAAAGAGTCCTCAGAATCTCTCTGCCCAGATTAGGCTTTCTTCTTTATTCTAGCCTGTGTCAAGGTAAATTTAAAATAAAGTTTTTCTTCACGTGTGTATAACCTTGAGAAAGATTCCTTCCGCTGGTAGTCTGACCAACCTCACAAATAATAGAGTTAAGCAACTTTGTCTAATTAAATTATATTGGAAAAGATGCATTAGGCTTCTGTTAAGAAAGGCAGTGAATGACTAAAAATGCAGTGGTTGTGCACAATGAGCTCTTTGCATCTTTCCATATAAGTATTGTACCATTTTCTCCATTGTTGAGCCTCTTTTCTATTACTAATAAAACCAATGTGGGACAAATAATGGAATATTGATTTAACAACTTGAAACTTTTTAAATTGCCATTTTATTCAATGCATCCACAGGCAACTCTGCAGAATGAAGGTTTTATTGCGGAATGAATGAACCCACTGGTTTGAGCATGACATGATGAAATTATAACCTAGTAATAAAATTGCAGGGCACATTTATGCCATCTGTTTCACAGTGGAAAAACAAAGAACATTTTGGTCGTGGCCCAAAAAAATAAATCTGGATTTAGGAAAACAAAGCAGTTGTAGTTGTTAATGTTAGGAACAGCCACTGTGGCTCATTGTCCTGCCCCTGCTGTTGTTCAGCTGAAAAGTTCTCTCAAATGTGTTGGCTTGTGCATCTTTAGCTGTTACAGTCTGCTGCTTTAAGGGCTTTAAAAGCATCTGTATGTCGTACAACACTGATTCAACTCCTTCTAGCCTGCCCATTGCTTTGTATCATATCACCTTTTATTTTTGGCACAAACAAGAAGAAAGATGGCCGAGTGCTATTGCTCTAGTATCAGTCACTGACAGGAAAAGAGTTAAAGGGTCACAGTGTGTTGGCATAAAGCTGGCACGGGACAAAGGTTTTGTTCCATCTTCCGTCCAAATAATGTAAAGTCCAGAGGCTGAGTCCTGTGTCAACAAAATATGAAGCAAACAGATTACTGCGAAACATGCAGTCTGTGCAGAAAATAATGATTTCCTTAGGAAATCAGTGATGTAAACTAAAAGTTATCTTAACTACTCTTTAAAACATTCTAAATTGCAGACCTTTTATTTCTGAATATCCTGTGACCGTAAAGAAGGATCCATAAGAAGCTGTCCTTAGGGCAATAAATCCATGTTTATTTCACCTTTGTTCCAACATTATAAATGCTGCAGCATGTCTATCTAGTGAGAAATAAAAGAACATCTTCTTTGGTGGTGGGATCTTTGCTAGGGAGTTTCTGCACAATTCCTTACTGGTTGCTACTTGTCCCCTTTCCCACAGCCATCCTCAGAATCCTGCAACAGTGTCAGTTCAGATTCCACTTATTGACATAGTGGGGAAGGAAGGGAGAAGCGGTCAATAGCCGTCAAGGTTAAGCCACTAGTCTCTGGTCCAGCTTCAGCCCTGTGGTTGCCCAGGGCTTTCTGGGCACACAGCCCACAGCAGAACCACTCTCTGGCCTCTACTCCTAAGAGGCAGGACCCAAGTTCACTTCCTGCCCCCACTACCAAGTCTTGACTCCTCTACCTGCCAATACATGTTGAGTGTGTGTTTTCCTGCACTCTTCCCCCTTCTGCTTTAGAATCCGAGCTTCATAGACAATTCCTACAATTCTACCATCAGCTTCTGTGGAACAGTTTTTCATTCTTACCAGTTTCTCTCTGCTAAGCACCAAATCAGTGCCTGCTGGATTTTAAAAGAGAAGGATGGAAGCAGTTTGTTTTGTTTGTGTGGAAGTCATAGAAGGCACAGTTCTCATTTTTTTGTAAAGTTCACTGGTTTTAAGATGAAAAGCTTGAGAAAATGCCATTAAAATGACAAATGGTCACAAGGTAATAAAGAAACAATCTTCTCACTATAAGGACTTGCACTAAGAACTAAATTACTTAGTGGTTCAGATTGTAAAACCACTGGGAAATTTAATGAACAGTGACCCCGCAGGAAAGTCAATCTGTCTGTTAATGTTTAGTTTTGTCTTTCCTTCTGAAAAGTAATAAACTTCTATTATCTCATTTATTGGTTATGGAGCCTGGGGTCAGGCTCCCATTGAGCTTAACTCTGCCAATCTGGCTCAGCTGAAATTACTAACCTTTTTGTTATAATAGGTAAACAGTCCAGGCAAGAAACAATGTCACATGAAAACTTGACACAGGTATTCAGGAAAACAATTAAATTCATGTTGTTAAATTCAGGGGGAGGAAATTGTCAAGAAATTCATTGCAAAAGGTGCAAGTGATTTGCGAATTCCCCTAATATTAATTAAAACAATTCAGCAATTCAGTTAATTGTGTTACTTGAACAGGGAAAAATAGAAAGAATGGAACTGCGGTTTATTAATTGTTGCTGACACACCAGTTCTGTAACAAGTTGAGATACTGAAAGTAATTCTTGCCAACCTCACAGAAAAGGTAGGAATCAAATAAGATAAACTCTTTTTCTATTTAGGTATCAATAATATTTGTTTACTTAGCCAGGTAGTGAGAAGAATATGTGTAAAGAGGCACCTTGAAATCTAACTAACTGCTTTACAGAAATATAGCTAAAATAATCTAGCTAAAGGCAGTATGCCTGTTCCCTTTCTCAGGCTGTGGTGCTACAGACACTTATAAAGCGACAAAGCATGCTCCAGGCTCAAGAATGGTCGAACCCGCAAGCCAAGCAAAGGCACCAAGAGGCCTGCCTGGATGAACGAGGAGCTCCTGGCTAAACTCAGACACAAGAAGGATGTGTACAAGTGGTAGAAACAGGAACAGGTGGCCCAAGAGAAATATAAAGACACTATCCAAGCATACAGGGATGGGGTTAGGAGCTGAAGCTGGCCAGGGATGAGAAGGGCAACAAGAAAGTCCTCTATGAGTATATAAGCAGTAAAAGTAAGGCAAGGTAAAATTTGGCCCTAATGAGGCAGGATCCCTGGTGACAAATAGCTCCAAAGGGACTGAGGAATGTAATCTCTTCTTTGCCTCAATCTTTACTTGCAAGAGCCATGCTAGGGAATCCAAGGCCCTGAGACTAGAGGGGGAGTGTGGAGCAAGGAAGACTTACTTGGAAGAATCAGATTAGGGAACACTCAAACAAACTGGACATACAGAGGTCCATGGGCTGTGACAGGATGCAACTGCAAGTGCTGAGGGACCTCACCGATGTCCTTGCAAAGCCACTCTCACTTGTCTTTGAAAGATCATTTCCAGGCCTCGTGTCAAAAGAATTGGAAGAGAGCAGATGTCTTCCAGACATTAAAACATTGACTGTCAACAAGAAGGATTATCTGGAAAGCTACAGACCAGTCAGCGTCGCTTTGATCCCTGGGAAGGTGGCAAAGCAAGCAATCCTGGATTCTATTTCCAGATACATGAAGGATAGTAGGGTGATTGGAAATAATCAGAATGGATTTATGAAGGGTAAAACATGCGCAGACAACCTGAGAGCCTTCTATGATGAAATGATGGACTTGGTGGATCAGGGGAGAGCCATGCAAGTTGCTTATCTTGACTCTAGTAAAGCTTTTTACACTGTACATAAGATTACACTGCACATAATAGCCTCATAGACAAACCGATGCATTGCAGACTAGACAAGCAGTCAGAAAGTGGATGGAAAGCTCACTGAGCTGCTGAACTCAGGGTAGAAAGATGATGGGGCCAGACTCTTCTCAGTGGAGCCCACTGACAGCATGGAAGGCAACAGGCACAAACTGAAACACAGAAAATTCCAGGCAAACACAATAAAACAGTTATTTTGCGTGAGGGTGATTGAATTAATGTGGGGTTGCCCGGAAAGGTTATGGAGACTCCACCCCTGAAGATACTCAAAAACTAACTGGGTGTAATCATAAGCAGTTTGCTCCAGCTGACCTGCTTGGGCAGGGGGGTTGGACCAGGCAATCTCCAGAAGTGCTGTCCAGCTATTCTGTAACTCTGTCTTTTGGCTGTAGCTAACACATAATTACTGCTCAAGGCTCAAAGCCTTAACCCCAGCAAGCAGAAACTTGAAATCAAGAAGGAACACCGGGTACGAACACATTGCCCAAAAGAGGCAAAAAGTATATTAAGCAGAGCCAAAGGTGCACCAAGCATCCTAGCAGATTTCTGATTTGCAAGAATATTTTTTCTAGTCTTTAGTTTACCTCTGCATAAGGAAAATAGTCTGGTTGAAACAAGGCTTATTTGTGGCCAAATTAGGCAGTACCAGAATACCCATGTCACACAGTTATTAATATCCAGGCCCTATCCTGTGAGTTCTTAACTTCAACTAAAATTTTGAGTTGACTTGGTTTTAATCTTATTTGCTTCTTAAATTAAATGCTGATCCTGTTTGGTTATGCTTCATTATAAGCATGTGTGAGTGGAATTGCACTGTAGTTTGTCCTAGTTATGGGGCTGTGATAGGTGGGATGTGATTTTGAAAGTGGCTCCCTTTTTTCATTCAGTTAAATAGAGAGGATTATCCAGAATCCAATACATGCACATCCCTCACAGTGTACAAATTTAGCAGGAGATTTATGAATTGGTTACATACTTAATGTCACACTAAATCTGTATTTCCTTCTTTATGGTGCTTTAATAAGCACAATAAAAGAAAGCCTCAAAAAATGTGTAGCTTTATTTACATGCATCTCAAACAGATAAAATTTCTTTCAAGTCTACCCTAACATTTATTTTTGCTTAAAAGTCTTCTGCAATTTACTGCCAAACATATAATACAAATAAAATTTCACATTTAAAAAGTCATAGAGCTTTTCATAGTTGCAATCTTTTGGGAGGGGGTTGGAGGGTTTTTTTTGCTTTTTTTTCATTCTTGTTTCTGGCAGGCAGTTGATTCAGTGGGCTGGAAAAACAGCTTTCCCAGCGATTAATGCCCTTTTCTATTAAGCCTATCTCCTTGATGTAAAGGAAATTTTCTGGCCGGTAGTTTGCTATTGCTAAAGTCCGGTGAAAATCTGGCAAAAAGCAGTCCGGACAAGAACACGATTTGGATGAAGCTGACCAAATCTACACAGAGTCTCCCTTCTCCTGGGGCACAGGGGGCCACCAGGGCAGGGTATCCCACGTGGGACCACGCCGCATGCGGCGAGCAGAGCCCGCTGCGGGCCGGGGTGGTCCGAAGGTGACCCGGGGGGCCCAGCGGGCAGGGGGCAACGACGGGGTGAAAGGTGGTGCAGGGGCCACCCTCGTTGTGCCCGTCCGCCCTGGCCCCTGCCCAGCGGGGCCTACTCACCTACTGCCGGGCCTTGGTGCCCCTGGTGCTTGGATCTGCTTCTACAACCAAGATTTGTTTTTTTTTAATCAGGACTATTTGCTTTGCTCTTGCCCTGGAAGTGCTGCGTGTGTTTAGAGAACTCTATGGATGCCTCTTGCACAACCCTCTCAGATGCACTTCAGTCTCTCTGAAGCACTTCTCAGGGCCGGATGGTATGTCCATGAATGTTTTATCCAAGGAGAATTTTCTAAATCTTTTCCAAAGCAGATTTGGAAACTGTATAATTGTTAAAGACCTTTTTCAAATACACCTCACAGGGAAAAAGTGAAATTAAATCAGGCTTCTCTGTGAATGCACGATGCCTTCCCTGAGCCAGAAAAAACTGTGGCGGAGAAGTGTAGAGCTAACTGTGCTCACTGCCTGTTAGTGGTGTCCAAAGGAAAGACAAAATGAGAATGAGAGTCAATTAATTTCTAATTTTTCATCATAGCAGCACAGTCACTTAATCACAGCAGGGTACAGAATCATTATAGACCGACCTATCTTCATCTATATGAAAGCAGTTACTTCTTCCATCCAGGCAATCCTCCAAGTCCTCTGATTTTTTGTGATCTGTTCAAAAGTGTCTCTTCAGCACTCTCTCAGTCTGTGACATAAACGACTCTTTGCTTTTCATCATCTTCCCTCCTGAGCGTGGACTTCAGCAAGGCACCCTCCAGAGTAATGACTGGCTTCCGTGTCTAGCTTAGTGCGTGCAGGAGACCATAGATACGAACAGTGACTTCATGAACAACGACTGGTCAAACTGGTTACTTCCCGTCCTAGCACACAACTGCCTGATGCTTCACAGCAACTGAGGATCATGACTACCAGAAGAAGCAGCCATAGCTTCGGCAGGCTAAAACTGCTGGCCCTTCTGTGGCTAGGCAGGGCATAACCTGAAGCCCCATCCATGTTGCTGGCATGCTGGGCTGCAGGACGACTCAGTGGGTCTGAGGCTTTGGAGGAGCCAACCACCCTACCCAGTCTCCAGTGCACTCACCACCTCCTCCCTGACTCCCTCACCTCATCCTACATTGTGCGCTGTGGAGACTACAGCTGCAGCCTGCACAGGCCATTATTCCACTGTTTTATTTATTCATTTTATGCTGTTGCTCTTAAGAACGTGTTTCCTCCTTCCAACATCATTGCTGAGAGTGTTTTTACTGTGTTTTGCCTTTCATTTATTTGTTGGGATCTGGTTAATGACTCTGTGTTCTCCCTTCTAATGTCTGGTGACACTGTGAATCACTAGCAGCACCCAGAGTCGGCAAGTAACTTCTGTGTAACATGTCATTAAGCCAAATCACTCATAGAAAACTGAATTACTTGCATGAAAAATACTTGTGCTGCATCTGATAAGACAGAAGCAAAATATGCATCATCTTTTGGAATATCAGACAGATATGAAATATGTAGAAAATAAACATTTCTGGCTGACATTATCAAAAATGTTTTGCATACAGTTAGCAGTTTCCACTCGAGTGGAACATAAAACTTCCACAGACTGTAGTAGGATCAGGGATTAGCTCTCAGTGGCACTTTTGAAAAGTGCATTCATATCAGCTGGGTTACAAGGTGATACAGAAATTTGTCAGCTAAGCAGAGAAGGTTACAAACGTGAAGCTCTGATACAAAATAAGATATTTAACTGCATAAAGGTCAATGAAACTAAGGAGATGAGGCTACAGAATTTTGTTCAAAATATTAGTCCTCTTAAAACTATTGATAAATGACCTACCCCCTGAGGATGAGTTGTAATGCTGAACCTCCAGTTTATTTGTCTTCTATGAACGTCTGAGATATGAAAAAATGAAGTTTTCTCCCCATGTTTAGTTCTTCTAGATTGGATACCAGCAGAGGGTCATATTAGCTTCTGTGAGATGAAAGGAATTTAATGCATACTGATTATATGTTACTGCTATAAGCAAAATAGCAACACTTTAAAGGAGTAAATGCTCTTTCTATAAATACTATGCATATATTTCAGAATGAAAGTCTCACTTCAAGAGCCTGATCCTTTTTTAAAATTTCTATTAAGCCAGTGCAATAGACGTTGCCATATTGCCCTCTCGTGGGGCGAGCCTGTAAATAGCAGCTGCAGGTTCCTTACTGGCAAAGTCTCCTCTGTCAATGTCACAGGTTTTCACAGGCATGAGCTAATGGTCAAGTGATGCCCTGTCTCAGAGAAACGTGTTTAGAGACCAGCACATGGGAGGCATGTGATAAATATTTAGTTAAATGAGTCCACAGCGTAAAGCCAGTATAAAACATTTTCCCCTAAATCTTCTGTTTCTGCATTTCCACAGAAAGCAGCTTTGAGACTATTTCCTTATTGGATTGCAAAGATTGTCCCATAACGTCAAAACAGTAAATCGAAACACGACGCAGCTCCTTTTCTGAACTCTCTTCCCTTGGGACTCTTGTCAGCAAGCAGTAATTAAAAAGTAAGAGGAGGAACAACATTATTTTGTGGCATAGTGGATGGCGTGCATACGAATGAAAGCCTCTACAGAGATCACTTTTCTTCCCTGTGAACGATGCTATCTGTCACAGTGCTTGCCACAATAGCCTCCCACGTTGTTATATCTCATCTCTATTCTGTGCTGTTCTTCTGGGAATTTTAAAGCAGTGTTTTCCTGTCTAGCCAAGGCGCTTTTGTCACCTGCCCTGAGAGAGGTGTCTGTGTGCTTGATAGTCTCTGAAATATTTATCCTCTCACTTTTCTTGTCAGGTAAGAAAATTCTCCATTTTGCAGATGACAAACTGAAGCACACAGATTAATCCTCAGATCCAAAAAGAGATTTATGCATGTAAAGTGGTGCTTAAGCAAAATTTAAGAGTCTGCGTACGAAAAGTACATTGTCAAAAGCCCTACTCAATGGCTGGAGGCTGCAGCTAGCATGCAAGAAGCTAGCAGTGAGCTCCCTTCTTTGCCTGAGGGACACGAAGAGTGACAGCAGTTCAACTCCTTGTTACAAGCCATTTATTTCCATATAGGAAATAAAAGTTACTAAATACAACTGCCTTCGGATAGGACTTCACACGCAAGCTGTGCTACCCGCAATCACACTGGGGTGGAGGAGAAAGGCACAGTCTGCAAAGCTCCAGCTGGGGAAGGAATGGAGATCCAGTCTTGTCCCACACTGCTCTGACTAGCTGAGGGAAACACTGCCATGTTCTCTTTATTGCATGTGAGACACCTATAGCCCTGGGGAAAAAATAATTCCCTGAGAGGCCACTGTGATGTTGACAGGAGCTGTGTGTATTTTGTCTTTGCTGAGCTGGCCAGGTCAATGTATGATTACTTCGTGGGGCTGTCTGGGGTAGGACCTGCTGCATATGCTCAGATTTCATTTCACTAGCAAGAACTGTGCTGAAGTTCAATAAAATGACTTTATCATGTAGACCTACTTCTGGCAACAACCTAAAGCACTGCTGCAGGAAAGGCAAAACCCAAGTCCTAGGCACTTCTTGTCCCCTGTAGGCTGGAGTCTTCAGCCCTCCAAGCTTCGAAGAAGGTCCTAAACACCAGGCACTGTGTATTTGGGATGAGGATGTTCCTGAAATCGGGCCATTGCCTGTCTGAGAATGGAAGACCCATGGCCCCAGCAGAAAAGCAACCGTGACCTTGAGCTCAGCGGGAAGCACATTTCCTGAGATGCGGAGCTCGACTCCTATTCCTCAGCATGTTTTCAATCTTTTGAGCATTTTGTTTCAATTTTTCTGAACAGTGTGAGGAGCTACAGAATTCCCCTCCCCAACCTAAATGCTTAATCCCAAGGCTACCAATTGACAGCCCCATGGGGACCCTTTCTTTCTGCTCTGACGAGCATATCACATCAGACTACAGAGCAGGCTGAATTCAGCAAGAGGCGAGGATTGCCTCTGTACAAAATGTGAGCTGGAGCCTGACATATTTTCCTGTAACACAAAGCCATGGGTTCAAATGTCTTCAGGGTGATATTTTTGGGATTTAGCTCTCTGGCCTTCTGGTTGTTTTTGCAAATACCTGGCAATGGAAGAGAGGAGGGATGGAGCTGCAGGCTAGGATGGCTTCAGGACAGTGAAGTCCTATTTCCTAGGGCTGCTCCAAGGACAAGTTTCAGACACACATCTGTCCCAGTGTTTCTGATGGACTAATTTAAAACTCCCTGGTGCTCACCAAGCCTCCTTTTGGGTGTTACCTCTTGGCTGCTTGATTTTCCTATTTTTGCTGGGGAGTGACTGGCATGCCCCTAAGCCATCCTTGTGGATTGCAGTGGCATGTCAGGCACTTAGAATACAAACGTCAGCCTGCAATTCTTACAGCCCTTTGCTGCTGCAGTGGTCTTGAATGTTGAAAATGAGCTTGCTGAGCAAATTATTTTGTTTTTATTTTTGTATTTATGGCAGTTAATGATTTTACAGCCCATCCCTCTCCAAGTATTCCTTCTGAAAAAGATCATTCGTACCACTTAGTAACAGCACTTAAAATCAACAACCACCCAAGGCATCTAAGCTAAGAGGCTCATCTGTCCCCTTTCCCTGATGCAGTGTGTGGAGAAAGAAAGGCTAACCCAGAGAGCTTTTCAAAGATTTCCTTTCCGGAATTCCCATCAGAAGGGCTCTTCTTTGATCATTGTGGGGGCGGCCAATCCCTTCCCGCCCTCTCCAGCCACTTGTGAGTTACATGGTGCACACAGGTCTCAGGCTCTTCTAAAGTGATGGGTTCCATTAAAATGCAATGCAACATCTTGATGTCCTGATCTGTCCTCTGAAGGATCCTCTCTACCCTTCCGACTGCCAGACTAGGCACCTCCTTCCACTAAGAGATGTGAGAGTCTCCTGAACGTGACTGTATGAGGCACAGCACAATTGCTTTTCTACCCGATACTGCAGCACAGTAGCAAGGACCATGTTACATTAGATAACAGATACTCTGCTTTCTTGAATGCAGATATCTTCTTTTAGTCTCATCCAGCAAAGCGCTTGGGATTTGGTTTTAAAGCCTACCCAAAGAGAACTGTGTCTTAATATGTGCATGTCCTTAAGCAGATGTTTAAGGACGTCTTTATTCAGCAAAGCACATAAACATGTACTTAAATCCAACTAGAGGCCAATTTGTCCAATAAGCACTTTATTGAGCTGGGATTTTGAAATCCATCGTCACCTCTGTTTGAAACCTTTCCTCACTTTGGAGCTCTAGTGTTTCAGAAAGAAAAGCCATATGGAACTGATCATGCAGATAGGCATAACAGCAGATTGTGTTTTCCCTTCAAGTGATTGTTCATATGAGCTTGCAGACTGCCATGTGCTTACATCCAGACAAGTGTTTTAGCCCTAAGACACCCATACTGACGTGCCTCCTGCTACCCAGGTAGTAATTACAAAAGGTGAAGCACGCTCTTTGCTGCCTGCCTAACAACCAAACGAGGCAGAGCTTTTGCATTCTGCTCCCAGACAGGCCTTACTCTCTTTTGAGCTTCTCTTCATGCTTGTATTCTTCCCCAGACATCTTACCCCCCATCTTTTCTTTATTTTTCTTCCTTTTAACAGCTACTCTTTTTTTCTTTATCTGTTGGTTCCTCAGAAGCCCAGTGAACTTCAGATCGTGGGAAAGAGAGTTTCTTTTCTGGCAGATATACATATACATACACAAATATTCCTGGCTGTGGCCAAACTGTTGAGGTCTCACTTTCTCAGCACTCCCAAGCAAGCCAAAGCAGACCCTGCAAGTGCACGTTTTCACCTTAGGGTCATATTTTTTTTCACAAAATACTTCTTATTTCTTTCTCTGTCTCAGTAGGTAAGTGTGCCTTTGCCGTGGCACTTATAGCACACAGTTACAGAGCTTTCCTGGATCTTAAGAGATGAGATATTAATGCCTCTCAGACTGTCCCATGTTAGGATTCAAGCATAATATTTCTTTTTATATCCACATGCACACTTCCAAGTGGTAAGGCCGGTTAATGCAGTCATTATCGAAATGGTCCTCTTGATTTGGAGATGCTTGTGTAGCACCTCAGCTGGAGTGTGAGCTCAGCATCTGAAATTAGCTTTCTTTTAAATTCATGTCTTCCTGGACTTCTAAGTGACAGAAGGAGCCTCCTTGTAAAAGACTCAGCTGTCCAATAATCCTTATATGAGAGGACTGGAAACAGAGGATGCAGTGGGGAAAAGGCTGGGCACGGCAAACCTTTATTTATATGCACAGTGCCCTAGGTTCTTTCCCCCCTTCTACACAAATCTTCACTTAAATGACAGTAATTGCTGGCCATCTGTCACAAGACAGACCTCAATCTTTTCCCTATTCAAGCACTGAATGTTTTTACAAGCTGCATTTGATACCATGGCTGCAGTCTTTCAATCCTTTCCTTCTTTGGTCTTTGTAAATGCATGTCTAAGGATCGCCAAGGGAATTGCAGTGGGCAGAGGATCTTCTGGAGGTGGTGGAGTTCTTTGGCCCCAGGTTAGACTCGGGATATTTTCTTGTAGCCAAAGGCTGCCATTTGTTCTCTACAGATCTCTAGAAGCACTGAGTGTAAGCTTAATGCCATGTAGACATCTTTTAGTACGGCCAATCCAGAAGCCAGTCTTCCTCTCCACGACGACTTGTCAATGCATGGTAAGATACCAACAGTCATCTAGACTTCACTGCTGCCACACATCAATTGATTGTGCTACCAATAACTAAATATTTGGGGGAAAGCGTGTTTTCAAACCAAACTCTGATTGAAGCAATGGATAACAGACGCATCAAGACTGACTACAGGGTACACACTCGCTCACCATTACAAAACTAGGTTTCCTGAACACCAAAGAGCTTGTTTGTGCATCAGTGCCCTGGAGACAGGGGTTATTTGGTAAGCGTGCTAGTCCTTCCTTCCATATCCAGGAAAGGTGGCCAATACTAACTTCATAGCAGGGAAGGACCAAGGCATTTCCTCTTAGATGAGAAGCAGTAAACCTCTGTATCTGGGGAGTGATGTCCCAGTCCTGCTTTCTAGAGTACTCCCTTCTGCTAGCCAAATTCATGTTAAAGGTCATGTTACTTTTCCAACAGACAGATTAGGACAGTTTGGTCAGTTCAATACATTATCTTCAGACAATTTTTCTGTGACCAGGGATGTCCCTTCATCAGTTTACTTACTACTTAGGCAAGTATAAAGAGTCAAATCCTTGCTCTGTAGCTGGTCTGCCCCTAAGAGGTGACATCGCCTGCTAGGTGCTTTCCTTCCTGTTCTTCTTCCCAAAGATCTGGCGAAGGAAGAGTGAGAGGCAGCTCCATTTCAATGGTGGTAGTGTTGCTGAGAAGCCTGAGGACCTCTTCTTTCTAATGGCAGAGTTTCCCAGTCAGCAATCCCAGACTTTCAGCAAAGGAACTTGGGGAAGAGCCACTTCATCAAAAGCTCCATCCCCTGCATCTCACAGCAGTGTGTCCGGAGGTCTCAGGGGGAGAGCATGATGGATCCTACCTAGCATGAAACTTCTTTATAAAGAGCGTGGAGTCTGTTTGATCTAAATGAAGATGATTGAACTGTTTTTTGGGTGTTTTGTGTAAATCCAGCTGTAACGCCTAAGGTTTTCTTTAAGCATGATACTAGAGTATTTCTTGAAATACTCCTGCCTGCCAGGCAGGAATCTCTTCCCTGAGCGGAATGCAGATTTAGTGCTCCCAGTGATACTGAGTGAGGCATTTGAACCCAGCATGTGCAGTACCCTCCCTTACCTTTCTCTTTCATCACTTTGGATAGAAAAAATGGAGAGATTCAAACTGTTACATCTGCTTCTACTTGCATCAGCTTTTCTACATCATGATGCTTCATTTCAGACATTCCAAAATTCTCAAACTGGTTCTCAGTCCTACCTTGCTCGCTCAGAAAATCATCCTTGTCTGTTGTGTCCAAAATTACTCTCACCTGCAATCATCCGATGTAAAGAAAAGTTGTTTGATTGTGTAAATCAGGTGTCAATAAAGACCAAGTAGTAAAGATTAGTATGTCATTGAGCACACTGCACGCATCCTTTTTGCCCATGAAAAGTACAGTTCCAAGCTCACAGCGGTTCTTATGTTGTTAGTTTTGTTCAAGTCACAACACAGGGACTACAAGGCAATTTTTTTTTTCCCAAGCTCCTGTTCGTTAAGGCTTCTTATCATAAATTGCTCCTGACCATTCCATTAGCAGCTGACTGGACTCCGTATCAACAATATGTTCATCCCAAACCTTGCTAATAAATCGGTGTAACATGTCATGGCACCATTTTGCACGCATACACACATGTAAACACACATGCTACAGATAGATAGGTATGTCTTATTTTCTATTGAAAAGTACTACTACAGTGTTTTGTGAGATTAATATTTTAATTTTTGTAAGTGCAAAGATTTGCTTTAAACCTTGGCTTTAAGTCCAAAGAAGAGAGAAAAAAAAACAGAGCAATACAGATAAAATTTCTCAAATGTAACTTAAAATATTTTTCTATGCATTCCCTGCGCTTAAAGATGTATATCTCAGTAGTTTTTGATTGATCCACTAAGCTAGCATAGTGGATCATCTGGAAGGCCCCAAATCTCTTCACTCCATTTGCATTTTCGGCCTGAATTGCATCCTACTACTAGTGCTTGTCCAATATTGAATATTGAATGTCAGGAGAAGGTGCTAAGGGAACTTAAACTTCCCACATGGGAGATGTATGTGAGGAAGATGATAGGAATTTATGGCATGGTGACATTTTAAAACATTTTTGTAATGGTTACCGTTTGGATTAGATAGATGACTGTAGTGTCAGTAGAGATTTTTTTTTGTGACAGAGACGGAGAAGTTAGTTACATTTTTTATAAGAGTTATAATTTATTATGTAGCTATACTTGTGAGTGGGTGTATGAATAATTCCTTAATATATACGTAAGAGAATGAAAAAGATATTGCCACGATAAACAAATATTTATATTAAACACTCCTCTTGGACTGTGTATATATTTCATGGAGTGAATATTGCATGAAGTGAAAAGGCAGTTTTGGTTCATGGGGCACTGTTCATGTGCCAAATAATTTGGAGCTGACTGCAGTTTGAGCCATAGGGTTTGCAGCAGATGAGAAGGGAGTTAGAGGGGGTAGATATGCAATACTGAAGTGCAATATTGAATTTTTAAAGCTTCCTTGCTGCAGCTGTCCAATTTTATATGAAATACTTAAATAATAATTGTCACCATGGCTCAAACTCATTTGTTCTGTCAGCAGGTGACCATGCTATAGGTGTTAGTCTTATTCTGACCCACTGATATAGGTAACTAGTTTTATTTCAGCAGTATATGCTGGAATTATGACTCTTGCCCTTGCCACATAAGGTCATAAAATCAGAGGAGGGAAGTAGACAGTCTTTGGAGACAGAGAACAACTATTGATTTAAATCTGGCTTCGTTGTATTAATCAAGTTTGGAAAAGAGTTTGAAAGCAAATCACATTTCATTTTTAAGTGGCATAAAATTCTGGAGCAGCTGGGTTGATTTGGAATATTTCGATTGCTTGGCCACTGCATTTAGAGAGAGATCAATCATTTGAAGAATATGAGTGGTTAAAAACTCTCAATTAACTTTGATTAAAAGAAATAAAGTAGTGATTTTCTTTTCTATTTTTCAGGGTTTTATGTTATATATCTTATGCTGCTGCTTGATTTGATCTTTCTTGACAGCTTTCCTCATATGATGCAGAATTCTCCATCTGGAAGAAACATTAACTCATCTCCTTATATAGAATAAAAAACAATGATGATTGATTGGTTTCATGCCTGTGGAGAAGCTTCTGTGTTGCACTCTCTTCAGATGTGAAGAGAACAGTATCTAGAGGAAACACTCTGGAGTGGTTAAGTAATTATAGAAGATAAGACATTAATTATTTTGTCTTGGTTCTTATGTTTATCTTTCATTAAATTTCTAAAATTTCTAAACTGTTTTTCTGTTGCTTATGGCTATACAGAATGCAGCAATTGACAAGATCAGTGTGTATGTGTGTGTTTCACAGGCATGATAAAATTTAATTTATAGTGCTGGCAGTACACCTTTGTATCTCTTTGCATCTCTTCCATGTGCAAAATGGTTTGCGTGTTGTATAACACACCATTCATTGGTTTCTTCATTCATCACTCAGTGAGGTTATGAAGGTTAGAAGGGATGCAACTGAATATGCAGATATGCAACCTGAAGTGGTAGATGGATTTCTTATCTGAAAAAGTTCAATATCAAATCCACAGGCGCTCAAGCAAATTCAAGTCTGATATGTAAAACACCATTTCTCTTTTATATGCCGTAACAATATTTCACTTTTCATTTACAGATATCACGGTTCTTTTCCACAGGGAATTAAAATATAATCAAATTACTGTAACATTTCAGAATATTTTAACCTGAGAAGCTTTTGTCTTCATGATGAAAAATATGTATTACTCTTCCTACTTCACATCTAACAAAAATGCCACAGATAAGAGGAGATCATTAGCTAAAGCAGGAGTTCAGAGGACTTTCTCCAGTTTGCGGGTCAGGGTCCTAGCCCCTGGTTAGGTAACCTTTTATTACAGAGGCAAATGTTCAGTCTCTGTTATGTGCACTGCAGGACAATCTAGGAGGCCACAAGCAGAGGTCAGAAACCCGCTCTTTTAGGCACTTCACAAACACAAAACAAACATACTGTACAGCAGAGAAAAGATCAGAGGGAAGAGTGGTGCCTATCTGGGTACCTTTGACAGCCTTTCCTTTGTATGTCCTCATACGCTGGCCCATACTAAAGCCTGGAGATCAATTTGACAGCCTTAAAGTCTTGCTCCCATTCTTTGGACAACTGATGATGAAATAAGATTTCTGAAGTAATTAATAGTTGCCATTTGGGAGCCATGGTTTAGTACCCAAGGCACAAAAGAGCCACGAGTATTGATTTTGCTCTTTTTTTTTTGGACTGATTTGGCAGGAATCACCTTTTTTTTTTCATTCCACCTTCATTTTGTGTGTGCTTGGAGGTGTACAGCCAAAAATGTATGCTTGTACAACCGAATGCTTAGGAAGGCAGAGAGAAAACAGTGCCTTCATGAATCTCAAAAATATGTGTTTGCACACATTTTGCAGAATTTTATGTTAGTCCAAAAAAAAAAAAGCCCAATTTGAATAAATGTTCATGGGAATAAAAGACCAATGTCATCCAGTATCACCAGTGTTTGACATCTTTCTTTCTTACACTTTTACACTTCGATTTAGCAAGAGAACTGGGTATGGCTCAGATGCCTGCAGGGATGTCAGTGCTGCAGAGCAGGCAATATCACTTATCTACGCTTTACAGCAGAGGAAAGGTGCCCTCCTGCAGAGCAGCAAGTCCCTCCTCTGCTCAATCTGCAAGTGGAAAAAGGGCTTCGCTTGGGACGAAGGCTCTTTCAAATCCCATTCAGTGATTCAATCAACAGAACCCTTCTTTCCCAAAGCAGGTTTATTAAAGGACATCCTAGGGAGGCCACTGGTGCTCCTGGTCCTTTTTAGTTAGGGAATTCGCCAGGCCTCATCACTTCTACGTGAACAGAAATGTCAGGTTCCCTGCAAATATGAAAAGCATCCTCTGAATGATGTCGAAAGGGGCACGGATGGGAAAACACGATACAAACCACATTACGTCTACGCACCACAGCTGACATTTCCATATGGTGTCCGGTGCCAGGCAGCTGCTGGAATGTGTCCAGGTTATCACACAGCTGGTCCCTCCTAAACAGCAACACCCTTGCGCTTCAGAGCAGTCAGAGCTGCTGTTACCTTAGGGGAAAAAAAGCACCAGAGCAGAACAAAAGAAATGCATTTTCATTCCCTGTTCCCATTAAACATAGAAACTTTCAAGAGAAGAGGAGTCTGCATATAGAATTCAGAGCTTTTAAATAAAACAGTATACCTCTTCAGTTCTCGAAGAGCATCACCATCCTATAATAACTGTTGCCATTTTAATTAAAATGCTTGAAACGAAAGAATAACTGGGAATTTGTAAAAGTTACAAGAAATTGCTTCTGTGTGCAGATGTCATACAAAAGCATAAAGTTTAACATTCAGACTTTTTTCTTTCTTTTCTTCTTCTTTTTCTCCCCTTCCTTCCTCTCTTGCTCCTTCTCTTCCTTCCCTTCCTTCTTCTCTCCTTTGTGTCTTCCTTCCTTCCTTCCTTCCTTCCTTCCTTCCTTCCTTCCTTCCTTCCTTCCTTCCTTCCTTCCTTCCTTCCTTCCTTCCTTCCTTCCCTCCTTCCTTCCTCCCTCCCTCCCTCCCTCCCTCCCTCGTTCCCTCCCTCCCTCACTAGCTCTCTCTTTCTTATCTTATGTTCCCTTACCCAAGGATTACGGTTCCTCTGTAGTATCATTTCCCATTCTATAATACTTATTATAATACCATCCGCCTAAGTCTATGAGGCTGATAAGTGCTTCGACTGAAATTTTATATCAAAGTCAATTTTTTGCAGGGATGCAGAGGTTTTTTCAGTGTGTCCTTTCCACGTGCGTGGTTGGTAAGTGTCTGCTGGGGCAGCCTGTGCCTGTGCGAGCGGAGCCCCTGCTCCATGCAGGATGGTCCGGCCTCGCCAAGCCGTGACATTGCGGTGGCGTGTCAGG